>VZRV01001893.1:526827-605187 GCA_013398115.1 Falcunculus frontatus | reverse complement strand
GAGTCTTCATCTGAGGAAACATTATGAAACACTCCCCAATTAATTCAGTTAAAGGTTAGTTTGCAATAACATGTGGCATTCTATCCCCCCTTAGCAAGAGCATCTTTTCACATTATTGGAGAAAAGTGTAATCAGAAGCTGTGTTTAAAAGCTACGTCACCACCTTATGTCTTCTCTTTTATGAAATTCATGAAACCTCTTCATTATGTGCTAGGATTCCACCTTGAGTTGAATATTAGAAAGACTGACATGTCCCTAATCTAAAAGTGGGACGGATTTTGCTCCACTGCTTATTTTGAGTAATACCCCACTTTGGGACCATCTGTGTAGAACTTAACCTGGGCTGGACCCACGTTTCTTATGCTGTGCTGGAAGCAATTCCTCTCTCAGTAGCTGTTCTGTGCTTGCTTTTATTTTTTTCCCCCCAAATTGATTTTCCTTTCACATGCATGGTATAAAAAGAGGAGCAGAGCAGGGTGCTGTGTAACAGCATAAAGCAGTGTGGTGCCAGCTCAGAGTGAGAGCTCCTCTCACCCTCACACTGACAGAGAGCGGCGCTTCTGAAGGAACACAAAAGCAGGGTCAGCACTCAACTTCCCTGGGTATTCTCTTCCAGTCTCCAATGATTTGTACCAAGGATGCTTTCTGAGATAGATGTGATGTGTTTCTGATATCTTTGTGGCAAGTCTTTCAGAAGACATTTTTAAAAAGTTGAAGAATAATTAGGTTTAATGATTTGTTGCTGGTATTTAAGATGCATTTTTAAATTAACTATGCTCAGGAGAATGCCCTAAAATACTTCAATGAATTCTAAGCTGTCAGTTCTTATCAGTGGGGTATGTTTACTTCTAACTCTTTAAATTTTGCATTTCAGAGGAAAATGTAAAAAAAGAAAACCCTACAGAATGAGCTGCTAGAGTTATTTTCCCCAGTGATGATCTGATTTTTAGAATTCCTGATATCTGCCAGGCTGAGTGTATGGCCTTTTCCTACTCTCCTCTTGTCCAGACCCTCAGAGTGGTGCAGAGTTTTCACAAATCCTTTCTATTCCGTCTCTAATTTGCGTGCTGACTCCGTGTTGAAGAGACCTTGGTGATTTACTGATACCAGAAAATGTTGGTAAAGCACCAGTGATAGTACAATATTGCAAAGCATTGTCCAACTGTATAAATTACTGTGGTGTCCAGCTGATGTAGGACATGAAATGCAGGATCATCCTGCACATGAAAATATTAAATTTGAAAATTATTGAGAAGTAGTTCAGAAAACTTTCTGTGCAGTGTCAACTCCTTTTGTCCAGTGGTTAAGCGGCTTCTCAAAATTAAAGGTCTTCCTCAAATTTTCCACTGAGCTCTTACAATGCCGTATCATCAAAAGATTCCCATGCAGTCAGGAGTTTCTTATCTCCAGGAAATATCTGCAAATTCTTCCTTGTTTCTGTTTTCAGTCTGGAATTGTTTCTCTACAGTAGGACTTCCAGGGACTTTGTTTTTGGTCCAGACTAAAATCCCCATGATGAGAGGGAGGGAAGGGACTATTTCAGTATTTCAGGCTTTTGATTCTAGTCTGATTATTCAGAGAAATGGCTGATGGAGAGTGAGTGTTATCTGTGTCCACTATAAAGCAAATACCATTCTGTGAGCTTCTTTCTTCCCTGGCAAGGAAAGAGGAGGGAGAAAAAAATCAGAAACAGGCAAGGGATTTGGCTGGTATGCCAGGAAGAATTCTCAAGCAAGAGTAATTAAGCTCATATATAACTCTTTTCAGACTTTAATGTTTCACTGAGTCATTTTTCATCTACTGAGTGGTACTGTCACAGCACCAGAGATGTAACTTTTACATATTTTCATTATGTAGTCTTGTGCAGCTCTCGCTGATAACAGTAATTTGAAGTGTCAGTGCAGCTGATGAAATCAGATGGGCCATGAAGCTGTTTGAAAGCTGTCACTGGGATGTATAATGTATTTTTTTATTTTGCAGTTGCTTCATAAAAATTTAAAACCAACACAAGATAATGTGCATTCATTCAGTAATACAAATAGTTCTAAAAGATACTTTTTTATTTGTATTATATTGCTGTAGAGGTGAATTAGTTACTTTCAGTAATGAAAAATTACAATCCACAAAGAATTTTGTGGTGTACTCTGGATTTAGGACTAGGTCTTTGAGGATTGTTCAACATAGCTGAGTCACAGAATTTTCCAAAAATCTGTCTTTAAGTGTCACAACGGGAGCTGCCGAGCGTTGAGCACTTTGAAAACCAGACCCTTTTGTGGTTTTTCAGAACTAAAAATTAGTGAGCTGTTTTAAAAATCTGTTTTCCACCTGGTGTATTTCCTTTATCATGGATAAAGTCTCTATGAAGGAAGACTATAATCGATTAAAACTATTTTTCCTTTTAATTAAATGAGATACTGCTGGTGTGCTCTTCCATCACTCTCCCAATTATTTTGGAAACAGCAGGAGACTGCATTTTCTTGGAAGTCTGGTCCTCAGTATTCATTTCTTTTGATTCTATGCCATTGCTTTCATGGACCATTCCTTTCATGGTCCATTCCTAGATGTACACAAGGTAACAGTGGGCAAGAGAAATCCATATGTCATTTTAAGAAACGTGCCCTCAGAAGATAAAAGTTTCCATCTTCCGGTTCTCCCTTAGCAAAGGCTGTAGCTTTGCTTTTTGATGTACATTTTGATCCTACTTAATTTTCCTGTAATAATTAGGAGGGAATGACATTTTAGTTTCTTAGAGAGTGGTCAGAAAGGAAACAGCACTACAAGGTCCTTCAGAGTCCCTGTGGAAATGATTACAAAATCAGGTCTCACATTGACCATACAGACAGGAGAGGGGAGACTCCTCAGACTTTTGTGTTGTTTTATGTGGTGTTTTCAGTTTGCTCTGTGTCTCTGCTGAAGAGCTCTGCCTCTCCGACACAACCAGAGTTGCAAAGATGTCTTTTGGTTAAGAGGCAAATAGCAGAAGTCCTTTCTCATTCCATATTTCCCTTTATTTGCTAACTCTCTCACTAACAGTCTTTAGTTGAAGAATTGCCTGTCCACGAGCTAACATGCTGTTTCAGCTTGATTATGTACAGAAAATGGCAAGGGCAACACCTGGCATTTTAAATTGCTTTTCTGCACTCCCACTTCTAGCTAGGTATTTTGCTATTCAAAAACAACAACAAAAAATACATTAGAAGAAGTATAGCTGGGGTAAGAGGGTTCAGCAGATGGGATACCTCCTTTTGACGCAGCAGAACCAAATGTAATTCTCTTTTTTTACTTCATGTTTCCTGGAAAACCTTCAGCAACTTCTAAAATCATTATGACACATTAGCTCAAAAATGTGATGGAAAATGTAGGTGCTAGCTAGGCATGGCTTCCACACCTTACCTCCTCTTACCTATGGAGAGAAATTATTGGTGTGCAGTAATTGTGTGAGGGAGATCAGAGTCAGTTTCTGCCTTTTAAAAGACAATGCATGGAACATTTGCTGCTGCAGCTCAGCCAGGCCCTGTAAGGTTCAGGTGCTCTGTAGGACTTTCAGTCCTTCTTTGATCCTGAGTGATGAGGATAAGGTAATGAGGACCACATAAATACAGGGTGCTTCTCCTTTCACAAGAACCATGAAATAGAAATACATATTTAGTTTATCTGTAAATAGTTTCCTACTTGTTATCAAGAAAGGCTCATTGAGATGAAGATATTTAACAAGAATGACCATGGTAATGTTCTTTGTTAAAAAAAAAATAGGCAAAACCCATAGGGGAGAAATATTTCCAAATTTCTGAGAGTATTAGAAACACTGCGGAGGGAAGAATAATGAAAATGACTTTAGAGAGGACTGCTAACTAAAACAGACTTAAATAACAAGTGGACATATCGTAAAAAAAAAAAAATCAATACTCAGAAACACGTAAAATAGAGATGGAGAAGATATATTCTGCATCTCCTGCTAAAGTACAATTGTTGACTGCGGTATATCTTTAGTCTAGTGTAGCCTTAAATTGTTCAAAGCAAAGGAAATTCCTCTGCTTCCTTTGGGAGTGTCTGCCACAGACTTAAGATCTTGCTGTCAAGGGATGTTTCCAGACATTTAACCTAAATTATGCTCATTTTCCAACCATTAGTGCTGAAGTTCTCTCCTTGGTGTTTATAGCTCTCAGAAGGACCTTGCCATCACAATCTCTTCAACATTGTTTGCCCCTTACAGAAACAAAAGGGAAGTCTCTGGAAACTGATAGAGAATGAGAGGGCAGGGGGGTTGCTTGTACATCCTGGTTGCTCAAATAGCAATGCACACACATCTGCACTTGCAGCTTTCCCTGTTCCATGGTTTGTACAGCACCTTTCCAGCAGGATGAATAAGCAGGGGGGCTGTGTGGGACCGTATTGCTTCCAAAAAAAAAAAGTACTAAAGGTATCCCTGCCTGGCATTGTGTACACTTAACCCAAACTGGGATGTGCAGAACCAGAGTGTAACAAGGTAAACAAAGGCATAGCTGTTGCTGTCCAAGTTTTTTAGGATGCTCTGAGAGATGGGTACCTCTAAGAAATTCTTTGAGAATTTTCTCTAAGAAAATCTTAATTTTGTGTGAGAATACATGACACATTTTGGTTAACACCTTCTTGTATGACAAACAATTAGCAAAACAGAGGTATGGAGAGGCCAAACCTTTGTGGGGTGTGGGTTTATGTTGGAAGAAATATATTACACTACTTCATCCCTCACACTGGTACTCTGCAGACATTCTGTGGGCCTTCAAACTAAGTGATTTTAAAATTCCATCTGTAATCGCTTTCCAGGACCTGTCCCACTTACCCATTATCACACTGTTACTCCAAAGCAGGCCAATGTCAATGTTTTGGACTTGTTTAATTTCACTGCATCTCAGAGTATTTCCTTGTATTCAGTCAAAGTGTCAAAAGCATTCCAGTGACAGGTAACAGCACATTCACAAAGTGCAAAAAGTTTCCCTTGCCTTGAAACCTTGCCTTTAGGAGGCCCTTTTCTCCCCCAGATGCTTTCACTGACTTTAAATATCTTTAGCTCCATCCCATCACCCCAATTTCCTGTGCCTTAGAGTCTTGCTGCCAGATGAGGACGCTGGACAGTGGGATTGGAACCTTCCCCCTCCCTGACTCGGGGAACCGATCGACTGGGCGACACATTTCTAAGCAAGAATCAGCCTTGGAAACTGGAGTCTTTGCAGCATCTGAGCAAGTTCTTCTTTCAGCTCCTTCAGTAAAAGCCAAAACTCTTGAGCGAGAAGTGCCTTCGACAGCTAAGAGCCAGGAGTCTGTGGAAAGCGTAATTAGTCACTCAACATCTGATCCGGCCATGACTGCCAAAGGTATACGACCTTTTCAAAGTCGCCTCCCCAAACCAGCTTCCTCAGGTAAAATGTCAATTACACTGAAAATCGCATTATTTCTGCCTTGGCCTCTGTTTTGATTAGCAGAAATCCTGTAATAATGGCAATTGATAACAGAAATGTTAAATGCGGAGCAGAAGATACTCTTTTTATGAATGCATAAGGTTAACAAGTTTGTGACCTGAGCCATATGGAAATTTTGTTATACATAATGCTTATCTGAGAAAGAAAAATGAGTTTAGTACTTAAAGCCTTTTCTCAAGAAACAGTACTTGAAGAAATAAAACATATGCCAGCCTTGGAAGCTGACTTGAAAAAGAATACGGGTGCTCAGCAATATTCAGGATCAGACTGTAGAAAGTACAAAGCACAGCCATGTTGTGACATAGAAAAGATATATTCATAAAGACTTGCTTTTGATACTGGATTTGAACTAAAGACTCATTTGGCCTTGATGCATAAATTCTGTCCCACTGAATATACAGCCCTGACCTCAAACAAGGCTCTCATTACTTTACTACATCATTCAAACACATTTCTATACATGAATATAAAATACCTGACTTTTGCTTGTGAGCTACGTGTGTGTTTAAGCTATAAAACAAGAGCTGACAAAGGTATAAGAGGACTGGCAATCCATCAAAGCTCCAGCAAATAACTTTGTATTAGTAAATAGTTCCATTGAAGTCTGTGCATTTTTTATAAACAAATGTTGACTATTTATGTAAGTTTCTGAAGACTTTGGAGTTATTAATATATGTTAATAGCATTAAAAATCGTGTAGCATTAACAACAGGCAAATTTTCATAGTCAGCATTACAGATACAGCACAAAGCACAGTAAAAGTGATTAGTTTAATGGAGAAGGGTATTGTTTTATCTTGACCAAATACAATGTCACTTATTTATTGGGGTTATGTTGATTAGCACTTTGTCAGCCCAGTTATTGCTGCTGTAAAAGTTGTATTTAACTTGCATAAATCTGTATCACTCCATCTATAAGAGAGATTCTGTGTAATTAGCATGTAAGGTTAAATATCAAGTCTGAGCTTAGTTTAAGGCCATCAAATATATGTTCTGCTAATGAGCTGACATATATTGAGCCTAGGAGGAAAGAAGCCTCTCTTCTATGTTCATAGGATGCATAACAGAAGGTTTCTAATTAAACATCTTAGAACTTAGTTGATTTAGCAATATTCCCAGTGCAGTGTTGTAATGGTATAATAGACTGCAAACACACATTGTGTGCTTTATTGCAGAGTCCCCTGCTTGTTTCAAATCAAAGCTAAATAAAAAGATATTTTAATACTTAGTATTTTTAAAATAAGTGTACTGTTAATTAATGATACAGCTAAGAAGGATTCAGAAGAGAAATCTTAGTTATAGATTATGTGCTACATGCTTGAATGGCCACATGTGTGACCTCAATTCAGCAGTGTGTTATAGAGTGGAGCCCAGTATTAAACACTGTCATTATAACAAATTGAACAGAAACTGCAAGCATTGAATTGCTTCATAAGAAGTCAGTAGCAGTAAGATTGTTCTGATCTTAATGCTAATATTCACTGCACCAACCTTGTAAGGTTTGTATCTTAATTAAATTGTCATGAAGAGATGTTACAAAAAAGTAGTATACATCAGATGATGGGGTCAACTCATTCTTTACTAGACTATTTTCATTCAATTCTTCTCTCGCTCACTTTCTCATCCAAATTACAATTATCACTTTATTTCATATGCACCATATATCTTCTTTGATTCCGATTTTGCATAGTGCAAATATAGCAAATTAAAAAGCTGGCTTTCTGCTAGAAAGGTACTTCCAATTATATTTATGTTAAAAGATTGTTCTCTGAGAACATAAAATGGCAGAATAGATCCTACAATGACTAGAAGTAGTTATCGAATGTTGTTTCTTTGTTGAGAGAGTATATATTTTATAACTAATGAAGGGATTTAAATTCATGCCTTCCTCTTCTCTGGCTAACTGGAAAAGGATTTGGATGAAATTCTGCCACCTTAGCTAGAACTATTCTAGTAAGTTAGTAAGTTGTTCCTTTGAGTAGTAAAATATTATTTGACATAATGAAAGCATCGCAATTTGCCCCCAGTTGTTACTGAATTGTAATTGACACACTATCGTGAAGGTGCTGATGAGACTTAGAATTTAAATAATGTCTCCCTTAATTCAGGAATAATTAACCTTGCAAAGCAAAGTGAACAAGAAGCAAGTTCTGTGACCTCTGCCTCATTAGAACACACTGAAGAGACTGTAGAAAATAGAAAAGTTCTTCCAGAGTGGACCCCCAAGAAAACTACTAAAACAAAGGTATAAGTTAAGAAGTGGTATCTCTTAAATGAGATGGGTGTTGTGGCAAGTGTAGAGGTATCAGAAATGGCTGGTGTTTTTAAATGGTATAAAGAGTAACTAACAATCTAACAGCTACATTTACTTCCTTACCCTTCATTTGCTATCTCATTATTTATCAGTAATAATAATACAGCACCTAAAGGTTCTTTGTCCTCCTGGTTATAAACATGTTTTAATTAAAATCCTCATAGGCACTTTTAAAAAAGGAAATGGGGACCTTTTACCCCATTCTTCTCTTTTAGAAAGTTGATGTTGTTTGTTGCTTTTCATGACATTCAGATTGTTTTTTTCCCCAGGCCTAGGTTTCCTTGTCTGTATGGCTGTATAGTATGAGAGCTTGAATGATGTGCTATGGAAATACTGTGAATGGGAAAATACTCTTCTAACCTGTTTCTGTGGAGTTTCAGGGCTACAGCTGGCTTGCAATCTCTAATGCTGGGCTGACCTGGCTGCATGCAGGTGTCCTCAGCTCTGGTTCCCTCTCCACAAGCGTGTGATTCCTAACAAAGGGATGTCCTTCTGCATCAGTTAAAAACTGCAGCATGGATGGAAAGATGGGGAAATTAATATCCCTTTTATGGAAACAGGATTAAAACCTCTTTTGAGCCACTGATAGGCAACTGGATGGGGGTAGTAGGTTGTGTTTGTATATGCCATTACCCGAGCAGTATGAGGCTTAGCTTCCCCCCACCTGGTTTGTGGGGTTTATTGTACTGAGCTGCTGCTCCTGAATGGTTCGAGCCTTCAGGCCTTCCGTGGTTAGAAGCTGTCCAGGGCTGTCAGTGTTCCTCTTTATTCCCAGAAGAAAATCAATAATATTGCTTCCTGGAAAGAACTGGCAAAGGAATCAGCTGGGAACTAAAGGCTCTCCAGTATTGTAATATAAATACCAGGACAAGGGAATTTAGGAACCTGTTAGGACTTACTGGTGTAGAAATGGTGCATTGTTTACAGTGGTGTATTGGCCATCCTAACTGTCTCTAGAATTGCTTGCAGCAAGCCATTTGTGGTGTGATAATTTTACGTGTTACAAATAGACTGTATTAAACATATTTAAGAACTTCTAAAATTGAACTTGGTGGATAAAAATATCTGAAAATTTTGGTAGGATCATAAAAAATGTTACAGTGGGGAAAAAAATTTTTCAAAGTTTAAGTCAGGATTGTTTCTGCCAGACTGCCTCAGGGGTATTAGCAGGACAAGAATGTGTTATTTCCCCCATGTCAGACTGATGGTTACTGACTTGAAGGAGTTAGACTGGTAATGCAGACTTTCCCAGTTGAGCTACCCATTTATAGAGCATGACGAATATAAAATGTGCTACTCCTAATATTATCTTCAGCATTATTTTGATATACTTGCATTATCTGACTTACTGCCATCCGCCTCTTTGTGCAGGACACAGCTCTGAGGGTGTGCACGTACTCAGCGAGCAGCACTGACAGTGAGCCAGAGCCAGAGTACGAAACCAGTTATTTCAGAGCTGCAGAGGAGACTCTTGTGGAGTTAACAAAGAACAACAGACAAGGTAATTGAAAATTTGTACATAAAGATGTATGTCCCTCATCCCCACACTGACTCAGCAGCAGATGGTGTCCTTCATTGAACTTTCTGTCTAGTTTTCACTTTCTAACCCCAAATCTTTCTTCAGTCTAATTTTCCATTAGGTTTTTATTACCTTTTTCTTTTTCTTATGTGTATATGCTTTTCCCCCTCTTCCACAGTTTTTGCTATTAGGGGCTTAACTTGTAGATTCTTATGCATAAATCTCTGCAGTGCAAATAAAAATAATTACATTATTACAAAACTGAAAGGTGACTATGAATATAGCTTTCTTTTTTTTGTTTTTCTTTTTAATTATACAGCCAGTTTAAATAATGCAGTGACAGTTTCCCAACCTCTGTATCAAGGTGATGGTGCCACAGTGAACTCTTTCTCGTTTTCCTCTGTGTATATACTGCAGCTTTCAAGTACCAAAGCTTTTAGTGAGAACTGATGGTAATTTGGAATTTACTGAATTCCAGTAGATAAAAATACATTAAGTGAAGTTCTTGAGATAATAGTTTTCTGTGTGTTTAATAACCCGAGAAATTGCTGGCTTGTCTTGTCCACCGGCCTGCTGTGCTTTGAGCCACCTTCCAGTGCGGATGTGTGCCCTGGGGCAGCGAGGGGAGGGAGGCTCTGTCCTTGTCCTTGCAGCCCACGGATCCTCTGCAGGTGGAAAATTCTGGGGAGTGCAAAGGCCACTGCAAGGTCTTGGCACTGCCCTGAGAGCTGATCCCCTGTGCAGCCCCAGGCCTGACGTGGCAAAGATCAGCACCTGCAGCACCACACCGACGATGGTGTGGAAAACACCATGGGTGGCTGGATGCTCTTCAGGGTCTGCTGGGAGCTGGGCTCTAACATTTGGCATTTTCAGAGCAAATCCATTGCTTGTGATTCCATGGGAGAGAGCAGAATAGGAAGCTAGGGCCATTTGTTTACATTACTGCTGCAGCTTTGTGGGTTTAATCTGTAGAAAATATTGCAAGTCATTTCAGTCAGCCCATAAACACTTATTTTTACAGATTTTGTTTTTTAAAAATCATATTTTAATGCAATAAATGTGATTCTTAAAGAGGTAAACAAGCTTTTTTCTTTCCTGTATTAATCATAATTTGCAAAAAAAAAAGGATTTTTATCATGTGTTACCAGTTGCTTTAAATGGCAGCAGATTCCAAGTTTAATGATATCTAATCATGACTTGAGGTGACCATTTTACACAGAGATTCATCACTTTTGAGCCAGTAAGAGAACAAAATACATAATTGTGATTGAGACAAATAGAAGATTTTGACACAAAAAAAGTATTTCTGCTGCAGTCATTCCTCATAGTCAGGATTTCTGTTCAGTGCTCTCTAAATGCAGCTCTCACATCATATTAACAACCATACTTTATCCCATTCTGTGTTCAAAGGTCTCGCTGTCTTTATGCACACAAGTGATATAACCTCAAAACATCCACATGAGGCTGGGGCTGGGGCTCCAGCAAACCAATCCACAGAGAACATTTTTATATGAATAGATAATTACATTTATTAGCTGAGTTCCCAAACTCACTGGTTGCACAGTTATAATGTTGGAGTAATTTTCCTTTTCCATTTATGAGCAGGGAACAGAAGGACTGAGTGCCCAATGCAAAGGCTGTTAAAAGTCAGTGATAAGACCTTTGTTGATTTAATGGGCTTAGCATGAGATTCCCAGTGCATTGCCCAATGTTATGGAGAAGGTCAGTAGAGTAACAGAGAATACGTGAAATATTCCAGATCCTTCTCTTCCAGCCATGAAAGTGTTTTGATTTCAATCTCCTAAATTGGGTTCTGCCCTGATGTGATTCTGTTGGAGGCATTGGAGGCAGACACTCTCTTAAGGCTGTAGGTTATAAGGCAGAGTTGAAGTTTGTGTAACCAGAAGTGTGAGGAAAGGAGCTTGATGTTCACATAAACATCTGCCTCCTGTGTGCTTTATGGAGCTGCAGAAAATTCCTTTTTATTTTGTTCTTCTGAATGAGTTTTCAGCCTTGGACTTCGGAAACTGGGGCTTTGTTCCTAATGTTGTTGTGCTACAGCAGGATCTAAAACCAGCACCACTTTCTTACTTTATTTGTGTATTTTTTATGCTGTTACATTCATTAACTAAAAATATAGTGAAAAGGAAAGAACTATCAAGTACAGTCAAACTGAAAGATAATGCTAAAGGAACTTAGTACATCTGCCATGTAAGTCTATTAAAAGAGAAGAACAAAACCTTACTGCAAATAATTAAATGGGAAGATCCCCCAAATTAACCATCTTGTCTATAATTTGAAAAGAAAGGAAATTAATTCTGTCTGTCTCATACCATCTCCTCTAACTCAAACATTAATTATGAACAGTTCCCAGTATATGCATTGGAGAATTAGAAGCTAGTATTTTTAATGTTTCTATTGCACTGAATTTCAGATACCTTAAAAACCAATTTTAACACATTTAAAAATTGTAAAATTACATTAAAATCGATGTATTCTGCCATAATGCTATTATTTGTTACATCTCTTGCAGCTGTGCAGGAAAAACAAACTCAGAGAAGGTCATTTCTGGGGAATCCAATGTCAATTTTGGATTTATACCAACACAGTCTCTATGGCCATTTTGAAGAGGATGGACCTGAACAATTAACACATTACAGTTTAATTGAGCAGCTGAGTGGAGCTTCCAGTAAAGACAGCAAGGGCAAGGAGAGCCCAAGTGTGAGTTACCGTAATTTTAATATTACTTCTCATTTTGTTCATTATTATTTTTACTTGCCTTTTGGTTTTTTCCTCAGTGTGTTGATTGATTACTAAAACCAGGCAGACTTGAAAAAAAACAACAGGACCTGCAGAAGAGTAAAGATCTGAATATTTTTAGAACAGAATGTTACATTTGAATGCTCACCTGTCATAGAATTAGACTTCCAAAATTGACAAGTGGAGACAGGCTTGCGCTTGTACTCCACCATTAGAGAGGAGTTGAAATTTAAAGCTAGCAAGTAAACAGAGAATTTATCTTTTATGGCTGCTCTTTCACATATAATTATATAGTTTATACAGAAAAACATGTATTAAATGACTTAAAACGCTGAAGAAGTATTCCTGAAAATTCAAATGAAATTATGCTATGGAAATCACCTCTCTTCTGGTCTCTTTTGAAATCTTGGTGTTAGCTCTGGAATTCCAGATTTGATGGCTTTAACCATTATTTTGATGAAGATCAGTCCTGATCTGATGGGTTGACCTTGATGCTAAACTGAAACAAATTTGTTTTCTCCTCTTCGTGTGAATCCACTTCCTCTTCTGTCTCTAAAAATATTGAACCTGACATCACACAGTCTCAGCAACCCTGAAGAGGAACTTTTCAACCTGTTGTTTTCCTCCTGTGTTCTCATGCCTTCTCCTCTCATCATCTCACTTCTTTCCCTCTCTCCTTTGATCTAACAAGCCAATTTGTTTGAAAGTAGAGACACCCAGTCATGATCCAGTGTAATCATTTTGTCTCCCTCTGTTTCCCCAGCTCTTCTTTTTAGACACAAGCTCTTTTGTTTCTGTGTATAGCACTCAGCACATTTTGGAAATGTTACACTATGAACAAAGGTGGTAGCAGAAAATAAGGAATGAGCTGCTGGTTTGTAATTTACTGGTGTAGTGCATAAATGAAAAAGAATTTTTATCTCTTCCCAGACCCCAGTTTTCAGTTTCAGGAAATGACTGTGCCTTGTAACTTCAGAGGTGATTAACCAAAGTTAGAGTCTTGGAGCTTTCAGGAATCTGGGCCAAATATGCAGAAGGAATATGAAGAACAAGATGGCAGTAGCACTGTTTATTTCAACTGTGCTGGCATCAAAGCCCTGCTTAACTGAATATTAAATTGACCACAAACTTCAAAAGAAAAATCTTGGAATGGATGTGCCTCATTTCCCAATCAACCCAATTTCATTAGTACCCGGAATATGATTCAATTTTAATATATGGGGGTTATATTAGAAGGAACAATTTTAAGTAATCTGGCTTCATAGTTGGGAAGAATAAAAAAGGAAAAAAGGCAGCAGAAGGGTGTAATAATTTGAGCCTCCACTTAATTCCTCATTTTGAACATCCAGAAATTCATAGCTTAATTATGTGTAGGAGATAAATTATATATGTGTGTGTGTGTGTATATATATGCATATATATGTGTATATATATATATATATATGAAAAAAAAAATCAGTTCTGCCTTCTGAAGGCCGAGGTCTTTTGTTATTAACAGAGCAATTAGATTTGTTTCTAGTGTAGAAAAGTGACTCAGAGTTGCATCTACTTTTAATTAGTTCTTTTCTTGTATTCCTTGTATATGACATCCTGGAATGCACTCAATCAGCCTCAAAACCTAAACAAAGCCCATCGAACTGGCCTTAGGAGCCTGTAAAACTCCATCCTTAAACTGAAGGGCACCAGGTGTATCTCAGCCAGCACCAGCATGTTTCATGCATTATGCTGGGGAGCTCTTGAGCTTACTTTTTAAGGATCGGAAGTAGCTTTCTGAGCAGCATTGCCTCTCCCTGAACAGCAAAAGCTCAATAAAGCCCTAGAGATTTGCCTATTTGTATTAAACTTTTCAGAATGACAAATGAGAGGAAGTAACCATGAAAAGCAGGTTGCCCTGCACTCCTTGTTTGAACCAGCACAGCAAATTTTTCTGAGCTGTAGTTTGTCCAACCCAAGAAGATCCACAGTCTGCTTAAATTAGAGCTATGTGATCTGCAACATTACCCACAAAAAGAGGGGACACCAGAAGCAGAGGCACTTATGGCCAAAAAATCTTACAAAAAAAAAAGAGATAAATTTTGAGGGGGGATTAATGCAGCTTTCATGCAGAATATTTGGCATTTCGAAAAAGGAAATCGTACAGGTTTCAAATTTAATTCCCAAGTGCTGCTTGTCAAGCCTTTTAAAAAAACAAACAAAAGATGTGTGTCAAAAAAGCATTGTGATGGGCAAAATGAGTTTACAGTGCTTGTCTGAAGAGCAAGTGTGCTGTGACAGTCTGTGAGCCCAATTAAATTGGGCTGTGCAGCTCCAGGATGGCCGTGGCTCAGACTGGGGCCTCTAATGAGACAGTCAGGAAGCTCTCTTAGCCCAGACTTGTCATTTGATTTGTGTCCTTCCCAACCAACGCATTCACCAGCATTACCTCCAAAGTTTATACACTGCAAGTTCCATCAGCAAAAAGTACTATACAGGAGCTTCAGAGGTGGAACAACTGATGGGCAATTACTGTGATAAAGGGACACTGCAGGGACTGTTTGAGGAATCAAAAAAGGGCTTTTAGACATTGAAAGGAAGAATACTTCTTGTTACAGCCTTATGCAGCATCCTGGTTAAATTCTCTTCGCGCTAAGACCAATTTTACATTACTTTTATTTTGACCTGAAAAACATATTCTGAAATTATGTCATCCTTTGGCACACTGCAGAATTTTGGACAAGAAAAGCAAATCACAATTTCAAAGAAAGCAATAAAATGCACTGAATCGTTAGCAGAAAACTTTCACATAAACTAACAACCATGGTGTATTTTCCTCACATAGGATTTTCAAAACAAGAAACATTCATTTTTACATATATCAAATGAATTATTTTTATTTGAACAGTAACTTCTCTGATCTAACAAAATATATGCAGCACCTGATCCCAAGTCCAGTGCAGCCAGCCCATGGGAGACACCTTGTCAGTGAAACTTCACTGAGCCCTGCATTAAACAGCTGTTCCTGTCCCTTGCAGCAGACACTGGGAGTACCCTGAGCTCTTTGCCAATGTCCTGATTTTTGCCATGTTTATGCAATGAAAAAATTATTTCACATTTCATAAGTTAATTTATTGTTTAGACTTTAAAAGCGCAAGTGATTTTTTTCTTACAAGAATTCAGAAAACAAGATGAATTTCCCTTCCCCAGGCCCATTGTTTAACATATTTTATAATCAAACAGGAACCATTTGTAGAAGTAACTGAGTTGGTCAAAGATTTTATTACTAAATCATCTTTATGGTCCTAAAGAATTGTGAAAAACTTGTTTACTTCTCTGTCAGTAACCAACCATCACATATTCTACTCTGCCATACAGCCCTTCTTGCTCTCTTTTGTCTCTCTTACTCAATCTGAGTCACCATCAAGGCTTGCTTGTGTTTCAAAGCATGACTTGAGCACTTTGAAGAAAAGATCCCTTATGGACGGGGTTGGTACGCATCAGAAGTTTCTAATTCCTCTTGTTTTCCCCCAGTTGTGATGAGATACATAAGAAATCTGACATTTCTGGCACAGTCACTTTGTTAATTGCATGGGCACTTGAATGGGGGGACTCATTTAATGAAAGAGGCTTCTCTGTGCAATGCGAAGTTATGGCCGTATCCACCACGGCAGAGTTCGGATGTGGGGAACAGATGATTCATGAATGAGATCAAATCCCCGTGTCTGGAAATTCAAGTAGACATTAGAGAGTGCTGGCAAATACAGGCAAAGGAAAAATTAGAGATGTTGCTGCTGTTCAGGCTGCACTTAGAAATAGGACTGACCTGGCGGCATTCCCAGATAAACTCAAGGATTTTACAGCTGAGTAAGCTGATTGGGAGTTAATGCTGTATGATTGACTTGTTGTGCTCACAAGCCTCCTATCAGCAGAGGAGAATACCCACAAAAGGACTAGAAACAAGGCTAAGTCTGGTAATTGCACAACACTTGCCATCCTCAAGGATCTCCAAGCATTGAGCTGATACTAGAGAGGGTGTTCCAGCCTGGCTGAATTACAGCATCACTTAGAGCAGCCCAGACACCTCTGCAGGCTACACTAAACAAGAGTGAGGGGGAAATAAAGAAAGGCCTGAGCTGCTTCTTGTGTCTCATCTCCTGCAGAGGTCAGTAAGACTTGAGCTTGGGTTTGAACTGACAGCAACTGGGTACTTTGCCCTATTCACCTCTGTAGGCAGATCTTGGAGAACGTGCCAGAAAAGTTTGTGTGCCTGATTTGGGTTCTCTGAGACTCTTTCTGAAGGTGCCTTCTTCTCTCTGAAAGAGAGGAGCTCTTCGGCTCTTAAATTAAGTCTCTCTTTAAAAAGATTCTCTGTATTTAAGTGTCTGAAGTAGTTCTGGGGAGACCATGTGCACTCTGCTTTCATAGAGAATTAATTTTTTTCACATTATCAGATGTGCTTAGGGAGGGATTCTGCTTATCACATGTGGAAAAGCCTGAGATAAAGATTTCAGTCCAATTAGCACTTGGGAAGAGCTGTATCCTAAGACTTTAAAGTGGAAAGGAGATATTGCCCTGTGGAACTACTTTCTTCCTTTCCCCTGACCAGCAGCTGCCTTATCCTTAATACCAAACTTTCAACCTAAAGTTAGAAATATGAACATTGCCCCAAACTTTCATCTGTGGGGAACTAATAAAAATCAGCTATTGGAGGTACCATCTGTATTTGGGAGAGAGAAACCACATCTCAGTGCCCACTCTGGTGAGCACTAAATAATTGCTTTCCTTTTACTTTCATAATAACATGAATACCTGCAGCTGGGGCAGCACTGGGTGATATTTGGCTAGTTGCTGGGCCAGCAGGATCTGTTTTGCTGTCTGTAAACTGGTGACAGCAACACCTGTGTCGTGTTAAAACCAGAAGAAAACAGCAAATGCTCCTGATGCCCTTGGTCTTAGCTTGTTTTGTACGATGTGTGTCTTACTGCAAATAATAGAGTTTGAAGCAGCTCTTACAAATTATTTTACTAGAAAGTAATGGAAGGTAGAAGAGGTCCCTTGTCAATAAGAGAAAGCATCTAATGGGCTGGATCAAATGTAAGAATTAGTTGATAGTGGGTTTCAGTGCACTAATTGTATAATTCAGTTTAGTGCATATCAAGCACAGAAACCTCACCTCCTCTTTGCTCTTTTTCTTGCCAGGCTTAAGAGAGAGGAAGATGATGAGGTGGGGAGGGAATCAGCTTTATTTGCTTTCCTAGCCCTGATGAACCTAAGATACTAAGGAAGAAACTGCCATTGTACAGTCTATAGATGAGGAATAAGCCTGCAGTCTCATTCACCCATCTTTGGTGTTTTAAATCGTTGCTTTTCTTTCAAGTAAAGAATGAATATAACAAATCGTTGCATATGTTTAGGGAGGTGATCTAGTAATGTAAACATTTGGTGATATTAATACTCAGCACCACCATGTGACCCCTGAGCGTGGCCTCGTGGGGACCTTTGAGCTGCACATTTCCATTTGTCAAAATTGCCTCAATAGGATTTTCCCACTGACAGGCTTGGGGCTGCAAGATTTCCTTTCTGTGTAATCAAAGGGGTTTGATCCTCAGATGAGTGATGCAATACTTGTGCCATCAAAGCAGGGACTGTCTGAGTAATTGCTCTAGTTGATGTAAGACCCATTGTCAGGGGAATTATATAGGAGCATTTGACAACGGAAATGACAAAAACCATGGGAGCATGGTCTGATAACAAAACAGATTTGACCATGCCACCCATGGGAATAATACAGAATTAAACATATTTTTTCTAGCCTAAAGTCTGATTCAGCTCATGTGGGGAAATGTGAAATTAGAAATAGGCTAAGACATCTGCAGACATCAACAAACCACTCATATCTGCATGTTTTTTCCCCTCCACAGGACAAGTTCACATTCTAAGATCTGCTTCCAAGCCTTATATTCCCAATGAGGTCTTTATTGTTTCTAATACCTTGCCATGAAAGTTGCCCCCAAAAGGTAAAGTGAAGAGACAGCAAAACAAGCAATTTGAAGCCTAGCTAGGCAGTCTTCTGGGACCAAAGTCTCACTTGACACACATCACTTAAGAGAAATGTTGTGTGGTGTAGAAGAACATCCTTACAGCCAGCCTGAGGAACTGGCTTGGCAACAGTAAAAAGCTGCAGTTACACGGAGACTCATTTCTCTCCCTGTGCCTTCTAGGTGAAACTGCTGAGGTTTCTTATGCTGCTGAGAGTTTCAGTAAAAAATTATGCAATGGAGAGTGGCTCAGCAAGGAGGATGATAGCATTCTCCATAACTTTCTTGACTTTCTAAAAGGCAAAACAACATTTGGAATGCAGTGTCCACCAGAGAAAATAACTTTTTTAATGGTATGCAAGGGACATTTTTAGGGAAAACATAACCCTAAAAAAAACCTGGAAGCTGTTATCTGCTGAGCAGTTCTGCTTCCAGCATTAATGGCCTCAGTAGTTTCAGTACTGTGCCACCAAACCCCATTCTAACTAGCCCTCCAGCTGGTATAAAGGCTATTTTATGTTTGGTTAGTGTATTTATGGGGATGGGTAGGTGGCGACATTTTAACTCAAATATCTTTTAGCACATAGTTTTAAGAGTATTTGGGTATCAGTGAGGGACAGAAAGTCTTTGGCATAGTAGAGCAGGCTGTGTGGCATTTAAAACACATGGTGTGCAAGGCTAGCAGGAGAATGGTTTGGATGCGAGTCTGAGAGAAGACGTGGAGGAAGTGGAAAGCAGGAAAGCCGAGGGCCTCAGGCATGGCTGGGCACAGAGGTGCAGTTCCAGTGCCTCTGGCACAGTGTCACCAAGTGCTAAGTGCCCCAATCACTCCCAGCACCGAGTGGACTGTGCCTGTGTGGCTTCTCAAGTGCCACGTGCAGATGTGTGGCCTTGTCTGATTTAAAGCAGCACACCAAGATGTCCTGTGGCCACAGCTGGAGCGTTGCGCTCACTGAACCCCTTTGGCACTGTAAGGAGGGGAGAACTTTGCCCTTTCTGAGTGGAAGAACTTGATCACTGAAGCAGAAACCTCATATCCCACCGTCTCAGCAAGTAATTTCAAATTACAGAGAGAAGCTTTTCTTTTCAGCACGTGGGAGCTGCACAACCACATTACACAGTGGCCCAGATGTTGCAAAAAGCCCTGCAGTTCATTTGCCGGAGCCCCTGAGGGTCAGCCCAAAACTGCTCGTGTGCGAGTGCCCAGAGCAGCACAGAGCAGCCCAGAGCAGCACAGAGCTGTGCAGAGCAGCACAGAGCTGTGCAGAGCTGTGCAGAGCTCATTTGCAGGGAGCCTGCCCTGGCACAGCGTTAGCACAGCCCTGATGGCCTGGGTACCCCAGGTCATTTCTCAGCAGGGCTGAGTAGCTGCAATAAGCCAGGTATGGGCAAGACCCCGATGCATTCGGTCCCTGCCCACCCCCCTTGCTCACTGCAGACACATCCCCAGCACTCCAATGTCTATTTGCCTTTATAACTGGAGATTATATGTGGATTTAATAGGCACAGGGGCTCTTAGATGTAAGTAGGAAGATCCTTTAGTCTAATAAGAACCAAAAGTACATACAGAATAAAAGTGTCATTTGCTAGTGACTTCCCCGAGTGGAAAATGTTCTGGGCTGTTTTTCAGAGGTTTGACAGATGGAGCTGATGTGATTTGCAGCACGGCCCAAAGTGCACTCCTGTTTCTGCTATTTGTAACCAGGCACTCTCCAGTCCCCCATCTTTGGAAATAAAGCTGCAGGTTTCATTTCTCTCGCTGTCGAATTGGAATATTATAATAATACTGTGGGCCAAAATGAAATTCAGGGCACATTAACAGCAAAAATTGATAAATTAGTAAGCATGTGAGATAGTGTAATTGTTGTAATGGTAGAAATGATATTAGTAATAAAAGAAAAAGCTAAAAAATAGATTGAATCCAATAAACATTGGATTGACTCAATCAAGATATGAGAAGTAGGGCACAGAGGTGTATTCAGTGAGCTGTTTGTTTTCTGAAGCTGGAAAATATTTTGACTCCAAGAGGAGCATGTGATTAGCAGAGTTAAATGAGATGAATAACGCTGTAATATTTTTGTGAATTGTTTTTCCAGCTGAAACTTGCCTTCCCCATCTGTAACAGCGATATGTTTTGCATAAAGCACTCAAACATCATGCAGAGAAGGGTGGTAAATGACTGATCTTTTAGTGTGAGAGTTCTGTACCAAGGAGAATACAGGAGGAGTAAGTTACACAGCTGAGGGTAGCACGAATTGTGGCAATATACTGAGAATATGTTAGCAAATTATTTCTGTTTTTTAAGAGGACACTTTTTCTTTCCATATGCACATGACAATAATATCCTAATCAACATGGTCTTTGAAAAGAAGGTAAATTTTATGTCAAATATTGACAAAAAACATATTGAAATAATTTGTTGGTGTTTATAGTTTGTTCCACTTGCTGTTTTCCTCTCCCAAAAGTGATTTGCCTTTTATTGAAATGAGAAGTTATAATAGCATTTGTGCAGTATGACAGATAGATTCTCTAAAACCTTAAGAAAAATATTGGTAAATATTTTTGCAAATTAAAACATTCTACTTCATAGCAAGTCCCAAAGTGGAATATTTTATCTCTTACTATATTTTTAGGCCCCAATACATGAATTTCAGGCTTTTGCAGCATTCATATTAATTTTATGAAAAGTAATGTTTGTATTTGATAGGAGAAACAAACATGGTATTTAGCAGATTTAGCAGCAATAAGTGACACAGGGAACTTTGGGAAGTTCTTAAGATGTAGTTACATAATTTAAATGTCTAATTATCTTTCACAAAGGCTAAGAGTGACATAAGTTTTCATAGCACATGTCAGAGTCCTCCCAGCCTGAGCTGCTCATCAATCCGTCAATGATTGAGACACAACCTGATGGCTCTGCTCCCATTAGTGCCACCTTCTTTCAATTTCTCCATTCTTTGCTTCCTCATTAATAGAGGTCACTAAAAATTTTACATACTGTAAAAAATTGTAGCCTGAAGAACTTCCCTTAGCTAGTCTAGTGTTATTCTCAACAAATCAAACCCCGAGTGAATATTATCTGCAAAATTACCAGTCAAACACTTTAAAGTGATTTTCCTGACATTTTAATACAAATGCACATATCCTATGGGTTACCGAGTGCTCTGTAAAGCAAACTGTAAAACAAGGCCTCAGATGGGTTTGGGAGGATGAAGAAGAAAGCAGAAGTGGGTGGAAAAGAAGAAATTAAATATGAATAGGATATGTTGCTGTGGATTATAAAATTAAAATGTTAACTATGCAGTAATGGTCTATGATATTTCTTCTAAAAAAAAAAAGTTACCAGATTGGGAAACTTGTTGGTAACTCATATAACAAGATGAAAACCAGGTTTGAAATGTAAAAGATTTTCAGACAATGCCTGAAACTGAGGAGCAGAAGTAGCAAAGCAGACAGTACATGCTTCCTGGTTGCTCTTGAAAGAATTATTTTTCTCTGCATAGACTAAGAGGAGACTTGTTTATGGCCTCTAATCAGTAAAAATAAAGGTCAGGTTTTTTTCAAGCTTCCTTCCGTAATGGTTTTGCCTAAATTGATATTTAGACACTTCAGCTGCCCAGTTTTCAAAGGTGCTACAAATCTGTAGCTTTTGCTGGTGTCTCTGACCAATTCAAGTTATTTGGATCCTGTGAAAATCATGGAGTTTATTCACGTGCTTGAAAATTGGTTTAGATATTCTTGCTCTAACTGGCAGAATTTTGGTCTGTAGCATCCTGCTTCTGGACATTGGCTCTATGGGCAATGACATGGAACATCAGCAGACATTTCCCCCGAGTTAAAAGGAAGGCCAAATACTGTTCATTTTTAATCTGGTCCTACGGTGTTCCCATTAAGATCATATCATAATGAAATTCTTCATATTTTAAAATCCATTTCTTTATTGCATTTTCCGTAACATTAGTGTATGAGCAGCTGGAAAAAGCTTAAACTTTCATTTGTATCATTTTAAAGAATATTTTTACTATCACTATTATCATCCTACCTATTAATGTTTCCTAGAACCACTAAGGCAAGCCAGGGTACAGAGAGGTCGACATTTCTAATACAGCATTTCTACAAATAAAATCCATTGTGGAAACATGGAAGCTGTGTTGTGACATCATTAGTGGCATGATGTTGAAAACAGGGGCAGCAGAGCAAGCCAAGGACAGCAGCCAGCACCTAGAAGCTGTGTCATGTGAGGGCTGGAGCCTTCCTGGCTGACTGCTAAAGGCTGAATTGTCTTTGGAGGGTCTGTTATTTTGTGGCAGCTTCATCAGTTGTGGTGGTGATCCAAGAAGATGAAGTGTCTGGCTGGGCAGGAAATTTAGGTATGAAGCCATTTATCCTCTTGTCTTGTTCTACAAGGCAAATCCTGCTGGGTTTCTCCTCCCATTACATAAAAGCTGCCTGGGTGCCCAGTGAGTGTGCTTGGGAAGCGGAAAGGGGGCTAACGCTGATGTCACCCACAGGCGTCACACACTCTGCATTTAGCTCAGCGCTGTCCTTCTGTTCCTGTGAAAGTGTTGGGGAGCCCACTCTCTCTCCTCCACAGCCAAAAACTTTCCTACAAAGGAGGGAATGCTCCGGACTTGGGATTTCAGATATCTCGTGCCGTTCCTGGGGGAGATATCTGTGGGAAGTAGAACTTTTGCCTCCATATCCTGTTTCTCCAGTAGGCATGGAGTCTGGATGTCAAAGGATAGAAAAATCCAGGTTTATGAATGCAGCATCACATGGATAATTACCTTTCATATTTACTCAGGGGGAGAAAGCACTCAGTGTCCATAGGCCCTAGGACACAGGGCATGAAGACAAACATCTCCATGGGCTCCATAGGCTCTGGACAGCACCAAACCCTGGGAGTTTACACAGGGCAGTCCAAGAGGAATGAAATCATCAGCGACTCCGATTGATACATCATAGCCTGCCTTGCTGCTGCTGGTGGCATTAGCATTTGCTAACCTGTGCTAAGCCAATTTTGTGAGACAGTTGGGAGTTTAACAAACGTATTTCAGATTGTATTTTGGAGAAATCTCAAGCATGGGGGGAACTGGTCATGTTCTGTTCATTGCAGCAGATGGCATCCCATTTGGTGTTTGTTAGCTTTGTTTGCAGCTCAATATTTTGTTTCTAGGGGAACTCAGTAAGTTAAATAATTTATTTCTCTAATGCATCAAGAGTCTGATCCAAACTCTGCTAAAGTCAGTGCAAAACATTTGATTAACTACCATGTTCAGTGGATTAAATGCCACGTCCTGTATTGAAGAGTATTTCAGATGCTCCCTAGTGAGAACAATAGGCCTCTGTCTTTCCATGGAGAAATTTTTGCCTGCAAATAAAAAAAATATTCAAATACTGACAAAAAGCTTAGCAGACAAGAGTGCAGGACTGTGGAGATAGGGATGATGTTCTGGTTGAATGTCCAAGTTGCTAAACCTCTCTTGCTATTAAATTCCCCATTTTTTAAATAAAGAATATAAATAATACCTTCCAGCTGCATTTGGAATTTAATCTAGTACTGTTAGCAGGCTGCTTTGAGAGCTTTGAAGGCCCCATAGCAGCACTAAGCAAATAATCATTATCACTTAATATTCTCATCAAGCATTCTTGCTCAAGATGGGATCTTGCATTACAAGGGCTTACCATAAACACATCACTCCTCTGATGAGGAATTTTTGGAATGTCAGAAGTAAATTCACACCCTGATCCTGCCCAGAGTTTTGCATGGCCAGAACTCTACCACCTTTAGCAGTCCTGCTGTCCATAAAGGGCTCCTAACCGTATCTGTGCATGGAGGAAATTTTTATTCCATTGTTATGAGTATTTGAATCCTGAATAATCTAAGATATTGAAGAAATCAACACGTAAAAGAATTTTTTTTGTATTCCAATAAATATTACATACCTGCTCATTTTCAGCAACATTTTTTCAAATTATTCATTCACTAGTAGGGCTTGGCAACTGCTTTATTCTGTATTTTCATCCAGATTTTCTGTTTGTATCGTCTTTGGGCATTCAAGAAGTGAGTGTGTATTAGCTGTACAGTGCATCTGCATGAATTCCAGTTGTATTTTAGTCCTCCTAGTGGCCTGTTATATTAACAATATTACAGTCTGTGGTTTAGGCATAGGAATATGTTCTCTATCACCAGTATCTCACTTTGCAGCATTGATACTGCAGTAACACTTCTGCATTGCTAAGTTCAATAAATCTCTTAAAGCATTTGTCCAACAAAACCAGTCATGTGGCAGCTCTCACTTCACACATTTCTCTTTTTATACACAAATTTCAGACAAATCAAAGCAGAAAAATACTCCGTTATTCTGTCCCTGCAGGAAGCCCATCGTGGGAGCAGGAGCCTATGCTGGTCCTTCACCCCAAATTCCTTCTTCAGTCATTCCCAGCAAAGGTTTTCTCACAGCTGGGCAGGGGGGTCAGACCCCACAGGTTCCCAATATGTGTTTTCACTGTGCCTCCTTTCTCTGAAAAAGCCTCGAAAGCCTTGCCAAAATACCACCTCCCAACCTAGGAAGGGCCTTTTACCGCCCGGGTGGGCTCGGCACAGTTACCAGCCTTTCAGGTCCTGTTAGATGCTTGACCTGAACTTTGCTGGTATCCAGGGAAGCTGAAGATGGAAAGGCAAAGGTCTATCCAGAACCTGTCCTTGAGTTTTCTGTTTCGAGGCTGTGCCCCTCACAGAGAGTCTGCAAGCACTAATGCCTCCTGCCAGATCCCAGTGGGGGACATTCTGTATGCCTGGCTGAGCCACGAAGTAGGATAGAGCTCCTCATGACCAGAAACAGATGTACTCGTTTCTGAAAGATGAAGAAAACACATCTAAATCCATAAATTAACTAAAATTCCCCTCGGATCACAGCCAGATGATATGCATGTTAATCAAAATGGATATCACTGCTTTAATTCAATGGGGAGGCAAGTTCAACACTTATAAATCTCCTGGCTGTAGGAGCTTCAATCTGCATCTCCAGCAGTGGTCATCTTGGTGCCCAGCATTGCTCTGCTTAATTCTCAATTCTTATTTCTAGTAATCCTAATTCTTGATTCTCTTAATAATAGAGAAACTGTGTTTCTTTTTGAGCATCCTTTAGAAAAAAAGTCTATCACCTGCCATCAGCCTTTAGGACATGAGTTGCCTATTCCCTGCATGTACCCCAGTGTGCATTTTGCACACACAAAGTAGGTGGTTTAAGAATGGCTGTCCCCAGTTTCAGGAGCAGCCAATGAAAACTGCAGGGAAGGGAACAAAAATCCCACATCCCAGTGGGCAAGTGCATGGGAACATTGCTGACATCCCTTCCTCCTCTGCACCTCCAGCCACAGGCAGACACCTGCAGCTCCCCGTGATTTCCCCAGGAACCCAGGAGCTCCAGCCAACAGGCCTGGGTTAGAAAACCTGTCCTCCGGCACATCTGAAACTCAGCCATGAATTTTTTAGCTTTTAAATTGCCTTTTTTGCTTGATTATCTTCCAACAGGTTTTCTAAATTCTTGATTAATTTTGGGTTGGCTATTTAACACAGTGTTTGGTTAACCAATTCATGTAGTTGTTTATAATTATTGCCTTGCTATAAAATCATCTTAATAGAAGGTTGGGGTTTTTTTGTTTTATTTCCAGTAGAATAACAAGTTATTTTATTATTCAAACAAGGCTTACTTCCTGCTGTTTTCAATAAGATTTTTAATAAATATGTAAATTTAAAAATTAATTTACTGCATACATTTGGCAGCATGATTCTTGAACTGACAAAAGTTTGATGGATTGTAAAATTATCCTCCATAAAAATCATCAGTCACGGTAAACAGAATTTATCAGCCTCTGGTAATTCTGCAGCTTTTTCTTCATCTTATCTCCTGTTAGGAACTCACTTAAAATTGATTATAATACAGTATGTTTCTAGAAACGTAATTCATTCATATATTAATTAGATTTTAGGTTAATATCCCATCATGGAATGGGACATGAGCCAACAGTGTTTTCCAGTTGTTACAGAACCGCAGTAGAGAAACCTTGATTACTGTTCCCATGTGGTTTAACTGCCAGGACTAATCACTAATCAAATTCAAACAACATAAAATGGAACATCCTTCATAGCATTTATTTTCTAGCTGACTTATACTATAGGCTTTTTATTGATACAACTTGCTGTACTGAAATGAACTAAAAATTGCAAGAGAGGATTTATCCTTCTACTTTAATTTGGTTCTGCAGCCTATGCCTGAAACTCTGTCTTGGATTTTTGTGCGTGTTGTGCTGCTGTCCCTGAAGTACTCTGCCCTACAGCAGAGATAAATTGTTTGCATAAATTTAGAAAGTTCATGTAAGTAACTGTACTGTTATGTTGGATTTGATAGCAGATGAGCTTAAAACATAGGTTTCCATCTGCAGTTCATGCTTTGCTTGAATCAGTGCTGAAAACCGTGCAGCTCATAATGTCCGCTGGAGAGGTGGCAAGAGCAGTCATGTAACCAGCATCATTATTTGCATCCCTCCTGTCCCAGTTTTCTCTGATTACAAAGGAACTTCTCTAGTCTCATTGCACAGAGTCAGAAAACAGTATGCCTGTGGCTCAGGCTGCTACAGATTTACTGGGAAGGCAGCCTGGGCTCTACCCTCTTCCCCTGCTCCTCCAGGAGCACTTAACAGTGCAGGACTGCCCAGCCCCAGCCCCTAATCCTGACTTAGGGAAGGTGCAGAGGTGGGCACACCTAGTGGGTGTCATTAGTGCCTTTCAGAGGCCAGGTGTCACAGAAGGAGAAAGAAAGGGCAGTGGGTTTTGGTTAGAATCATTAGAGGTAAAATCTCTGATATGTAGAGAGTTGATTAAACTCTGTAGTGGAAAGGGAAATGTCATCTTCAGGCTCCTAAAATAAACTGTGTTGTTTGACTGGGATTTAAGCAGGCTAATTCAGAATTTTTTAACAATGAAGATGACCCTGTTTCCACATTCTAAAATTTTGACCTCTATATTCCTGGTGAGAGCTTGGAAGAGCTTTAGTTCTGATGTGTGTGCACTGTGGACATGAAGGCTCCCTCTGCAGTAGCCAAGCATTGCAGTCACACAGAGGGGAACTGATGGGTCTGGGAAGATTTTCTCTTCCCGAATTTCCTTCCTCCTCAGAGGCTAAAAATAAAAAAGCCCTATTTGCTGTGGAATTCACTCGTTTGTTTAAGGTACCTCTCTGAATCATTTTGAGAACTTGCAAGAAGGGACAGTCCCTTTCCTTCCTCTGCAGGTCTCCCAGCAGAGATTCACGCTCATTGAATTCTTCCCCCAGACAGCACAGCCCTGTTAATGCTTAAAACAAGCCAGTCTTCATAGGTGGGAGAATTATTTCTATGTGGTTTTGTCATCCTGCTGATTTGCTTTTGATCTTGCCATATAATCTTGCTTCTTCAGTGGTTGGACTCCATGATCTTAAAGGTCTTTTCCACCCTAAACAGTTCTGCTATTCCATGATTCTCTTTCTACTGCTTCTTTTTATCCACAGGTCAGCTGGATGGTCACAGGCTATGAATCTAGTCCAGGACACAAAAGACAGGATTACTAGTGAGGAAAATCATTACCCTCTTCCAATTACCTTTTACAATACAATACATTACATTCCTGGAGTGCAATTCCATTTTCCCAGTTCCAGTATTCTGGGTGACTGACATACAGACATTGCAGGCCAGGAACTGAGGCATCACTAGAGAGAGAGAGGGGATAAGTGTCTTTGTAACTACCAAAATAAATGGTTTTATTCAAAAAAGCCAAAGGTGGAGGATGAAGACAGGTAAGAACACAGATAATACTCAGGAACAGTAGTCTGAGAATGGTTCAGCCCTACAGAAAAAATTACCCTGATTACTGGAAATGTCCATGAGATTATATGTTATAGGAGTACAATCCTGCATTTACCAAGTCAGAGAGGATTTTTTCTCTTCAGTCAAAAGGGAGATAGAATCTGTCTTTTTAAGAACTGCATTTGGTCCTGGATTTAAAAAAAAAAAAAAAAAATTGAGCCATACTTTTTTCCCCTCCTTGATTCAATTCTGTGTAAGTATTCCAATTTTTAAAATATTCATCCAAACCTCTAGTCTATGATAAAATTGTAGCCCCTTTTTTGAATAAAGCCCTTTCTTTATTGAAACAATCAGCCATACTTTCATCAAGGTAAGGGTAACTACTTTCGTTCAGTAGGACAAACCTCTGTGTATTTAAATTCTGTGAGGTGAAATACAGTCTGATGAAGACTGAAACAGTGAAGTTATTTAGGACTGCGTAGTTCCAGTGCCATTTGGTTGTTACTGGCAAAATAACCCTTCATTTAATCCTGTCAAGGAAGAATATTGACCTTCAAATGGTTAAGTCAAGTTCAATAACTTTGTCACCAATCTTACCTTTCAGTATGACTTTTTCTCACTGCTATTTTTTTCAAGCACTAGAAAATCAGAAAAGTTTTGCTATTTAAGTCCCTCTACAAGTAAAGCTAAAAGGATCTCTGAGAAGTAAAGTGAATCCTATACAACTCTTGTTCATTTTCAGTCCATCAGGTTCTGAAAATTGAGTAACAGCTTCCTTTCTCACCATGGATATTTCTTCCTTAATGCCTTGTGGTGAGCTTCTGATTGCACTAAGCATTGCTTTTAGTGGGTAGATTCCCTCTGTGAGAAGCAAAATTGGTGATTCTGCCAATGTGAGCAGAGTGAGGCTGTGCTTTGCCTTCTGGAGAAAGCACTGGTGTTTAATTGCTTTTCTTTTTAATACATCCCCTCAACACACTTGGCTGAGCACCAGCACTGTTATCGTTTTCCAAGGTATTGCCACTTAGAACTGTATTTTCTTATCCTTTGTTAAATAAACTTTGTCCATGCAGAGTTGATGCAGCCAGTGGCCATTCTGAGGCACTATGAGGAAACAAACACATTTGTGCCATTCAGTTTGAACCTGAACAGAGGCAAAAAGCCTGGAAGCTCAAACCTCAACATCCTGGTTTTATTAAATTATGCAAAAGTTCAAAGAGGGTTGGTATAAACCTAATCAGGTCAAACAGTCTTGTCATGTCAAGAAAATATTCATGTATGAGGATGGTAATCTTGGTATTAGAATGCTGAATGTACTGAGTCATCTCGTCATTTTATGAAAATTATGCTTTTGAGAGCATAAGGCCCAATTCACTAAACTATCTTTTATCTCCTAAACCACACAAGAATTCAAGCTGTAGACAACATAAGTCTCAACTCCTCAGCCACCTGTTCATTAGGCAATAGCTGTTTTGTCCAGATCTGCAGCTATGAATTGTACACGGTTTATGCTAATCAGTTTTTTTTTTCCTCTAAGGTAATTCACTTGCAGTTCAGGATCATGAGGAATGCTTTCCTTGTGATACTAAAACATATTTGTAGATTTTTATACTCTGAAATACAGTAGGTAAACTTTGACTACATTTTCATTGTTACATTGGCCATAATGCCATCAGGGGATGATACATACCTATGTATATCTGGCTTTCCTATCAACTGCTCAACAGACTAATTAACTTAAACATGCTTCCTTGCAATGTATTTTTTCCCAGAAAAGAAACTGGTACTTATTGTTTATCATGAAAATCTGATGGTGTGTCTCTGAGAATGTCATTGTCTGCTACAGCAAAATAATTTTGAGACTTCTGCACAAGTAGAAAAAAGAAAAATGATTCATTATTTCAGAAATTATTTTACTGCCAGTCCAGAAAATAGATGAAAGCATCTGACAATGTACAATGGAGAGCAAGGCTTATCTTATTATTTAAAGTTATGCTTTAAAGAGAAAGAAGTTCAAATATCACATTTTTAGCTCAGCTGTAGTGCAGCAGAGGTCATGCAGCTACAGCTTTCACCTTTGTAGTTTCCTGGATGTGGCTGTACAACTGTTTTCACTGCAGAGTGTTACTTGTTCACCTGATGTTAAATGAGATCTGGAGATTGTTCACTTTGCACAGAGAGCCTGCATGGCATTGTGTCCTGGCTGGGTGACAGACAGCCACAGCCTGGCAGCTCAAGCCCATCCCTCTTCACGTGGCACCTGCTACCGCAAACGGTGGTGTGACACCACAGAATTCAGTGAGAAGTTACTTCTGATCAGAACAGTACATCTCTGGTCAGAAAACTGCCCTGTAGCTCCTTGCACCTGCTCCACAACAAGCTGTGAACATATTAAAATTGTCCCACTAAACAGGTTATGTATGAGCCTGTGTAATGCTACAACAGCATATCCCACTTAGACCCATTGTGTCATGTATACAAAGCAGTTACAGGACTTAGAGGATTTCTAAATTGGTAGAACTCTGAATTTAAAATAAGAAATAGTGGCTCCTGGGATCAGGTTTACCCTGAGCATATGCAGACAAAGTAATAACCAATTTTTAAAAAGTAAAAATCTAGAAAATTGTTTTTCCTCACAATAAAGTTATGAGCAATAACTAACAAAACAAAAGGGAACACACTTTGTATCTTCTATTAGAGATCAGATCTGAAATGAAAGACCTTGAGTTATACAATTAAGTATTGATTTTTTTTGATCTATATTTAATTCTCATAGCAATTTTGTTGTTTTTACCCAATAGTGTTTTGCAGTTATACTTCACTTGAAGCAATGCCCTTCTTGCTTTTCTGTTAATCTAAAAACTAAATTGCCCAATGCATGAAAGACATAAATAAAGTTCGTTTTATTCTTTTTTGTAACTGATTCTGAGCCCTTTAAAGTACTGGTTAACTAAACTTAGACAGCTGGAAAATACATTTATCCTGCAGAACGGTTCATCGCTATTTCTGGGCTCTGGCAGGACTTATAAGCATAGCCTGACCTCCAAATAATCAGAGCTTCTGTGTGTTAGCACATACAAGAAATGGCCTTGCTGCTGCTTTCCTTCCTGCACACGAGTGTGGGGTCCTTTGTGCCTGTGAACCAGCCCACCCTTCCCTGCTCCTCCTTCCCACTACTCCTGAGGAATCTTCGTGCCATTCAGAAGGGCTGCAGCTGGTCCTGGGTCACACAGCTCTGGAAAGGCTTTCTACCCACACGTAACCTCTCATTTTTAAAGTTTGCAGAAAACCTAATTTGATGCATTAATGTAGAAATAACACCTATTTATAATGTATCAGTGTAACTGCAGGCTAGTTTTGTTTTCCTGATTTGCTGTGCTTGGAGTGACACGCCAGATTTTATTACATCACTAATGGGTTTTAGTTATTCCCTTTAGGATGTCGCCAACAAGGAAACATTATTCTGATTCATGACTCATGGGTTTATTTCAAAGTGATGTGACTTATGATGAATGTCTGTGTATGTCAGGAAGAGTTTCTCCTCTTCTGACAACTGGTTACTGTTCTCAGGTGGTACAAGGCACCCCATACTGGGCAGCTGAGAAACTCCAGCCGTGGGCAGCTCTCCGCTTACACACTGCAGCAGAACAACAAATGCTCCCCATACCCTAAGGCCATAGTGGTACAGGTTTTCCATACAAAAATAACTTAGGATGAGTAAAACAAGCTAACCATTGATCTGCTTTAGGGTGATGGGCCAGAGTTGTTAGAGAGGCACTGTGAAAATCACAGTTCTTGCCTGCACTGAGCCTTTTTTTTCTTTTTTTCTATTATCTTTCTCTTGTAGACCAAAGTCTCTGACTACATGTTTTTGTCTTTTCCCCTAATTAATATTTAGGAAAACATATAGTGTCCACACCAAATGCAGCACTCAACTTATTCACAGAACAGATCAGAATAGTCAGCAGCAAAGTCAACACTTTCAGGCTGCAATGGTTTTAAGCATCACTGCTGAGAAGGATCCTGTGAGAGCAAGCACGGGCTGTTGGTCCCATCTTAGCTCTTGTAGCAGCACTGAGCAAAATCATGGAGACTTTCTTTTTGCTGAGGGGGTAAAACCACCTGTTCACTCTGCAGAAAGCCACTCCTGATGTAGGAGAGATTTGACTGGAACCCATGACTTAGAGGTTAGGGGCTCTCTACGCTTCTCACTGAATCTCACCCAGTTCTCGTGGATGTAGAACACATCTGCCCAATGTTCCACTCTGCAGAGGCAGCTGCTGAGTCACATTAGTGTGACTCTCAAATGCATTAATGAATACATGAATTACTTTAAAATACACAATGCTAACATCTTTGGGCTAACCCTTGTTCTTTGTTATAGCTGTGACTCTGCTGCAGTCAACAGCAGTTCTACATAAAAACCCCAAAGATACTACGTAACCACACAAACAATTTGTCAATCAAGTTCTAACAATAGTGGTTTTGCTTTTGCCTTTTGATTCATCCAGCAGCTTTTGTAACTGCCATGAATAATAAGAAACCTATTTAAGGGTGAATCTAAATAAACACTCTTTGGTAATTTTTTACAAATTGTATCTATAGTAACTAGAGAAAAAAATCTTGACTCGGGTTAACATTTGTTCTAACACACACCAAGGTTAAAGAAATGACCACTCACTTTTCAACTCTAGGAATGTACATAATTGTGTTATTGTGGGAGAAAATGATTTGTTGATTATGCAGATTCTTATATTAATATCTCTGCCTAAAGTTTTATTTTTGCTCATGAGTTTTTTCTGTGTGTTAAAGAAAGGAAGAGTTTCAGGGTTTTTTACAGAGGATGTAATTGGGCACTGGGGCACCTAAAAAGGAACCTGTATGTCCGAAAAATATCCATAACTTATTTCTAAGTTGATTCTGGTTTTAGTAAGAAATTTTGCTGCCACTGTTAGAATTAGTTTTCCTTTTAAGCCCTGATGTATCATAGATGTACTGTTCACTACTCAGTGTGGTTTTTGCCAACACGTTTCACTGATGAACTTCAGTTTGCTTCAATTTCACTTGATTCAATGGTTTTGCTTAAAATTTGTAGAGTACTTTTATTCCCTGCCATTTCTCTAATATACTCTATAAAATAAATGACAATCTAGGGTGGGATTAGAGGAGGATTGTAGCCTAGGTTGTGCTTGAAGGGTATAAAAAATTATTGATACTGCATATATGCAGAATATACCAATGAATTCCGTCCGGTCTGTCCTGTGGTGTAAATCCATCCTTCAGTAGCATAGCCAAAATCCTCCTCTGATTGTGATGCTTCACCCAGACTGCTCTGTCCGGCAAATTCTCCAGGAGTCTGTGCTCCTTCTGACCAGGAGTTGAAATTGGCTTCATTTGAATCAATAAGGGTTTTATCACAGGCCTTACTAACTCCAGTATTGAGTCCTGCAGTCCCAAGTCTGTGCTAAGTAGTCACATTCAATTTATCTAAAGAAAAGCTGTGAAGTGGGAAAATTATAGACAAAGAAACATCATTTAGTCTGTCATATAATAAAGTATTTTAGGTTTAGCACTCTGAAAAGCAGAAAGTGCTAACGTGTTATTGATGCTATGGCTGAGAATTTTCTCATCTGGCCTACAGAGAAGTGAAACAACTTTTTCAGTATTTTAAATGAGGGCAAAGGGAAGAAAATTTTAAGGTGAAAATGTGAAAAATCTCTATTGTAGGGTCCTAAATTTGTGTTCATTCCCATTACCAAGAGTTATATTCCTCTATCTCAGAAAACATTTTAATTACGGATATTGAAGACCTTAGTTTTAACTGTCATGCAAAATTAGAATACAACACAACATTCCCTAAAACCTTTTAGACTCAAGATTAATTAATGCACTGAACAGGAAATGTTCATTCGCTAAGACTTCAGGATCTCCTGTTGCTTTGCTCAAGTTTGTTTGAAACATTTTCCAAAAATAGTAATCTAATCTATGCATTGTCAGCTTATGAAATGTGACACGATCAGAGCAAAAACAGTCATTGGACTGGCATTTCAATTTTTATCTGACTAGCCATCAAAACAAGCAATCAAACGATGTAACAATTTATCTTCCTCTTGCCAAAGATTTCCCAGGAGAAGCAGCACAGCATGTGCAACATTTGACTGACTTGAAGCTTGAATTCTTCAGAAAGTTCTAAGGACCCGTTACGACTGCACATGTAATGACCCACAGCATCAACACATCTGCCCAAGCTCTATCTTCCGTGTGCTTAAAATGACATCTCATTTTCTAGCTAAACAAAAATATTGATGCCTTGGATTTACAGTAATTTACTGATTCTGTCTTTGCCATCTGATGGCAGTACCAAAAATGAGGAAAGGCTTTGCACTCTGATGGCTTATCTCAGAATCCTTGAATGTTATCTGTCTAGGAGGTTATTGGATGTTGATTGTGAAATGTTGAATGCTATCCCCTATTTCTCTGGTAATATGATCTGTAAGAGGAGTTAGTTACTCAGATTTTGAAACACTCTGTATATGAACAGCAGGTCATTTCTATTGAACTGCTCCCTACACAGCTCCCTAATGAGTCCTTGGTCAGATCTCTGATTGAAAATACCAGTAGCTCACAAAGGGATAAAATTACTCTGGTACAATCCTACTGTGTGTTTTTAATATAATGTGCTAATACATCGTCCAGTGTTCCCACAGAATTACACCACTTCTCCGAGAAGGCCTGGCCAATATCTGATTGATTCTGGTCTGTGGGGATCGGCCCCGTTCAGTGTAATTTCCTGTCTTGTTTCTTTCTTGTCTATTAGAGAGGGTTTGGGTTTGTGAAAATCAATAGGCTCATACATGCAAAATGTGAGGTTATTCCCTAGCAAGTTTCATTTGCATCCTTAATTTATGGAGAATGCTGTTTTCTCCTCTGCACTTCTTTTTTTTTTATAAACTCAAACAAATACCTGTTTAACCATACCCCCCAAAGCAGTCATACAGGAGAAGATGTAAATTACTGTGAGGATGCTGGAGATGTTTCACACGTGCATAGCCAGGGCCTGCTACTTAGGACATTAATAGCACTTGAGTGTTACATAAATGGAGTCCTATTTGTCTCAGCAGAATCATTAAAGTTATGATTTATCCTAGAATGGACACTAATGTTCTATTTAATCATAACAGTTATTTAAGCATCTAACAATCTATTTCCTTTCACCTTGTGAACTTTGGAAAGATGGTAATTAATGGTGTACAATGGGATAACTTTTTGAAGAATATGCTTCTAATATTTCCCTCACTTTTACAGAAATTGAAGCAAACTGAAGAAACAAAAGAAGATTTCCAGAACAGAGTATCTAAAATTTCCCTGGAGTCTCTCAATAAATTTAACAGCAATAACCTACTTTTATTAGAAAAAGAGAACTGTCTGAACAAGGTTGAAGGACAAAAGGAAGAAAATGGAAAGAAAGAAGCAGCTTCCTTGAATAGCTCGGGTCGGCAGGATGTGGACAATTTGGAATCCTTGAGTGATTCCCTGTACGACAGCTTCTCCTCTTGTGCCAGCCAAGGCTCCAACGATGTTTAGGGACACTTCCCAGTGGGCTGCAGCACAGAATGGAGCTGAAGGCGGGTGTGGAGTGAGGGGAGAGAGGAGACTGTGCTTGAAAATTCCTCCTGGGGCTCTCTGTGCTCACATCAGGGTGTTCTGACCTCCCACCACACAGCAATAAGGTGGGACGGCGTCACAGTGGTGTGTGGGACTCGACACCCAACACAACGAATACACAGAATAAAGTCTTAATTTTGCACTTTTGTGAATATTTGTACAGTTGTAAATACCTTGGGAAAATATATTTGTAGGGATACACAACAGCAATAAATATTAAATTGGTGCTATGCTCCTGTAAGAGCAGATTACTAACTTAAAGAAATTGGTGTTAATATTAACAAAGCTAGTAGATTTTTTTTAAAAGAGTTATAACTGTCCTAGTCTTAAAACTGTATGTAGAAACACTGCATTACCATAAACCTGAGCCTGCCAGATTGTCTCTAATAAACTTTCATGGACTCTCTTTTAGAAAACATACTTAATTTTTTACTTTTAGTGCAATTCCATACAGGTATTCTAGGGAAACATGCATTTCACTTATTACAACTTCACAACAGCTGTCTTATTTCAAAAGGGTTTTGACTTTTGACATGGCAAGAAAATGAATAGATTAAAAGGCCTGATACTGCTGGCATTGGCTTCATCAATCATGCACATAACTGTTTGAAAGATCAGGGTCAAAGCAATTCACTGCTGACACAAACAGGAGTCTTGTAGGAATGAGAACCACATAAACTGCCCTGTACTTCTGACTGCAACATGGCTTTTCAACTTCCACCTCCTCTGTACTCATTTCCCATCAAATTATGAATGTAGCATACTGTGTTATATTTTCTAGTCTCTGTTTGGTCTTAGGTAAATTCTAAACACTAAAATTATTTTTTAAAAAACAAAACGACTCCTGTCTGTGACACACTAAGATGTTGGTGCTAACCAGTACTAGTTCAAACATATCTTGGAGTGGGGGGATTGGCCTGTATTGGGTGTTTTTGGTTTTTTTCTACAAAGGTTGTTTATATGTAAGGGAAAGTCTATTTCAAAGGTTCTGTGTATTTTTTCTAGATGTGAAGTATTTATAACTGCTTTTTGTACAGCAATTGTAAACTAGATATATTCGGGGTATTTCTAGACTCTACAGTTTCTTTAGCACATGCTTGTTAATCTTTGAAATATTGTATGATCAGTGTTAATATTTTGTGCAATTTGTTATATTTTAAGTCATTTCTGCCATAAACTTGCATCGTCTTTTTCAACTTTTAAGAAATTTTCATTGAAACACCTTTCGTAAATAAAACTTCTCTTGCCTACCTGTGCCTGAGGAGGGGTTTTGGGAAGGGGATGCTGTGGCAGCTCGGGCGTGCAGGGCTGGGATCAGGGGATGCCCACCGTGCCACCCCCGCTCCGGGACAGCACACGGGCAGGCAGCGTTCAGGGAGTTCGTCACACGGGGATTTTAAACAGCGATTTAAGCTTAATTAACGCTTCCTTGGAGTAGAGCTGTGAAACGATCACTGGGAAATAACGTGGTTATCCCGAGAGGAGGCGAGCCACAGAGACGGTCCCAGCAGGGACGATGTGGGTGCAGCACCCCGGGCTGGCCCTGCCCTTCCCTCCCCACGGGCGGGCGCTGCCCAGCCCCCGACAGCTCCTCGCCGCTCCCACCGCCTCATCCCACCCCACTGCCAGCTCCTGCTGCCTCATCCCATCCCATCCCATCCCACTCCACCGCCAGCTCCCGCCGCCTCATCCCGCTTCCCCCGCCTCCGGACCCGCCGCCCGCCCATCCCGCCGTGTGTCCGCGGAGGAGGCAGGGTCTGACCGCCGCTCCGGCACGTAGCGACCACCGCGCCCTTTCCCCCCGTTTTGTTACGCTTGAATTCCCTTTTAGGGGGCTGTGAGGAGGGAATGGCGGGGCCGCGCCTCCCCTCAGTCCCTCCCGGGGGCGCGGGTGCTGCGGGGCGTCTGTGGGAGGCGAGCGACGCCTCGCAGCGGGGCCCGGCCTCTCAGTCCCCACAGACGCGCTCCGGCTGCCACCTGTGGGCTTCGGCCGGGCGGGGACACGGAAGGGACGGGGGCGAGTCGCGCCACGGCGCGGGGTCTGTGCCCGAGCCCCGCAGCCGGAGCGGAAGAGGAGTGCGGGGATGTGATGAGCAGCCCCGGCGGGCAGAGGGTCGCGGGGTCCCTCGGCAGCGCCGTGCGAGACGGAGCCGGGGCCGGCGGTGCGGGGGCTCCCCTCCCTCGCTGAACTTCGCCCGTCCCCGAGGCGCGCCCGGCGAGGTGCGGGGCGGCTGGCGGGGATCCCCGCCCCGCTCCGCCGGCATCACATGGTGTTGGGGGAGGGAGGGGGGAGCCGCCCCCCAGCTCTCGCTTCTCCTACAGTTTCTTCCAGTCTCAGCGCTCAACTCCGGCGAGGCTGGAGCGCGGCGCGGGGCTGGGCAGGGCGGGCTCCGCCGCCTGCTCCCGGGGCGCCGCTCCGCAGCGGAGGCGGCGGGGAAGCGGCACAAGTGCGCGGAGCCTCCGCTGCATCTCTGCTTCTGATGCCCCTTCGCGACTGCACGCCAGCCCGGCGGCCGCGGCTCCGGGAGGATGCGGCTCTTCCTCCTCGCTGCAACTTTCTGGGGATTGTGCCTGGCGCCAGGTAAGGGGCTCCGCGCCGCTCACCCGGAGGCGCCCGCGGCCAGCCCGGCTCTGGGAGCCTCCGTCCCCTCGTAGCCCCTCGACGGAGCTGCTACCGGGCGCTAAAAGGACAGGGGCAGCGGAGCGCCCGTTCCGCCCGCTGCCCGCAGAGCCCCCCCCGGTGTTCCCAGCGCTGGCTGCCCGCGGGGCGAGGCGCAGCAGCCGCTGCCTCTCCGCGGGTGCCTCCCGCTGCCTCCGCGGTGGGTCGGTGCCAGCGGGGCGCTCCCGCCGCCGCAGCGCTCCCAGCGGAGGGCGGGCACGGGCCGGGGGTCCCCGCCGCGGGACGAGGGGTGCGGGAGCCGCCGGCAGAACGCTGCTGGCGAGCCACGCGGAGCGCCTCGTTTGCATGATAAAGGCGGCTGGCGAAGGATGCTCCGCCGCTTTAACTGTGCATGGCAAAACAGTAATTAACTCATTTGTAATTAATTAGTAGCTAAGTAAACCCGTCGGCACAGATAAGAGCCGAAGCGTATCTATGAGCCGGGCTGTTCTCTGCGGGGCGCGGGCGGCTTTCAGCGCGCCGCGCCGAGGGGCAGCCGCGGGGCGGGCGATGGGCAGCGGCTGTGGTGCCGGTGCCGATGCTGGTGCCGATGCTGGTGCCGGTACCGGTGCCCGTCGCCTCCTGGCGGCGGCGTCTCCAGCGCAGGAGCGGCCGCTCCGCGCCCCGCGGAAAGGAGCATCAGCAGAGCCCGCAACGCTCGGCCTCAGCTGAGCGGGCGGCACGCTGCTTTTACTTTATGTTTGTCAAAGGGATAGTTTGGCTGAGCTGTTGAGTAGCTAGGAACAGCAAAATGCGAAGGGGGAAAGATAAGGAAGATTTCTGGCACGTGTTGGTTGTTTGGTTTTCTTCGGTGTTTGGTTTTTGTTTGCTTTGCTTTTTTAAATACAATTGCTATTATTAAGGCCAGGTTGGATGGGGTTTTGAGCAAACCGATCTAGCAGATGGTGCCCCTGCCCATGGCAGGGGCTTGGAACGAGATGATCTGTAAGATCCTTTCCAACAGAAAGCATTCTATGATTTTGAACAAATCTCTATCTGTTCCAGGTTTGGGTTTGCAAATACAGTGTTACCAGTGTGAGGAGTTCCAGCTAAATAATGACTGCTCTTCTCCAGAGTTCATCGTGAATTGTACAGTGAATGTTCAAGATATGTGTCAGAAAGAAGTAATGGAAAAAAGTTTTGGTAAGAATTTAATAATTATCTTTCTGTTTGCTTGGTTTAGGTAGCATTTGTTGCTTTTGGCTCCACCCATTCATGGTGTTCAGCTACAGATGAATGTCGTGTCCCTACCTGAAGGGACCGGATTCAATGTCTTTTACTTTGAGTGCCTTTGCAACTCGACGAAGTTAAACATTTTCCTTTAGAACTGGTGTAAAAACTGAAGGATGCAAGCCAAGTGTTGATAAAGCTGGTTAATACACAGCCTTATGGGTCTCTGATATAGTTTCCCAGCACTGGGAAATTAATAACAACAAGTTAGTTTAATCTCATTACAGTTAATTACATGGGCTTTTTCCCCAAGAGATAGAAGAGCATTAAATTAGTAATTCCCTCCCTTCTTTTATTTACTCAGGCCATTTATATACTCTGAAGGTTCATCTTAAGGGAAGGAAAGTGTAGGGATCTTTGCTTTAATCCATTAAAGAAACCATCAAGCATAAGAGAGAAAGGGATTAAAAAAAGAGGAATTTAGGAGGAAGAGAAGGGCACAAACAGATTTAATTGCCATACCAATTTTCTAAGATTCTTTTTTCCCTTTACTGCAATTAATATTAAAGTTAACATAGTAGGACATCAACGTGTCCAAGAGGAAATGGGCTGGGATTCTGTATCTTGCCTCTATTGTCTTTTGAGCTGTGTTATAAATGGCTGGGTTTTATTCAGCACCGTGGAAGGCATTTGAGATTTAGAGAGAACTGTCAGGTCTTACACTACTGTGTTGCTCTGTAGCTTTCTACGTGAGTAGAGGACGAGAACTTTATTCGGGACTCTGGGGCAGTGTGGGATGGCAGGCAGGGAGTTGGAGCTCATGGAGCCTCCTGCTCTGACTGCAGGCTGCTCTGAGGGTGTCGGGCACTGGAGTGGACAAGGAGCAGTCACTCACTGGGGAGTCCCAGCCTGGATGTGCCCCCTGTGCCAAGCCTGGGGAGCAGAGGGCAGCCTGGGGCTTCAGAACCCCGGTTTAAGGGGAAGCTGCTGTCTGGGAGTGCCCACCTTGCAGCTTTGGAGCGTGGAGTTCTGTGACGTTATCCTGTTAATGTAGATTAAGCCATGGTCTGTCCTTTCCCAGCAAGTCCTCCAGGAGCAGCAGGATGCCTCTGCACCCAGCAATTGTGTGCAGTCATCCGTCCTGAACAGCAACAATGGTTCTTGGGATCAGCAAACTCCTCTTCCAAGTGCTTGTCAGTCAGCTGGCTCAGGCGTGCTGGTAATTTCAGGTCTGTGTGTAATCAATCCTGGATAAATAATTACAATTGTTGTGACGCATCAGAAGTAGCTGAACTGCTGTCACTCTTTCATCCTGGGTAACACCATCCACAGTGACTACTGCTATGAAATACTTAGAACCTCTCCAGTGTAGGGGGAAAAAAAGCCATTTTAAGCTGTTTAAAGGAAGATTATTCTCTCTTAAGTCATTTTTTTACTGGAGTATTTTATTTCAAGTTTACTTGAAAAGGGTGATGGGGATGTGAGATAGTTACAGCTTGCAAGGTACTTTTAAAATCTTGAGTATCTTTGAACGACTGCTTGAAGGCTTTGCCATCTCCACATTACAACTTCTGTAGTACTTTCACGAGGTTAGAAAGGATGTTGTGATTTGGAGGGCTTTAGATGTGGTAGCAGACAGACAAAAAAGTCAGATTTGAGCTCTTTTCATTGATGCATAACTTGCCATTACTCCTATGAAGAAATGGTTTGCAATGTAGTAAATAAGCAGCTCTTAAACTTCTTGGTGGGTTTTTTTTTCTTCTGTGCAATTTTATGTTTTCTCTGAGCAGATCCTTGGATTTTTCCTTTAGGAGGTTGCTAGCATGCTGTGCATAGCAGGTACCATGGTTCTATTTAATTTACTTCTAAAAATGCAGTTCTTATTAATTTTAAGCTCAGAGATTGTAAATTTCAGATGGTTAATAAATTAAAATTTTTAACCTATTTCAAACTGAATGAAATTTACATTGCAAGCTTCGTTTCTCTGTTACCCTCAGTCAATTTTAGAGTGGGTTGGTTGTAAAACAGAGATGATTCAGTTCATCATCCTTTATTGGTTTTTTTCCTAATTGATATTTAAATGTGTGCAATATAAATGCCTTACTCTCCCAAGTTTTATTTAATAATTCATTCTACTTCTACCAGTATATTTCATAACCTGATTCTTTTGGTTGTTGCTTATTACTGAAAGCTGAAATGTTTCAAGTATTGGTTTTAATTTATAATAGACTTGAGTTTGAGCTTTTAACCCAGAATATGAAAGATGCAAATTTGCATTTATTTGACAGCACAATCTCGTAATTAGAGTTTTTTCCTCTTGACTAAATACAGTCAAAGGATTGCAATTTCTGTAGATTAACCCTTTTTTGTCATTAATAAAACACAGCTGTGTCAGTGAGCAAAGTGCTGCAAGTTTTCTCAAATCATATTTAAAAGTTAAACGCGGTGTTCTGAGATGAAGCTCAAAGTGTGAGTGGGAAACCACCCTGTGGATGGGGCCACCCTTCCTCTGCAGGAGGTGTTCAGTTGTGTGTTTTTCTGTCCAGGGGCTCCTGGCTCACAGCCTGTGCTGTGCCTACAGTGCAGTCCCCAGCCCGTGGCCAGTGACTCTATTCCATGAGTGTTTGCTGGTGTTCATGGAGCGCTGTGGCTCAGCCTCGTCTCTGGATTAAACTCCCTGTAGTGGAAGCAAATTACAACTCGGTGCAAATTACAACAGCGGTGGCAAACTACAACTCTGTGCAGTTCTTCCCATTTACGTTGTACAAAGTTCTTTGTGCCTGATCGTAGTTAAACAAACCACTCCTCCTCAGTTTCTCTAAAATTAGTGCTTTAGATGTTGCTGGGTTTTCTCAGAACATTTATCTCAGCTGCTGGAGAAACAGCTTCAGGTGAGAAATAACAGCAGCTCAGGCATGCTCCTAACCCAGAGCTTAAGAAGCAGCTGTTCCTGTGGCAGCCTCTGATGTGAGCAGCTAAGAAAGCAGGTGTTAGTAACTTATTTTGAGTTAGATCATCAGGTATCTGATCTCAGCTGTTTGTTGTATCAGGTAGACATTTGCTCCTTTGGACAACTTAAAGTGAATGGAGAATTGAGCAGTAAATGGCAAAATATTTTTCTCACTTAAAGCTGAGCTGTATTTAAGAATTTTGCCAGAAAAAGTTTTATGTTTGTTAGCGTTCTGTTACAGTGGGAGATACAGGACAAGACGGTATCTTCCCTGTGATAAAGAATCTTACAAACTAATTTGTTAATTAAATAAAAAAAAAAAAAAGGAAAAAGCCTTCCTTTAGAGGGAGGAGTGATGAGAATAAAAGTGGCACTCGAGACAGTACCAAGAAATTTTTTTATCCCACAGAAATTAATGTAAAGGATAAGTTTCTAGTGCATTCTCCAACTGGATAAGCAGGTGTTTGAAAATTGTGTAAATGGAATGTTTGACAAAGGATCAAAGTTCTTACAATAATTCTGCTTGCAGATACCTTGTGGAAATACCCGTGGCAGATTCCCTGCTCCCACTTGCCTCTCTCTTTCCAGTCTATGGACTTTTAAATTAGAAATGTCAGTGCTCCTTCATTTTTAGAATATATGTAGGAACAAAGAAATCCCACAGTATATTGGGATCAAATGAAACATCTTGGTGATGTATAGATGAGTATATAATGTGAATATGCTTCTATATATATTATAGATCATAGAAAACATGCTGGTAATGATAGTCTTGCCTTTTACGGGGGGGAAAAGCTATCTGAGCATAAAGGCTGATCTAAAACCTACTTAAGGCAAAATGAAACTTGCAATGTGAATACATCAGAGAGGGATAAAGCAGGAAGGATGAGACAGCCCAGAGATGTAGCCAGTCTAAATTTCTTGGAACTCTGCAAGTAAACCTGCCTACATGCATGTTTTGAACAATATACTGTCTGTTCTAATGTAGTTGTGAACATACTTTTACCAACTTTTGCAAGGAAAAATATGGTCCACAGTAGCAATGCCAATACTTTAAAATATCAAGAGTTTTTCCTTTTGCAAGCAAATTGGGAAACAATCTGATTATTCTATTAATCTGCAATAAGAAACTTTGCTTATTTGTTTGGTGTACAATGGCCCTTTTAACGTATTTAATTAGTATATAACTCTGCAGTGTAGTTAAAGCAATTGCTGTGATTGCGTCCTTAAAAGTAGTGCATGGGAACACCACGAGCAAGATCTTCATCCCAGTGCTGAATTATAACTTTATTTTCTTTATTTCTTTGAACTCTTTCCAGTATTGGTTTTCCAGTCATTTGTTTTATCAGTGGCTATGTTGTATGATGAGTTGGGCTGTGGTAAATTCTTCACCAGTGATTATTACTTGGTTTTGCCATGATTGAGTTGCTTCATGTGTGCCTGTCAAGGATTGCAGAACCACGTACTTTTCTCTGTGTTCATGTATAGAATGCATTAGTACTAATATTAATTGCATATTTATATCAAGGGGAAATTATGCTCTGGTGTACTTTTATTGACAAAGTGATTAAAACAGCAAACAAAGTTTAATGTTGCCAGAATTACTGTAGGCTTTAAAGCTTTATAGGAAGTTGTTGCATCCCCAGTATCCATTAAGTAACAGTAAGAAACATCCACTAAATTGGTGGTGGGTTTTTTTTTTTATTATTATTATTTTCTTTTACACTTTTTGGTCAAAGCATATCAACATAAATTAACAGAATTTATTGGGGTTTTGTTGGGTTTTTTTGGTTTGGTTTGGTTTTTTTAATCAAAGCAAAGCACGGTATAATAAGTCTTTATTGACAATTTTAAAAAATAAATAAAAGAATTGCAATTTTGCATGGGACAGTTGGTACCTACAAGATCACATACTGTGCTACCAGGTGCCCAACAAAATGGAGACATAATATCCATATTGGGAATACAGTTCACTTTCGGTATTGAATAAAAGATTTACAATGGATGTTTTTAATTTGCACTGTATGCTGGAAACTTGGAGCTGTGGATACATTACCATTCAGAAACACTTTTTCTCAAATGTCAAAGCCATTTCCTTACTTGTAAATTTTTTCCAATCTTTGGGTTTCTCAGAAAACTTCCAGCCACTTACGGAATGAACTGACCTAAGTGTGTCAGCTAAGGAGAAATTATGACAGTGTGCAGCAGCTGCTGCTCTGACTGCCTTTCAGTGAAGAAAAGCAGCAGTGGAGTTAACAGTTCAAGCAGTTTATGACTTGAAAGTCATGACAAAGATCCAAGTGCAGAAGTGATGAAGGCTGCATTATTTTAAGGAAGATGGGGTATCTGGTCCAGTGAATTTCATTTTTCACAGGACATGGACAATAGCTTTTTATGTTATTTTATTCCTCAGGCTTGTATGAAAGATATACAAATGAATTTTGTGATGATACAGTGCCCACAGCCTGGTGTCTCTTAAACCTCCCCTTAAGAGTTTCCTATTGCATTTCACACACAAATGAGTTTGTGTTTCCAGACCTTCTTGAAGCCTGACCCTGTCACTCATCTTAGTTCCCAGTGACCTTATCAAAAAATTGGCAAGCAAGCAAAGTTTAATTGATTCAAACTGTTTTCATTTCCGTTTTTCCTTTGTAGTCTGGATGGCTTTTTTTGGAAAACATGACAAAACTGGTTTTTGCCAACTTACCAATAAGTCTTTGAAACTGGAAAAGGCCATATAAAACCCAGGAAAATCCTACTCTTAAGCTGAACAGGCTGTAGAACTCTGAGCATAAAAATAGCTAAAGATATAAAAGAAGAGAATTTCCAAAGTTCTGGCGAGTGCCAACATCTGAGCCATTCCACTGAAATTGGTAAGGACATTAATTAAGGATGCAGCAAGACTTATTTACGTGTAAAATTATTTATGTGACTTTTTGCAAGGGTGTAGCATCTTAACATTTGTAAAGGCATAAGGGCTGTGGCTTCCCTTCATCTCAGCACACAAGGATTGTCAAGAAAAATGCTCATACAGGATTCTGAAAACTGAGTCCAAGTTCACCTCTCTCTCTCCAAGCTCAAGTATATTTAGGTCTTGATAGCAAAGGACATTTAGCTCTTGATACCTTTGTATCAGGTAAGAGGAGAGGATAGAAGGCTGTGAACCAGCTTTGTTGGGAATATTGTATGTTTTAGTGCTTGACTGTACATCCACATTAGTGAGCAGAGAAACAAATAAGAACAGTAGGAAACAAAAGAATTATCGGATATGCAGGTGAAAGCTGAGCTTTGACCTCTCATTTGTAGCCTCCTGTGGCTTTAAAAAATATTTGATAACACCACCATTTGCAGTTGTGCTTCACTTTCCAAGCCTGTGTATTTGTAAGCATTTTAATGCTGTGCATCAGCTTTGCAAGCAGTGACTAAGACTATTTTTGATGGGTTTTGTTGTTAACAACACCGTTTTGAGTCACATTTCCAGCACCAAAATTAGAAGGCACAACTTACAAAAAGATATCAGGGTAATCTAAACCCTTGTCCTCTGTCGGTCAGCAATTGTCCAGTTTTCTCCTGAGCTGATTTAATTTCTGCAAGGTGTCATGTCAGGGTCAGGAGGAGAGTGAGGAGGCCAGACTTTCATTGTCAAAAACTTCCTGTTAGTTTCTGAAAAAATGTGCAACTTTTTAAAAGTGCCAAATGCATGGAGGATTTGTGATGATATTAAGCTTTCGTAGAAAATTGTGGTGAAAATATGGTAAGTGAACCAGGTAGGATTTGGTGGGGGGTGTTTTATTTTCATTTGGGGGATTTGGGGGTTTGTTTTATTTTTAATAGAATTTCATACTCTGTAAGAGCCTAATGGCATGAATATGCTTTTATCTTGTCTACAGAATGCATCAAAGGGAGGACCAGGATGAAATAGCTGCAATCCTAAAACACAAGATTAAAAATCAGGAAGTGTGTGCATAGCTCTGTAATAGATTTCAAGTCACACATTTTTAGTGCCTTGGGGTTTTTTTTGTCTGGAAAACACCAATCCATGGTAGTTCCCAGTGTTTAAGTAGCTGTTTATAAGGTGATTAGAAAATTTCATGATCAAATTTTTGGCAAGGTACGAATTGTTTAAATCACTTGTCTCCTCAACCTTCTCTCAGGAGTTCACAAGGATAGGAAGAGTTAGTGTGAAGTGAAACATGCAGGACATGGTTGGATACCATTATATTTTACACTTGCTTAAATTGTTTGGGATTTGGGGGTTTTTGGGGTTGGTTTTTTTTGTAACAATGCATTTACAGCCACAGCTGAAAGGCTGTGTGTTGAGGAAGCTTAATTCATATTTTAAACCAATAAAAACATAATCTGACTAAAACAACAATTGTTTGGGGAAGCACATCTTCGGAAGAATGATTGATTGCTTTTCAATATTCAGTCACCTTCTAAGATATTTAGGACCTTATTAGATAAAATATTTATAATCACTTTCTCTAGAAAACAGTGAATCACACTAGGACCTCTGGAGTCTGTCACTGTGTGATGTATGTGAACAGGTACTAGCTGAGAAACAAATAATTATCATAGCAAAACCACTGAAGCTGTAAAAGGATGGGCATAAAACCTAATATGGAAATTATAAAACATAATTTACAAACTATTTGTGTATAGTACGAACACAATTTTGAGCATTGCTGATAGAGTAAAATGCAGAAATAGTCACATTTATACTTTATGTTCCTTAGAAAGTGATGTTCACATGTTATTCTCACACTAGTATACATTTTCATTTTATTTTTTGGCAGACATCAGGAAAGATCTGGGTGCTGGATTTTACTTGAGTGCAGGGTAAGCTAGCGACAGTTTAGGGCAAAAAATAAAGAATGAAATACATGAATGAAATCACAAAGCAAGCATGGCTAGGCAGAGCAGACATCGCGTCTATGCACGATGAGAGGGAAAACCTGCAGATTCACCAAGACCAGAAAACTGAATATTTTGGTGAAATAAGACAGTTGGAACTATGCAGGATATTAAAAGAAAGGAGTATTGGTACATAAGCACAGTTCTCAACTTGTCTTTATGAACAGCAACATTAAGAGAACACCCAAACCAAATCCTGTACAAATCATGAAAGCATGCTAATGCAAGAGCTAGGACAAGTTTGGGGGGCTTCTCCTGAGTTCTCTGTGCTACACTATGAATGGGCCATTGTTGGCCAATTTTCCACCTTTGCTTAGAAGAAATGGGCAAGATTTAAACAGCCAGTCTAAAGGAGTTGAGTGGAGGTTCTGCAAAATAGTTAACGTACACCTCAAACTTGCCTTGATCTGCCTGCTGGCTTTCTCAGTTACTTCAGGACACAAACTTTTCTGCAGCTATTTGTTTGACTTCACCACCTGGTCCAGTCTTGAAAAGGCTCAAGGATGCCCCACTGCTGGGCCCTCGCTGGACACAGACTTCTTTCTGTGCTCCAGGAGATTTATGTGGCAGGTTTACTCAGAGCACATGCAGGGGATTTTGCTAAAGCACTGTTTGTGGAATGAGCTGCACAAGACTGACTTTACACGTGCCTGAGAAATCATTTATGTACAAAATGGTGTAGAAAAAGCTTTCTTTAGAAAAGTGGAGTGTCAGTCACAGCCCACGAGATCAGAGAACATCTGACTTGGAAAACTCAGTGTTGGGCAAAGTGGCAGTGTCCACTTGACAGAGTCAAACTTAGGAGAGTTTTGTGGCCATGAGGTCCCAGGGTGAAGGACAGGGCTGTGATTTCCTGCTGAGCTGTGCCATTTCAGACGCCAGTTTCAGAGCAGCTGGGTCACAGGAGTGGAAAGGTGACTTTTTTTAGAAATTAGGTCACTGAGCTCTCAGAGGTGATATCCTGGTTGCCTGTTTTGGCTTCAGAGACCCTCTGTGCATTTTGCTGAAGCACACTCCTGAGAGTACAGGTGCCAACTGAAGCTGCATACTGCTTGTGGTTGGCTCTTAAAAGTTGGAGAGTCATGCTTACACAGCATCTTTTTTTATCTGTACCTCCTAGAACAGAAGACTCTGAGGTGTCTAATAAGATCCTTTTCAATCAGGAAGAGAAAAACCTTGGATCTTCTGGTGCCTTCTGCATAAACACAGTGTAAGGAGTAGGTGTGATGTCACCTTTTTTTGGTTGTCCTAGTAACAAGTTAAGCTGTTATTCAAGAGAAATGCACTGGGCTGTGCAGACAGCGTAGAGGGAAGAATATTCACTTTTGGATTTGAATAAATTGTCGCTTGAATTGTTTGTTACAATCAAGACAGACTGCACCTGCATGTGGCCAAAACAGTACCAGGACTAGACTGGATCTAGCTGAGAAAATAAATACTGCAAGCAGGAATTATAGAAAAGCCTTAAGATTTACACCCATTCCTTCATTGCAAGGAATAAGGCAGAAATAGTAGTTTGGGCCTTGACACTGTTTTGTGGGGCAGGGAGAGGTGTAACAATGGGTAAGTTGCTTAGTCTAGAAATAAATTTTCAATGCCAAATTTAAGACCAAATCTGCTTTAAACCCCCCCTGCCCCCCCGAAAACAAACATAGCTGTAGTAGGTATATGTGACAGGAGAGGGTGTGGGATATTAGCATGTTATCACACAGCTGTTCTGTGTACTTCCCCTCTCTTCTTGAAAGTACTTGAACTGCATCTCACAAACCCTGAAGCCAAAAGGAAGGAAAATCTGTCGGTCAGTAGTGGGTGCTTCACAGTACCATACATCCTTGTGGTACCTAAACTGCTGTTTGGGGGCTGCTGAATTCATGAAAAAGGACAAATTACTCTGTACTCATCCATCAAGTAATTGGACAATAAATATACTAATTGAGTAGTAGTAAATATGCCAATTGATCGCTAGTGTCACTTGAGGGTGGGTAGCTGGGAATGCCCCCGTCCCAGTAAAAGCAGAGTGTAAAATGTGAAGTCTCCTTGCCTAGCCAGCAACTCAGAACAATCTGAGGTAGAAGAAAAGCTTCCAGAAAGGTTTGCAATTATTTTTCTGGGTGATATGTTAATGAATGCATCAAGCTGATTGCTCAGGCAAGAATACCCAGTAATTAGCAGTTATGTCTGTGGTATGAGTCTTATGAGGCAGATAACCACTTTGAAGAAGTGTCTGCAGTTCAGGCTGCTGGTGGCAAATGATTCAGGGAGATCTTGGGAATGGTCTTGGAACTGGCTCAGCAATGCTGCAAAGGAGGAGTTTGAGGAGAGATCTCTGGATGTAACCCAGAGAGGAGGCTGCTGTCCTGGCTGAGCTCAGGGGGTGAGTTGAAGTTACTGAGGTTCATGAACCTGTTTGCTGGAGTGAGGAGATGGTGTCCCTGCCATCAGATCATGAAAGGGAGTTGTACAAAATGTATTTCCTACCAGAATTATGATAGGGAGGAGGTTTAGGAGTAAGTGAAGTCACAGCACAAGTGTTTTAAAAATGTCACTCCTGCAGTGCTAACATTCCCTCTTTTCCCACCAACTTCTGTGCCTGTTTGCATTGTGTCTTCCTGTCAAGAGACTGCAGAACCAGAGAGAGAGAGAGAGCACAGCCTTTCTGTGCTGATCAAGCTTGGTTCATACCTGATGATTTGTAAAAAGCACTTAGTCTGATAGCAGCTGATTCGTGAGATCAAGAGATCTCTGCACTTAAAGAAAAACTTGGATGTAAAGGGCATGTTGTTAGCAAAGGAGTTGTTGAAAACTTGATGGAAATGCTGAGGTTTTTATGTAAAAAATCTTTCTAAAATTTAGATTATTAGAACAGGGAATGGGAATTAACAATCATTTGGGCATGGAATTTCCTATTGTAAGGCATTTACAGAAAAGCCACTGGAGAAGTGCTAGAAGGGGATTTTGCTACTAGTCAGATTATTTTCCGTATTTAGGTGAGAACATGGTTCATCTGTTTTTCAAACTTTGAGTAGTAAAATTTCGGTCTGTGCAGGAATACTGTGTTTTGACTTCAAAAGGAGCTCAGGGTTGTTCTATAGAATTGATCCTGGAGAACAGAGCTATTGTAAACACATGGAGTTAAGCTGCAGGACTTTGATTTTTTGCAGGAGAGGTTTCCTAGAGCTGCCTGGTGAAAACCACGCCTCAGAGGGCATCATCTAATTGTTCACAGCAGTGAACAATTCTAGTCTCCTGATCTATGGGAGAAGTGCAAAGTGTGATATTTCAGGGACCCAAACTAATAAATCACTGGTTCAAATTGTGAACAGGGCTTTGCAGGAAACCTGTGAAAAGAAAATGGCAGGAAGAGAGTGATCTATAAAATAATGGGAATAGGAAATCTGCCAGTGTCAGTGTAAATGCTTTTTAGAAGCTTGGTCTTTGAGGGAAAAGTCAAATTCACTGCTGTTCATATGGAAGACTGAGGAGTGGCTGAGTCTGGTGGGTGTTTGCAGCTCAGGGAAATAATCTGTGATGGGGAGATGTGGGGTTAGGGAACGGAGAACAGTTGTTGTGCCTGGTTTAATTGAATACATGAGTCCTTTCTCAAGAGGGAAGGGGAAGAAAAAACATTAATTGTAGCCATGGGAAGGGTCATATCTGCCTCTGCTCTGATAAGACTGCAGGAGGAACATGGACAAAGCACCAGGTCTTTTTGGGGAACAAGCTGAGATTTCGGTGTTGTAAAGCCGATCAGTGGCAGCACCACCGAGGCTCCTTGACAGCGGTGGTTTGTCAGCAGAGACAGAACTCCCTTCTTTTTGCAAACTGTAGTAATAAAGATTGCATTGCTTGATCTGTGTGCCTTTGCTGTTACAGGGAGAACAGCCCACAGCTCCTCTTCCTTCTCGAGAAAAGGCTCTACCTGCTGTGTTGATTGATTGAAGCTCACTGGAGACAGAGGAAGATTTCACCCTCACTTGAGGGCTTCTCTTCATAAGTTTAACGAGATAGATAGCCTAAAAACACGTTTCAGAGTTCAGGTTTGCAGAGGCAGAACACAAACGAAGGAAACCCCTGCATTGTCGAGATGGCAGCAGTGTTGTGACAGTATAAAAGAATTGCTTTAATTAAAAGTCTCTGAAGACAGGAAATACTTCTTTCTGAGCCCAGCCCAAACAAAGGGTGTTCTGCTGCTACTCGCAGCACTCAGAGGTGCAGTGGCTGATGCCATTATACAGAGGTTTCTCCTGGACCATGGAGGTGCTGTAGTGGTTATTAAGTCCCTGGGGACTGAACAAGTATCTGCAGGTACTGTAAGTCCACAACCTGTGGGTCATATTCCCACCTCACTCCCTCCAAAAAACAGTCTCAATCACTGTGCATTTAAAAATATCCTGGGACCATGCCACAGGATGCAGAGGCACCATTCTCCAAGGGAATCCTGTTCCCTTGCTTTTTTAGGGAGGAAAAAAATTAAAACTTTTTGAAAATCCCATATTCAAAAGGAATCGTGATTTTATCATCCTTAGGAATACTCCTACCTCTTTTTGTAACTACAAGCAAGCAAGCCTCCATTATCTATTTCTATTATGTATATGTTTTTCTAAGACAAAATTGCGACTGTATCACTTGCAGGAAAATTTTGGAGTAATGAGAGGGGGAACTGCCATAACCATTTTCCTGTGTGACAGAAGAAAATACAACTGTGCACTTCAAAGCCTTTATAAACCGTGTTAAAATAACAGCTCTGTGCATCAGAATGTACTTTTTTCAGTTAAAAACAATTTGAGAAATTATAAATTAGCTTATTAATTAAAATTAAATTCTATTCAAAAAAGGAAGACTTTCAACTCAAGAAAGACACTTCTACAGAAATGGAAATTTTTGTTATTGAGGGTATTAAACTTCAAAGACAAGCAAGAACTGAGATTACCTGGAAAAGTACTTCTAGTTCTTCTTTAAAAAAAAAAGGGGAGGGAGGAGGATGAAAGTTTTGCTGATAATCATCCTCTTTTTACTCTGGGTTACTTGTCTGTGTGTGGCAATGGAACAAGAAAAGGAAAAAAAATTCTCAAAAGACAAATTAAGAGCATAGAAAGCTGTAATTACTTAGACACCTTAACTCAGACATGTTCAGCATTAGAAACAAAACTAATTTTCTCACTAATTGTATTTCAGTTATAGCTATTCAAACAGTTTATTCTGAAAGATGGAGAATTCCAGTTATAAAATGCACCATTTGATATACATTATGCAAATTAAGTCTGTAATATTTTTGGTTACAACCAGAATCAAACTACAGAGAAATCCAAAGCAGAGTGACTGTGGTGCTCCTGCAGGGCAGGGCTGTTGGTCCTGTCACTGCTGAGGTGTCTGCCCTAAGCACCAGCAGCGCTTTGGGGATGCAAACTGGGTTCACAGCAGTTTTTGAGCATGAATCCTGCTGTAAGTGTTCCCATCAAACGGAGTAACTCTTGTTCTGTGTCACAGGAATCATGTACCGCAAGTCCTGCGCCTCCTCGGCAGCGTGTCTGATCGCCTCCGCTGGCTACCAGTCCTTCTGCTCTCCTGGCAAGGTGAACTCTGTCTGCATCAGCTGCTGCAACACCCCACTCTGCAATGGACCCCGGCCCAAGAAGAGGGGGAATTCCGCCGTGGTGCCGAGGGCACATGTGATAACCACTCTTCTGCTTCTTAAATTTGCTCTGTTGTTTTTGTACTGCTAAACTTCAAGCAAGTTGTTTTGGGTTTTTTTTGCCCTGACACAATTTGTCCTGCATCGTCCTTTCTTCAAAGACGCCGCAATTATTTTCTGTTTGTTTCCAAATCCCTGTCAACAGCGAGGAAAGTTCAGTGGTTGTGTGGAGAGGAGGGGCTGATATTTTTGTCAGCTAATGAGTTCAGTTAGCAGATTGAATTTCCAGTGCGCACTTAAAAGTCCCAGCAGGATACAGAACTCCTGTTCCTTTTGCATAACTGGAAACAAATCCATCGGTGTAATTCCTTTTGCGATGTAGTCACTTTCCTCGGTCATTTTAGTTGCCATGTTTTTAAGCTCATTGCTAAGCATTAACTTTGCCTTATGAAGTCATACTTGATGTTCACAAAGGCCGTTCTGTGCGCCCGGACCGGGCTCTGAGCCCGTCTCGAGGGGCACCGCTTCCAGGCTGGGATCTGGTGGTACAGGACCCGGCTCCCGTGGGTTGCAGCCAGATGTGGGCTCCTTCTGGAAGGTGCTCAGGAAAACTTTGGCGTTGCCCTTGGTGGAAGAACCACGCCTGGAGGACATGAAGAGCAGCGGGCGCAGGGAGCGGGTGCTCCGCGCCCCAGAGCTCTGGTTGGCCCTGAGGAACCTCTCCCTGTTGGCGTGCTGGAGGGTGAGGCGGCAGCACAGGACCTGCAGGAACACGCTGCGGAACTGCTGAGAGGAGATGTTGTACAGCAGCGGGTTCACCACCGAGCTGAGGTAGAAGAAGATGTCGGCGATGGGAAGGAGGGTGATGTAGGCTCTGAAGTAGGGGACGGTCCAGTCCTGCTTCGGTTTAGCAGCAGCCATGATCCTTCTGACCTGGTTTGGCATCCAACAAATCGCCAGAGTCGCAATGATCAGTCCTGCGGGCAGAGAGAGCAAGAAAGAGGTCTGCATACATGGGGGAAGACGCATAAAATACTATCAGTTCTGCACTTACTTGTTAGGAAATGGTACCAATTTTTCAGTGTTTTGCTTGACAGCTTTTTCTGCCAGTAGCATTTTTTGTTTGTTGTTTTTAATAACTGTTACAAGGTCATTGAGGCACATGCTCAGACAAAACACTGCATAGCTCTTGGATGGTGTTTCTTTGTACCTGTTGTCATTTATTAGTTTTCAAAGTGTTTTTTCTCTGATCATCTGTGTCTTTGGGAAGAATGCATTTTTATTTTGGTTTGTGCTCTTACATTTCTTCTGTCTTTCCCTTTACTTTGAAAAACAAACAAAATAAATAGAACCTTATAGCCATATTAGATCAGGCAATACCCAGAAGAGATCAGATTCTTGTTTGTACTTTACAAAAAAGAAAATGTATGCATAATAATATATTTCGTGTTATTTTTGGTAGATTTCCTCTTACAGAAGCTATTTTTAAGTAAAATGTGTATGGATCTTTTTATGGTAATTAAGATATGTTGGGCTTTCTTAAAAATCAAATTCCAGTGGAATTAAACAATGAATGTAAATGAGAAAAACCCAAGCCTAGTCTTGAAAGTGTAAGCAGTTTCAGATTGTAAATTACGCTTTAAAATGTGGTATCTGACCATTTTGTATTTATATGTAAATATAAATACATGTTGCTGCATCACTAATGGCATTAAAAAGGGGTGGCTAAAGTGTTGGATGTCTGAAAATTCTGCCTGCGTGGAGCGCTTTCAGCAGGGTGCAGCGGTGATGCCGTGGCCGGAGCAGGAGCCCTGCAGGAACATGTCAGTGCCTTCATCTGGCTGTTCCCAGGCAGGAGATGGAGCAGGAGCGAGGCACCTGCGTCCTCAGCAGCATCCTCTGCTGCTGCTGTGTGTCAGCGCTGGAAATCCTGACACCTCGTGTGACATCCCAGGTACACAAAGCTCCCGCTGCTCCCCGCGCCCGGCCACAAGCGGTGCTGGCACACGGTGCAGTCTCCAGTTTACTGTCCCCTCTGTGCTTCTCTCTTTGCAGGAACCGTGCCTTACGAGAACGCTTGGAAGGAGCAGAAGTTGCAGCCTGGCCGCTTCCCCGCGGCAGGGAGCGTCCTGCTGGGGCAGTTCTCAGTCTGGGTTACCTCGTTAACCTCATGCACTGCCTGACCTCTGCTCCCCGCAGCAGCACAGAAGCTGTTTAATTCTTACCCCTCTAGGCTGAGCCAGACTGCCCCCACCGAACAGGTCACTGTAGCAATGCCGTTCTGAAAGAGTGCACGCGGGTTTTTGAAGCCAGGAAAATGGTACTTCACTAGTGGGAAGATGTGAATGTAGTAGGGAAGGGAGGCAGAAAATAGAAGAAAGATTTTTCGTAACTTTGAAACTTCATCAGGGTATGTCCAAGTTCTCGCCACCAGTACCCCCAAGCAAAGAAAAGTTATGAAATTACTTTAAAAAAAAATAATTTTTTTCATGAAAGGGATAATTACTATAACGAATTTATTATGTCCCTGAATGAGCTACCAAATAAAAGCTGTCCTTTGGATCCCTTGCTTCTGTAATCACTTAATGTCACGGTACCTTTGTTGGGATGGGGAAGTAGCAGATCTTAAACCTACAGCACTGGATTAAGAGCCCTGGAGGGCTCTTGTTGGCAGGCCAGCAGTAAATGTGTTACCTTTGCTGTTTTCAGTTCTTTGCCTACCAGAACTCACCTCAGCCACTGTCTCCTTGCTCTCAGTCCCACAGTCCCCTCCATGCCCCTTTGCTTGCTGCCCTGCTTTTCCCCTGCCACCTTGCCTCAATTTTCAGTACTTGCTGTGCCTCTGTCAAAAGTTGATCTGAATTTTGTATTAATCCTGCAAATGCTTGTAGCCTTCAGTGCTTTTCTCCTGCTGTCAGCTTAACAACCATTGGGTAGCAGTCCTGGTGTGGGCCAGAAGAAAACAAGGCCCCCTGAGCAGTGAGTTGTGATGAGCCTCATGAAAAGGCAGTGGAAGGATTCTGTGGCTTCGCTGGGGCTTTTTCCCTGGTGCAACTTAAACACAAAATTTACAAGCCCAAATCTGTGGAACTGTCATCAAATTTTACCAGAAGATCTCTTTCAAGTGAGAAGAAAATAAGCTGTATTGTGTAAATTTTTTTTTTGTTCTTGGTTAGAAACAGGATACTTCATCATGCTGATTAATAGTTTCCTAAATTATGGATGCTGCTGCAAAAAACTGTGAGCAAACAATGACTGCATTCAGTTTTAAATCCCAACTGCAGTGCTTTGAGATGACTGATTTTTTTTTTGCTTCTATCTGAATTCCTTGGCAATGACCTTTCTTTTTAATTCAAACTGCCAAGTGCTTAAGATACCCCCTTGTATTCTTCAGACACTTTTGTTCTGGACAACTGAATATTTGGTAGTGTGTACAGCGAGTGAAAAAATGAGCTGCTTGTGCCCTTGTGCAGCACAGTGAGGTTTGCCTTTTGGGGGGCGGGAGGAGACGTCTGCAAAACTGTTGTTTTCCGGGGATGACTAATTGTTCATTTTCACACTTTGAAAAGATGCTTGTTGACTCAAAGGAGATGCACCATGCAAATAAACATGCTGAGAGACTCACAATATTTTTTCCAACTTTCACACTTGGCATGGCAGCGTGGAATAAACGGAAGCGCAGCAGAAGAGCACCTCGGGAAGTCTCAGTGCTCAGCACTGCTGCTGTCAGTTTGAGCTTGGGCACGGGCTCGAGGAGTTTTTGTTGTACTGCAATGTGCCAAAGGTGCTTAAAGAGCCTCAACCAGCTGGAATGGAAACCACACTGCATCTTACACCAGCACTGATGTATTTTCCCCTTGAGCTTGCTGCCTGATAGGAATCATTCTTCACATTTCAGCCCATATCCAACTTTGCCTTCCATTCCTTCTTATTAAAGGGAAAAGGATCAGTAGCTCTGCTTTTTTTTCCCCCATTTTCCTGACCACTGCACGGAAGTGACACAGAGCAGAGCTTTATCTTCCACGGAATAACAATGTTTACAAACAAAGGAATGCTGTGGTTCTGCAACCTCCATCACTGGTGCTTGAAATTTCCAACTCACATTTGAATCATTCTAGTTTAATCATCAGAAGGGCATTAAAAAAATTCCAGCAGAAGCCAGGAGCCCTTGTGTTATCTTCTGTAAGTGAGTACATCTCAACCTTTAAGTAAGGGCAGGAGCTCAGAATTCATTTAACATTGACATAGATATTTCAAGGTAACAAACAAAACAAAAGGACATGAAAAGATCCTTGACTAAAACGACATTTAAAAGCTGAACCATAAACAAGCCACAAAAGAGTTTACCCCAAAGTAGGAATTACCACATCCAACTACTATTTTAATCTGAAAAAACCCCAGCCCAAACCTCTTTACAAATAAAGCATACAAATTTAACAACACTTTAAATTTGGGAATCATTAATCTAACTTCCAAAAAGTCAATCTCACAGTATTAGTTGTTAATGTGTGACAAAGGATCATTTATGTAGTAAAATAAACCTAGCATTTAAGTGCCAATAGTATAAATATTCATTGCTGGCAGAGAATAGGAGTTTGGCAGTCATCTGTCCCTTAGCAATACTTTTTTATTACTCAGAACATTCCTCTGGGCCATAGGGGACTGAATTAAAATCATTATGAACTTTATTGGGAAGGATTTTAAATACATGCAGATGTCTGGTAGAGAGGGCTTCCTTCTCCACCCTTCCCCTCGTTCTTCTACTGAATAGATTTTTGCCTTTTTTTTCTGCACCTGAGCACTCAAATATGTCTCCTTCGATAACCCAATGTTTTGCCTCTATCCTGGCCACTGCCAGCAGTCCCAAAAAGCCTGAAATTGTCAACAAGATCATAATTGCCACCAGACAGTGCCAAGAACAGCTTTCCTTTGGCTGCCACAGCCCCTTAGCCAAGGCTGTTGGTGACCTCAGGTACACAGACCTTTGCCTGTGCACTTAACCCTGACCATCCTGGTGGGTCAAGGTCTGCCAGCCCCTGTGGCTGCTGCTGCTGCTGCTGCTGCTGCTGCTGCTGCTGCTGCTGCTGCTGCTGCTGCTGCTGCTGCTGCTCTGTCCCAGTCAGCCCAAAGCGTGGTTAGACCTCAAACTTTGCCTCTCTGATTAAATTGACACAAAGGCGGGCTCACAGCATCTGCTTGTAAACTGACATTTAAATGGCAATTGTCAGTGGAATATAAGCATATGGTTACTGAGCTGTGAGTCAAGTGCAGGCAGAAATGCAGTTGGTCCAGAGGAAGAGCTTTTTTTAACGTTTGTTTCACTTTTGTGTACTTGGCCTGACTATACTCAAAGGCACAACAGGACACTAATGCTTAGTCACAAAGTCTTCAAGCAGTGCATCAGAAGCGCCAAGGAATCCCAACAGAGGAAAACAAGCCCACCTTTAATTATTAAGTTTCCCATCATAAAGCAATGCTAATCATGAGGAAAGCACTTGGTCCCTATTGGTTTCTGCTACAAACGGCTTTGAAAACATGAGCAAAGATACCTTCCCACTAACCAGGGTCTCAATGGTCTCAATATCAGCCACTACTAACTCAGGAGAAAAAATAAAAAAAGCAAAGACTGAAGTACTAATTAAGAGTGTTACTTTCAGGAGGTAGAGTTTTGGCCTGTATTTGTGTTATGTATATTATTTAAACCAGGACAAAAAAACTTGCTTTTTGCTAGAAATAAGGACATAAGGCACTAGTTTATTGTCTTTTTAGCTTCCAAGAAGAGTCAAGGCATGAAATGCAGTGTTCAGTCACTGAGATGACCTTCCCACTGCAGATCAATGCAGTGCTGCCTTCCATGCCTCTGCCGCTGCAGCTCCCTGCATGTGAGGAGTCAGCTGCCATATGCTTGTTGTCTCCTGACAGTTGTCATTGAAATGTCAGTTTACAAACAGCTGTTATTTTCATTGCTGCAAGTCTGGCTTCTAATGCAGCAAAGAAACCAGGCAGAGTGCCCAAATGGCTGCTGCCCCTCTGCACTGCAGGCTGCTCTGCCTCAGCATGGGAAACTGAGGGAGGCTGGAGCACCAGCTCAAGGAGGGGACTGTTTTCCACACCCTCCATTCTCAAGGTTCTCTTACAGACTCTTTTTCTGACAGGTAAGAGTCTGGAACAGTTTGTCTGGTCCTGGAGCAGCTGGGTAGAATTTCAAGATCCAAGCCTGCAGCTTTTAACAGCTCCTGGTGAGTATCTGGTGTCAGCCGCTGTCCAAAAAGTGACTCGACCCCCTCTCTATCTCTGACCAACAGCAATGAGTTGTTGATGAAACAGAAGGGTCTGCAGAGGGTGGGAGAGAGGAACACACCTTTTACTTCTGCTCCCAGTCTCATCGTTGCCTCCCCCATCATCTCCATTGGGTTTAAGGTCAGGAGGTTTTAAAGCAAGATCTGCAGAGGAACTGCAGTGTCTCTTCGAAACTTCTGTGGAAATTGCAGCATTTCTGCCAGAGCTGGTATCTGCACAGAAAAGGATCTGTATAGCACAAATCATGTGCTTAAAGGCCTTTGTATATCCTGAATTAGTCTTGTGATATTCAGTGCTGTCATTCCTGCACCCTTTTTGTGCAGCCTCTCATCATCTCTCTAGGAAACCTCTGCCTTGTCCTCTAAGATCCAGAATAAGGGAAAAAAAGGCAATGGGACAGATAAGAGGGATAATCCTCCAGACACAGAGAAGTGGCCACACTCCGCTTGCCCACACACGAGTGCAGAAGGTCCAAGCAGGCTGCTGGGTTCTCTATGGCAGCAGAGTGCCCACAAATCCATCTCCAGCTGGCACACAGACACAGTGCCACACGTCAGGCAGGCATGAGATAAGCCTACCACAGGGTTCCTGTCAGATCTACCTGTGTGCCCCTGTCCAACACTCGCAGCATCCTTCTGTAGGCAGCGATTCACAGCTGGATCTCAGATCAAAGTCTCGTCCCTCATGTCCCACGCTCTGTGCTCCCATTCGTGTGGGCAGTGACACAGATCTTGGTTACAGAGTCACTGCAGGGAGCACCACCAAGTCTATCAAACAGAAGGGGTGGTTTCACTGCCCTTACGAGTTCACTTGTGACCATCAATCTCCCATTTCCCGAAACCCCATCACTCAATCTGTATTCAGTGCACAATGTCACAACCATCAGTAAGGGTTTTGCTTGAATGAGGGCTGCACTGTGCTCCATGGGCAGGATAAACTTCTGATGAAGATTAAAAGCAGGAAAAGAATACTAATACAAACTTCTCCCTTGCCTCTCTCAACCACAGGCAAGTTTCCTCTGCTGAAGGACAAACATTATAGTAATAATAAGCACATATTGATGTATGTTGAGGCAAATATAAGATGTATTAACCTGAGAGATAAATATTGATATTGCTTTGTCCATGTCAATATTTAGTTCAAGGGACAATAAATTTTGATATTCACTGAAACAAGTCAATACATGCATTGCTACATGCATTTTTGTATAAGCTCAAGTTATTCAGCAATTCTCTTCTTTTTATCCTCAACTTACAGGAACACAGATTTGCCTCCCAAAGATGTTTCTCTGTAAGGGAAGAAGGCAATAAGTAAACTAGCCCTACTCAGGCAGTAACTACAGGGAGAAAAAATGAGAAGATATGGCCAGTGTCTATCTCCCAGGGATTTCCCGTTCAGTTTTTCTAACCACCAGGGAGACCCTCAGGCTCCCTTTGGGTTCTGACACTGGATCTGGGCAGGCTGCTGTGTGCAGCCTCCTCAGAGAACAGGAGTTTCCTCATGGCTGCACATCAGCAACTCGCTGCCTTTGCTGTGGAGCCACCTCATTTACAGACCAAATACACGGGTGCTACTGGCAAAGCAAAACTGAGCTCGAACCCCTGCCCCTGCCTCTGCAGGGAAACCAGGGGCAAAGAAGAGAGGAAGACAACATTTTTGTCACCGACACAGGCAGGAAAATCTCTTAAGTGTCCACAGACAGGCTCTGGCAAACATCCCACAGCCCTTCTCAGAATGGGTTTGAACTGAACAGAAGCCAGCAACAAACTCGTTATCATTGTAAATACTGCTGCAAGGATTAAGCATATGGCCTGGGACAAACGGCTGAAAACCAGCTCCATGTGCATCCGATCAACAGCTTCTAGCAAAAAACCAGCAGACCAGCAATTCCCACAGCCTTTAGAGGCATTTGGGTCCATCTCATGCTCGTTATGCCCCTCCCAGCTCCAAGGGTGCTGTGCAGCAAGGCTGCGTCTCATTAGTGAGCACGCTTGGGTGACAGGACAGTGCTGTCCCATGAACTGGTGCAATAAATGAAAGGCACCAAGGAAAAACAAGCTGCCTCTTGGGGCAAGAAATGAACCAAACCGGCAAGATTTTAATAAATATATTGCTGTTCTGTTGCACATAAAGTTGTCTTTCTTCCAACTGAAGCCACCATTAAGAGTCTCACTAAATCCCAAATGCTAAAGCGATGCACGAATTCCTCCCATGAGTGGCCATTCTCTGCTCAAAACAGCAAAGTGTTCAAGTGTGGGGCAGTGACAATACAGGGATTTTATTTTTTATTTTATTTAAAGCTTCTGTAGATAACTGGAATTGTCAGGCATATGAAGAAGAATTTCACACAAGTATTTGCCCCTTGGCAACAAAAAATCACCTGCTGCTGCTTTTGACACTTCATTTCCCAGGTGACTACGTAAACCATCACTGAGGCCCAGCAGATGCTGCAGAATCCAACATGTACATCTTCTCATTTGGATTGGACTAACTCCCCTGCCTCAAATACCCTTAAGGGTGCCATGAGATCACTGAGAGCAAACTGGCTTCTCAGAGCTGTTGGCCAAGTGTGTGTCACTGAGCCAAACCAGGGATACAAAAGCATGCCCACAGTCCCTCTCTCTGGATGAAACTCCAGCATCACCCAAAGGTTCGCTCCACTCAGGTCCTCCCTGCCCTGCCACACACATTTCTCCTCTTCACTGGCAACACAGAGCTGCTCTGGGCTGTGACTCATCCCATCATTGACTCAGCGGCAAAGGGTGAGGCCAATTTTGTGTTTCCAGCGACCTGACCTTTAATAGAAACCAGTGCTGAAGGAAGAAGCCCAGAAGAACACCTGAGCTTCCTTGCAGAGTGATGATGCTTCAGTGTCCATAGTACTTCAGTCCTCTACAGCTGATAAAAGCACATTGGGTTGAGAAACACAAACACTGCCCTTAAAGAATATTATGAGAGATTTACATGGAGCTGAAACACGGTTTCAGGTCTGTGTATCATTGATCCACACATCTGGGACTTACAGGGCACTACAGAAAAATCTTTTCTGACTCTGCAGCATTAAAGCATAACAACTTGGGGGGATCCCATCACACACTTCTCCACCAGCAATGGCAAGCATTGCTCTTCAGAAGAATAAGCTATTTTTACTTCGCACCATCATCTAACAGCCTGCAGCCGTTAGTTAGAATGGTACCAGAGGCACCAGAAGTTGCCAGGGGAACACAGATATGCAGAACATAATTAGTGAGGACACAAGTGTTAACAGTTTTACTTCTTAGCAATTTAAAATGTCTGACAATTATCTTCAGTTCCTAGCAGGGTCAAGTTTTGCTTCTGAAATATTTTTAAATACTGTCATTCTGCAGTACAAACACTAGAAAAAACTTAAAAACACTCAAAAAAGTTTCATGACAGGAGTATCGCTGCTGAACGTCAGCAGATGTTTTGCAAAACAGTGATTAAAGTCGTGATATACTTTTAAAAACCAGACAGGCTCATACAGTATCAGAAGGAATCGTGTTAGTTTTAATACTCTGTGTTGGGTTTGCATGTCAAGGGCTTGGTAGTGGGGGGCTACAGAGGTGGCTTCTGTGAGAAGCTGCCAGAAGGTTCCCCCATGTCCAGTGGAGCCAATGCCAGCAGCCCCAGGAGGAACCCAGCCCCGGAGGTTTATCTTTCTCCTCAGTATTAATCTTACAATATCAAACTTCATCTCAGCACTCCTCATCAGCTGTAATTCAGTCCTAAATGTGTACAGCTGTGCACAGAGATGATGCTTTATCTATGATACTGAAACCCGATAAACCCGGGTGACAAAGCTGCACCCCGCGACATGGAGAGCCCCCGAGTGTGGGTTTGTCTTTCAGGTCACTCACCCACACACCACAGCACTTTGCCTGGGACCCCAACTCTCTGGACAGAGCCAAGGCTGCCCCCAAACACAAAAGCCAGCAGAATTCCCTATGCTCCCTTGTCCTCTTGGGTGCTTTGCCTCACAGAGGTGGGTAAACAATCGTGAACGTACAATAAATACCAACTTGGCATTTGAAGCGAGGGCTGACTGTTCATTCAGGTGCCCATCTCGTGCAGTTTGTCAATAAAAGACAAAATACAGCATCTGCTTTTGAGCCATTTATTGCCATTCACTGCCGTTCAAGAGCACAATTCTCCAGGAAAACATAAAAGCCCGTTTAAAATCAGGGCTACTTTGGCAAAAAGAAGATCAAGAATGCTGTGGAAAGATTCATAGACTCAGCACCAGAAGACATACTGGGGTAAAATAAATATATTTTAAAGTGCTCCTTTTTAGAAATTTTAACATTCCAGCTGCCAGGAGACACGCTTATTGGAAATTGTTATTTCTGAATTGAGAAAGTATTTTTAAAAATCACTAGTATGGACTGAAATGTGTAGAAGGGAAGAGGTTTAGTTTTTATTGATGTTTCTTCCTTGCAAAACAAATTCTTACCATGCTTGCTTTGATTTTCTTTTAGAAAGAGTGAAGACCTGTTTTCCTTCTGCATTGGCGAAACAATGGGAAAAATACATCTTCCATATAAATCTCATTTAAATTCTGCATTCTAACTAGCAAACACAATTTGGAATTGAGAGGTTTTTTGTTTTTACATTACAAAATGAGCCGTTGCAACATTAAACAGCTCATCTATTGCAATTCAGCAGGAGAAATCATTGAACAATCAACTGCAGAATACAAATACAGAACGACACTGTATTAGCTCAGCAGATACATCAGATACTTGTGAGCTCTGCCAGAAAGACAAGCTTTAACTGTATGTTATATAGAATTGATGCTCGGGGGGGATCAGCAAAGCTCTTCCTAAATGAGAGATGCATTATCAATTCACAAGTCAGATTTTTGTACAAAAAACCTGCAAATGAATAAAACTTGCTGTATTTTAGCAAGTGAGATGAAAATGGAATTATTGATGCACAAATGGTAGCACGATCATGCTTGCCAGCTGCTTTAAAAAACAAATGCAATTGGAGTTTATGTTCAGCAGCCTAAGTGAGAAGAGAAACCAAAGCAAATTGCCATCAAAATTATGTGCAGTTATCCAAATTCCACAAACCAAAATCTGCAACAGGAAGCCGGAGCCAGGGAATGGAAGAGCAGAAATTCACACGGCAGCTGTGGCACCACTGGCATGAGGCTGACAGCTCAGGGGCTCAGCTCTGAGACTGAGGGCCACTTCTTTGTTCTCCTCTGTCCCTGAGAAGGGTGACTATCATAACCTGCAGGAGGGTGAGGAATGAGGTGTTTGGTGGTGGCAGACAGGTATCTTTTGGAAAGGGTGGTGAGAGGAGGAATGCCTGATTCAGCCATCTCCCGTGGCAATCCCAGCCCTGCAGACGAACGAAGGCTGAATTCCAGTCTGACTCTCTGAATTGTGTCCTGGCTATCACGTTAATGGGGGAAACATAAAGTAAATGCTAAGCAACAAGGCAGCTTCATTTTCTAAATTAGGCCTAACCTTTGATTATTTGGACCAAACCCCTGGGTAGTGGCAAAGCTCCTTGAAAAATGTCCCAGGCAAACAGGACTTGTTTGCAGCTTCCCTCCGAGAAGGCTATTCAGGCAGCTGTAGTGTTTTGATTGCAGCAAAGTTTCTTCTCTGCTAACACCTGAATCTCCTTTTATTTACATTTTGGAGCTGTCCAGAGAATTGTAATGAGTACAAACCTGTCAAAACCTCCTTTCTCAAGGAATATATACACAAGATAAAGAGCGTTCTTCCCCCTCATCACAGCCTTGGCAGCAGCCTAATTCAAAGTCTCCCATACCAGGTTAAAAGGCAAATGTGCTCTGCAAATGGCATTCAGGTGAACACCTGGGCATGGATTCGCCCAGCACATGGACACCATTTGGTTTGGGAGCCTGCTGTCTGTGCTGTGATATTTGCACTTTGCTTCCAGAAGCTGCTGGGGACCTCCAAAGTGTCTCAGGTGGGCAGCTCACAGCAAACATCAGCCAGCCCTTCGTCCTCTCCTCCACAAATGCAATCTCAGACTTGTATCTCAGTTATAGCAAAAGATGTCAGCTCATTTTGGTGTATATAATTTATTTGAAATAATCTCCCTTATAATGATTTTTAACTTTGTTAAAAAACAGTGCGTGTTCCTTTCTTTATCCAAGCTGTACAAGGTACATTTTGCTGGCCTTTTAACTCTCTTTGATTTCCTTGAGGTGAATCCACAGCTAACCAGAGTATTCCAGGTGGAATTGGAGCATGCAGCTCTCTCTATCTTTTGTAGCACCTTTCCAAGAAACACTAAGAACTATAAGATATTACTGCAGACCCGAGAAAACTAATTAAGCTTGAGCTCCGAGTACCCAACAGCTTGTTCTATCCCTCTGTTCAAGAAAATGAAGGAACAAAACAATGCTTTTTGGGGAAAACCCTATAAATAAAGAGGAAGAATCAAGATGTAGCAATGTATTCCATTACGCCATTTTTAATGTAAATTCTGGAATCCACTAATAAACGTGGTGTTTTCTGGAACACAGTGAAGATGCAGAGGATTTTAGCAAGGACTAAATCTACCCTACTGTAAATTGCAAAATAAATTTCCTTCTCCAGCCTCATGCAGCTGGTTCCAACTGTGGGCACACAGGACCACTGTGAAGAGAAAAGACTTTTCCAATAACCCCTTCACATATAATAAAAATATGACTGTGAAAGAGAGAAAGAAGATTATTAAATATCAGAATTCACAGCAACTGAGAGGGCGATTTTAAGCATTTGGGAACTTTCCTATGCATTTATATAGCACTTTAAGGTCAACTGTTAGTCCTCAGTTTGACCCAGACCACGACAGAAATAGATAATCCTATTGCTTCTGACATTCCTATGTAATTAAGTAGCTGTTCTTCCCCTGTTAACACAGCCACATCCACTGGACTTTCATCTCTCATCCTCTTTCCAGGATGGTCTCTTCCTTTGAAATAAGTTTTTCTACTCAGACCTATCAACTAAGACATTTTGGGAAGAGATTTTCAAATACCTTCTTTTGAACTTTATAAGGTTTCTACCTACTAATGAGTGAAACTCTAACTCCCAAGAAGTAAGAAGAAGTAAGAAGAGCTAATTTTTCTTAAAGTATTCAAGAGATTAAACCAAAAAGTCTAAATCATCTTCCCATATGGCAATAAACTTCTTTGACCAGTAAGTCACAGAGCAAAGGACAAGCAGCTCTTTCCTATGATATCAGAGCAAAAATGGACTCTTATTGAAGTCAGAGAGCCAAGAGCCAGAACTTGGTGCTCCAATAACCCCTGGGCAGCTGTGAGGGGGGTGGCAGGATGCCCCTTCAAACCCTGCCTCCCACCTCTGAAGTCGGGGAAAACTCTTTTTGTGGCTGCACCGTTAAAGCCCGTCAGAGCAAAACGGAGCAGGAGATCTGCTTTGGGGCACTGATGGGATCCCCCATCTCTCTACCAAGGCAGTTGGAACACACGAGGGCCTCTAATTTACCCCTAGCACCAAGCAAATGATGGCACCTGATTTGCTACAAAAATATTCCATCCACAGCATCTCCCTAAATCCAGAGACAGCATCTTCAAAATCCAGGCACTTCTTTCCTACTGCTTTCCATATACCCAAGCTAATTTATTGGACAAAAAATCCTGCAGAGATGGAAACTAATTCCAGGTAGGTAAAAGCAATCATGTACACTGGTAAACAATAAGAAACAACAAGGAGGAAAAACCATATTTTAAAAGGCTGGTGCGTAACACTGGGATTGCTCTTGCTCTGCTGCCCTGAGCCACCTCATTACCTCAGTGATTGCAGAAATCCTGCTACACTCACTTGGAACTTTGCAACAGGATCAGGTGCTGAATGCAGCTGAAAACCTGTTTAATTAGTAGCTGATCACAAAAACCAAAATGTACTTACTTGCCTCTTCAGATAATAAGAAAATGGTTTAAATTCTTATTGCTGTAACCACATTTCTACATTAAACTGTATTATTTTAAAAATCCTGTTTGCAGTCAATCATATTACCATGTCCTATAGGAGTTTTTTGTTAAGTACTTAAAAAAACACCCAATGCACACAGTGTGGAAAAGCATCTCAGCATAGTATGAAGACCTGTGCTTAATTTTACATTCTTTATTTAGCAAAAATAGTCGTTGTTCTGCACTGAAATTCATATTTGTAATAAAAGCCCCACTCAGCTGCTCATATACTAAAGAAACAATTCATGGCTGAATAATGTACCGATTCAAAAGCAATCTCTCCAAGCTACAGGAAACCTCTTGAGTTGCTGGTCTGAAAAAAATGAAGTCTCAACAAAATGAACCATTTTGGAACTGAATGAAAATTTAGCAAATTGATCTGAACGAGAAAATCCTTCATACAATCCAGTTTATTTTAGCCACACTAGAAAGGCCTGCTAGAAATCATGTTTGGAAAAAAAAAAATCACACCAATGAATAAAAAGATGGTGTTATTGTTGGTTGGTTTGTTTGATTTTCTAAAGGATATTTCTTTTTACAATGGGATACTGGTTTTATAACTTTGTGTTTCAATAGCAGCTGGCTAGTGCTGAAAGAAAGAAACACTGGATGGTGTCTTAAGAGGGATGTTCTCTCTTCCAGCTTTAATTTTTAATCTGCCTTTTGGTGCACCTGGCTCCTCACAAACCTCTCAGCTCCAGAGTTACTCTGAGATCAGCACACCAGGAGCCAGCCCCAGCTGAAAAGAAAGGGAGTGTTTGGTTTGTGCACTGCCATGAGCTACTGGAGCAAAATGATTGCAGATCAAAATTATGAGATTGCTGGAGCAATTTAGGCTGGCAAGATGAAGAGGAGAGGAAGGGACACGATGCAAATGCTGGATGTGCAGCCATCCAGCAGTGCAGCAGGAGCATAAAGGGTAATGGAAGAAGGGAAGAGGGGATGGTAAGAGAGGAGGGTTGAAGGCAGTGATCGTATCAAGAATCTCTTATTTTTTCGAAGCGGCATGTCACAAGAAAATGTTATTCCCGCTGATCCAGTAAATGAGTCTGTTTTTCATGGGGGTGGCTTAAGGAAATCAGGGGTGGGTAGAGGAGAAGGTCTAGTCATGCAAAAGCACAATTTGCAGTTGGAAGGGGGTTTTGAACAAGAGTCAAATGAGAACACCTTTAGGGAAGACACACAGCTCAACCTCATCTGGGACTACTGGGACATAAAAGGGCAGTTACACAATTACCAAGGACAAAAGGCCCCTTTTAATTAAAAAATAAATGAGTATGGTCAGCAGGCTCGAAGCTGGGTTAAGAGGTGTCAGTGCTGGTGTATGTGCCAGCAGCAGGCAGGGATTCTTTCCCAGACTGAGACACATATTGGGTTTGGGCTTTAAAAAAAGCTCCTTCCCAATCTGGTCCCAGGGACAAAATTAAAAGTCTGTTGTAACAAGATGAGCAGCAGCGTTAGACACGTGGGACTCAAAAGAACATTTTACCCATCTGAGGCACTAAGAGAAAGGATTTGCATCGTACATTTGTACAGAATAAGGGATTTTTTTTTTTTCCTAATTAAGTGGTATTGAAATATGCAAACTGTGCTCTGCTCACTCACTCTGCTTGAATTAGTGATTTACAATGACAGTTTACCTTTAGTTCCACACCTGGAAATAGGAGATAAATCAAGTGATAAGCTGCCAGCAATGGTCTCAAAATGGAGAGCACTTTACCCAAGAGCTCCTTGGAGCTTGCTGAGCTGGCACTGCATTACAGCAGATCCGGCAAGATTATCCATTGACAATAGGAGCTGCAGGCGGATACAAGACCATAACAAACTCCACTGGTGCACACTCTGCCTCCATGCTTTAAAGGGAGAAGGAGCAAATCAAGCTGCTGCCTTCAGGAGGTGTCTCAGGAACAAAAGGACTCAGAGCACTTCCCTGGGATGAGGAGGAGCTGCTGGCATTGCAGGGACTGTTCCCAAAGCCAGTGTGATGTGAGGACAGGAGCACATGTGGCTCCCATTTGGTACCTCAGCCCTCATGGGCACCCAGCACTGGCTGGAACCCTGCTGTACCCACCTACCCACCCTGCCTGGGAATAGGGACAGAGACTGCAAAATCTCTGCCCAAAGAAAGCACCATTTTCTAATGTCCACAGTTGTCCATTCAGAGGAGCAGCTTCCTGCACTGCTGGCTGGCAAAGCTCAGCAAGGATCCCCTCTTCCACATCTTCTGGGGGAAGTTCTTATCCTCCAGCCAGGACAGGGGTCTGGGGGGTCTCTCTCACACACTTACACCATATTAACAATGTCCTGGAGAAATGAGGGCACATCAGAGTTGGGAGAAAACTAAAGCAGAATAAAACCCCGAGGCCAGAAAACAAAACACCAGCACAAAGAAACCAGGCTCAGTGCTGAGGATCGACTTCTGTCTCGCAGAAACAGCTTCAAGAAAACGCCACCTCTCGTTTGGGCCAGGCTTCACTTGGCTCCACCAGCCAACTTGGCGTCCCCCCTGACAGACTGCCATTGGTTTCCAGTGAAATGTGTCTGGGAAATCTAATTGTTCCTCAAGAAGAACTTCCTAGCTCGTGAAGTTCTTTAGAGCTGCCATGCTCTGTGGCAATCAAAGTGTCTAAATAAATATGCAAAAGTGTGCTCAAGCCAGAAAGCCTTCCAAGCAACCAAGAGAGTTTGTTCCCCCTTTCAGCACGGCTCGGAGTCGTTCACAGTCTGTTTTTGTCAGTAGCAGTCAGGCACCAGAGCACAGGCACTGCACAGGAGGGTGCCACGTCTCGCACTCCTGCGGGATGCCAATCCCACGGGGTGACACCGGGGACAGGAACGCAGGATGAGAGCAGACAGGAAGCACACACACACTCATACATACACATAAACACACAACTCAAGCTGCTCTAGCTCACAGCTAATGGAAAAACCCCTCTCAGCATTGTATGTAGAAATGCCTGATAGCTGTAAATAACTTTTTCTGCGTTTAATTCATGTATAATGAAACAGCAGTGAGCAAATATGGTTCAGTACTCAAAAGAAGAGGCTGCTCAAGCAAATGCATCTTCAAGCCTGCATGGCAGAGCCCTCTTGCTGTGCCACAGGCTAAAGGATTCCAGTGGCAAAACATGAGTGTTGCACATTTAACTATTAGATTTGTTATGCAGCTTTAAAAGCAAAGCAGTTGTTCCCATTTCCAAGCAGGAAGATCCTATACTCCTCAAGCAAAAATGCAAACTCTAAGCTCACTTTTGATCAGAAAAACAAGACCAGTGGTAATACACAGTGATAGCTGTACCTTTTGGTCGCTCTTTATAAAATTGATTTGAAATAGGAAGATACCACGGGCATTAAGAAATTTCCTCAGCATTACAGAGAAAGCTCTGTCCTGTGACAGAACATCAAACAGACATGGATGTCCTCACGGAATCTTTTTTTCTCATCTCTGCTGTCTTCCTGGACAAATTTACCAGCCAGAGCAATGGTAGAGCATTGCTTCAGCCCTTTCCCATGATTAACACATTCAGACTATGCTGACAATCTTCTTTTCAAACTTTTTTTTTTTAATAATCAAAATTGTACTGTTTAAAAGAAAGAACCTCAAAAACCCATAGTTTCAGAGGAATTTGTCCATATTTGTTATATGTTAATGCTTTACCACGGCAATTAAAAGACTGGAAAACAAACTCAAGTGACAGGTATATTTTTCGAGATCACTGATCTTTTAACTAGGGGGAAAAAAATCCCAGCTTTAATTGCACAAAGCTGCATATCATACTTCCCTCTCTTGAGATTTCATTATAGGCCTGAAACCAGAGAATTGCATTGCCAGCTCTTGCCTTCTCTTCCAGCTATTTCTGGTTTTTAATAATTATTCATTAATTGCACACTATGATAAGATCCTTGCTGTTTTGAAACATTTTCCCTCTGGCCCCCATACTATTAAAGACCCTGATTGCCTGCCAACAGCGTAAAATTAAAAATCAAAGCACTACCTCTGAAAGGTTTAATATGTGCCACATTGAAAGAGTTTCTACAGCTTACAGCCATGTAATTGCATCACCGGCTAACTGCACAATCTCTCCCAGCGTTTGAAATGTTTTCCTTTGAAACATTAGCCAGCTGAGAGCAGAGGTTTTGTTTAACACCCTGATTTACTCTGTGTGCATGCCAGAGTGTTTTTGTGTCTCCTGTGTCCTTCCCCTGCTGCCTCTGTGCTTTGCCCGGGGCAGGTGGGAGGGAAAGGTGCAGCCACCCGGACACGAGGCACCCTGCTCCCACTGGGGAGAGGAGTTAAGGAGGGAGATGAAGAGTCAGCAGTTCAAGGAGGAGATTAAAACCAAGCTGAACCTCCTCTCTACCCACCCCTTAAAAGCAGGTGGGGTTTTGTGCCTGTTGAATCCTGCTCTTGTCCCCGTTACAAACCCATCTCCCTCTTCCCTGGTGCTGCTCCCAACAAACAGCAGCCTCCGACACCTAGCTGCCAGAAGGTTCCCCCACCTGGCTGGGCCCAGCCTGCTCAGCCCACAACCACAGAAAGAACTTCCATCAGTCCCTTCTTTATGGATCTCCTCTCCAAAAGGGATGAAGCTCCCACATTTTGCCAGTGGCTACGTGAAGGAGCAGGTACCCTGTGCCACTGGCTGGAATAAACCCAGCAGCTCCAGTGACAGGCAGCAATTCTCAACCATGTCCTTTTGCTGATCCACTGAGATCTGAATGCTATTTCTTCATCTAAAAATCTCATTTCTAAATCTTATTTCTTCATCATAAAGGTCATGTGGATAAGGACAGGTCACCAGTGACCAGCCTAGTGCACACATCCTTACTACTGAAGGAGCCTGGAGAAATTTGTGCAATTGAGTTGATCAAAGCTGGTTTAGACAAAGAAAACTGTGGAGATGTAGCTTGCATTGATCGAAGTGAAGTCATGATGTGCCAAAGGGGAATAAAGATGCCCTTCACACAGTTTGGCTGCTTTAATGATTTCAATATTAACAGCGCTCTTTCCCAGAAAAAGGCAATTTTCTACCTTCATTTTTTGGACCTTGTGATTATTACAAGTGCCAAAAACTGTTTAATGCTTATAAAAGCATACCTTAGAAAGGTATTATTCCTCTGCAAGCCCTCAAATGAAGAGGCTTTGGTTATTTTTATCTGTTTGTGCACCAATACACACTTTTAATTCCAAATCTTGGTCCTGCCTGCATTGTAATCTGGTTGTCCTTCCAGTTCATCAGGTTTCACTTTCACAGTAGTTCTTAAATCAGGTTCCTGCAGGCTCTGTGGAGCCTCCCTGGAAAGCTGGGTGGGTGTACCCTGCTTACTCCCTAACCTATAGGTTGGAATTCTTCTCCATTAATCCCATACTATCATTGCAATTGAAAACACCAACACTGTAGATAACATTAGATGCCTTGGTAAGACAAAGTATATCTCTCTTCACAGTAGCTTTAGGGAGCCAGAAAAGAAGCTGTTTGTTTTCCAAATTACAATTTAGAGGTTATATAATAAAATGTGCACTTTGTTTTGCAGAGATTTTCTGTATTCTAGGCTATTTTCTGAAGAGGAAGAACGCTGCTGAAAAGTGCCAAGGCATTTTTAATGCTGGTGCCTCTGTGTGGGGCAGGACAGGGCACGGGGAGAAGTTTGGAGGGGTAAATGTGGATTTAGGCTCACAACATCAGGGACTGAGACCTTAAAGATCTTGGGCTGACTCTATTCTAAAGCTTGGGCCTTAGAGCCTAATTTAAAACAAAATTCATCTGTCATGGTACTAATTTTTTTTACTGGAATTGTACAGATTAACGTTTGAGGGAAGTTTCTGGAGGGGAAAGTTGAACTGCAGACACAAAGCGCTCTTCCCCCCAGATTTGTAAGAATTTCCATGTAAATTTGTGCTCCATAGGGCATGTTCATTTGAAATCCAGAGATCATGAATAGAGATGAACACTACCATGTTAAGGACAAAATTATTAAATGATAAGTCCTCCAATATATGTAAAATAACAAAGTGCTTTCATTCAGGATCAGTCTCTGTTCCCAGAGGGAAGCCTGTGTGTGCTGGCAGAGCGAAGGACAGGCTCTGTGCCAGGGACTGCACTGCACAGGGACATCCCCACTGCATCCCATCACTGCTCTGTGGGTGAAGGGCCATCCCTGCACGGGTGACAGGGGAGGATCAAGGGTCCTGAGAGCCCACAGAGCTGGACACCAGTTCTGGGAGTGCTCCAGCTTCTGCCCCATCCCCATCTGGCCCTGCATGCCCACTGCAGAGGTCTGCACTGTCCTGGCTGCATGGGACAGTCCCTGCTGCACCAACTCCCCACGTGCAGGCAGGGGGAATTTACATCTCTTCCCTTCTGAACCCCTCTCTGATTTAGTGTCTCTCCTTCCTGGACCCACCTGGTATTGCTTAGACATGGTTCCTCTCACGGTTTGGCTCTGCACAAGCAATGCCAGAAGGAACCTGGTGTGTGCCAATCTGCTTTGCACCTCCCCACCTTTCCCTGCACCCCAGCGTGAGCCCGCAGCTGCCCCTTCTCCCCACATTCCTGGTGTTTGCACCACCATCTCCCTGTGCACAACAGAGGTGACAAAACCCCACACTCCTGAGATGGTGCAGACATAAAATCCATTGTGCATGGACTGTCAGGCACGGAGATATTTTTTTCTGTCTAAAAGGACATCACATTGACTTTTATCCTGCCTGTGCAGATGAGAGGCACTGAGGGGAGACAGCTGCCTGTTTCCAGGCCTGGGGCAGCGAGGAGTGAGGCCACAGCAGTGCCCTGAGTGCTCTTCAGGGGAGAAAAGCCCTCATGGAGCTGTGGGAACACAGGATGACAGACAGGGAGCAGAGCAGGGTCTCCGAGACCACGAGAGGATGCGCTGCTGTGCAGTGGGATGATTTCAGCAGCTACAGCCATGATGCTCGGGCAGCCACTGCGCAGCAACCTCCTGCACCAATTTCATACAGCCACTTCGTGCTGCCACCAATTAGCTCATTAAGGAAAGTGCTGATTAGGAAGGTGATGAACACGATCTACACATGTTGGCTATTCCAGATGTTAAAATGTTCTCCTAAGCAGCATATACAGGGTTGGTGGCTTTTTTTGTCATTTCTTTTTTCTTTTCTTCTCTTCTTTTTTTAACTTTTTAGTTTTTTTTTTTTATTTTTCAAATACAGAAAGACTGGACTGTTCGTGTGCTAGGTTTGGTACACACTGAACAGGTAATACACACCTGGAAATACTGCATCTGCCTTGTCCCACAGCTCATGTGTTAAATCCCCTGTCACTTTGCTTAGCAGCAAGGAACAAAAGCCTGACCCCATAGCAAGGTGTTTGGGCTAAATTATATTCCCTTGTTTCTCCCGATCCCAGCATCTTATATAAATTAATGGCTGGAATAAAAACCTGAAATGAAAGCAGAGGGAAAATGCCCAAAGTTAACACCGAGGTTGCTGTGGGCACTAAATAACAGATCTGGCCCTCAGCTCACAGCTGATGTATTCTGTCATGTCAAAGGCAGCACAGCCCTCCAGTATCTTCTCTTGCTGGCACCATCCTCATTCCCCTGGTTCTGCATTTGGGACATGATAATCATTAACTCAGGGGCACTGCTGGAGCCAAAGGTGCTAACCTTATCTCTAAAAAGCAAGCCCCTTGCGTTGCACAGGGAAGAAGGTTTTATTCTGAGTTGTAATGTCAACTTTTCTTTACTGCAATCTGGCATAGCTCACACAGACAAGCAGGAGATACAGCAACAAAGATGAGGAGAGAAAACGGAGTTCCCAGCAGGATTCACAGAGCAGGTTAAACTTTAAAAGGCACATTTGTACCTGCAGGACAGGCTTAAGAAGCACCCAGGAATCCTGCACTTCCCACAAGAAGAGTAATTGCTTTCTGGGGCTATTTTAAACCAAGAACATCGTCCTTTCTTACACTCTCCCTTTTTTCTTCCCCTTTGCAAAAATCAACAGTGGAAAATCTCTAACTTTCCAGTGTTGTAATGCTGCAAAGGCCTCTCCTGTCCCTCTTAGCTAGTAGCATCAGAAAGAGTGCATCTTTTTCTTACTATTAATATTCTTTTTCAAGTCCACCTAGGAAAGGACAAAGACTCAGGTTCTAAAGCCTGGACTCTGCCATGCACTGCCCTGGATGGACATGCTGGGAGCAGACAGTGCCTTGGGCTGCCCTGCCTGTTTGCATCCCAGCACCAGTGCACAGAGGAGTCTGTCTGAGAGCTGCTTATCATTGCTGGCCACGTTACATGAGCTGGTTACATCCCAAAGTGCTGAGGCTGAAGAGAAGGATCCCTCCCAAGACCTGCTTGTGTCTCTGCCAGCTCTTGCCTCCATGCTCACAGCCCTGCAATATCCAAACCACCAAGGAGAAGGTGTCACGAGGGGACACCCCAGCCAAGCACAGGCTTGGAAAGATCAGATTCCAACACCTGGAATAATCCTGTATTATTTGTCGCTGGAGACACCCAATGATCTGCATTCAATCCACAAACCATTAAACTGCCTGGTTTCTCATGCAGAAAGGTGCTGGGGGGTTGTATTTGCCCTACAAATAATCTCATTCATAAACAGGTTAATGTAGTCTAGTTCCAGCTGCACATTTCTGGGTTGCAATAAGGGCTAGTCCTACCCACAGAGCCTGCAACTGAAGCTAATGGAACGGTTCATCTGTTAAAAATATGTTAAATATCCATTTTTGCAAAATTATTGCATAAGATGATGATACAGATGTAAGTGAGGAAAGACTGCACCATATTTTCCCTTTACTAGTCACATGGGAACAATATGCTTAATCACCTGAACAAAATCTGGATTGCACACTGCCCAAACAACGATCTGTACAAGCCCTTCTGCAGTACCAAAAAATTCCTTACAACTTAAAAATATAAAACTTCATCAAAAAATATGTTGATGGCTCATGCAAATATTTCTGTTCAATTCTATAACCCAAGGGACTATACTGCTCTCTGGTCACATCTCTGATTAATGCCAGTGAAATTTCAATGAACCCAGGAAAAATACCAACAGTTGTAACGTCACAGGTAATAGCATCTTTTATTTTCTTTTTTTTTTTTAATATGCTTGGAAATTAACTTGAAAGATGTCACTATCTTAGCAGAAACCATCTAATGGGATGTGTACGCTCAGGGAACCAAGCAGCACAGTTATAATTAAAGTTTCATTATCATTTCCATTAGAAAGTAGTTTCCAAGGGATTTGATTCAATAGTAAATTCTGCACCGTGATGGTGCTTTGGATGCAGGGTCCCTGGACATGTCAGAAGCAGCAGGTAATTCCTGAAATTCCATGGCAGTGACACTGGTGTTACTGGCAGAGCTGCGGGTGCAGGGTGGGGCAGGGAACCCGGCCCAGCCCGTCTTTGCCACCCCAAGCCCTGGACAGGTCCTCTCGACAGCAAAGGTCAGCACACACAACGCACAGCCTGGTGACACGAATATTCCCGCTGCTCCAGGGGCACAGGAAGGGGTCCTGGCCCTTGCTTTAACTTGGCAATTACAGAGCACAGAAAGGAAAATTTAAAATACCACCTGTTTGTAAGAGAGAGCTCCCACCAGCGTGGTGCACACAAACTGGGCTTGCAGCTACAGCACAAGGTGAGCTGTCTGTGCAAGACTGATGAGGGAGATCAGAGCACTTTGCTTGGTAAAGTAAGTAGGAAAGCCCCCACGATTTTCATTAAACAAACTCATTCACCCAACACCAGTAAAAGCATACCCGTGTCACTGGGGAATTTGCTGCTGGCTCAGTTTGGGTTGCCTCTGGCCAAGCCCTCTCCTGACAGCTTGTAAGTAAAGTGGTGCTCAGACCAGGAGTGAATTTATTAGAAGGAAGGAGCTGAGGCTTTCCACACCCCTCTCACTCCAGTCCTCCTCACATACTGCAGAGAACCTTGTATTTTGTCACCACTCCGCAGCCTGAAGGGCATCTTTCGGTTACAGCAGTAAAAGACTGTGGGTACAAAGTAACACTCTGATATCAACGTAGAACAATGACACATTCAAATGTGAAATATAAAGATATGGAGGGGGGAAAAAATTGCCCAGTGCTGGACCAAACACTTTTCAAGTCTACAATCGTGGAGTCACTCAGCTGTGCTGTACATCATCTTGGTGTGCAAAGCCTCAGCGGGTGAGCAGAAGGCAGCATTTGCAATGGAAATCGGCATTCCAGATAAAAGATCTGAAAACACACTTTTGAGGGGTGAATTGCTTATTAGCTCAAATAAAATTAGCTGAAAGCTTTATCAGATTAAAAAAATAATTGAAAATGTATCAGTATTTAACAGAGACCATGAGCAGGAAAACAACCCCACAGTAAATAGCATGAAAAATTCACAAGTTCAAGCATGCTCTGAAGGCCAGAAGTGAAGATTTATCCCATGTGAATAAGAGGAGCCAGGTGGTAATACTGCAATCAGGCAAAGAGAGTGAAAACCTATTTTAGCTTTAAGCAGTTCATGCAAAATTAATATATCACTTATTTATGAGTGGAGAGGTGCCCATTACACAGTATCTGAGCCCTGATGAGTGTCCAGACGCACTGAGACCACCTTCCACACCAGAATTTAGTTACATTTACAAGCAACCAGATACAAAACCTTTTGATTAGAACTCAACACACCTTTTTAAACTATTCAACGTGGTTAGTCCTGTCCCCTTCACAAGCATTTACTATGGGCAGAGCTGTCCCGTGGTGTCCAAAGGCACAATTTGCTAATGCCACATCGATGTGATTTATTGAGTGGGAAATAGGAGCAGAGAAACTTCTCTGACACCAGGCACCAGCCAGTCACCCACTTGTGGACCTCCTAAAGGCACAGGAAAAGGACAGAGGAAAAGCAAAGCAGCCTAGTAGGTGAAAATTAAAAAAACCCTATCACCTCAGGTCCTAGTTCCACCTTTCATGTTGGAAATGCAGAAATTCACAGCAAGCTGGACTCAAACGGGCCAACACACATCCACAAACCTGGAAAGCCTCCAGCACTGCTGAAATACGAACAGGCTGCTTTTCCTGCTGACTTCGGTCATTTCTTTCAGTGCAGCAAATGCATCAAATGCTTTCCACATCTACACCTGTGGAGCTGCTCAGGTGTGTTTTGGAGCGGAGCAGCCTGGCTCATCCCCCCCCCC
>VZRV01001893.1:499810-526811 GCA_013398115.1 Falcunculus frontatus | reverse complement strand
CCCCGGCTGTTGGAGAAGTTGCAGATTTGTCTGACCCCTCGCAGGATTTCCAGCTCAATCCCAAGGTGCAGCTGCACCTCCTTCGTGCCACCACTGGCGTGCACAGAGAGCACATGGAAAACAAGAGTTCACACCAGCCAGGGCTATTGATGGTGCCTGGCTGGCAGGTCAGAGGGGGCAGACTCAGCTCAACTCGCTGAAACATTAGTTTGCTTTCCCTGTCACTGGAGCACTTTACAATAGATCTTCCTGAATAATTCATTGAATGGGTCTTCCTGTGTGCATAGTAGTGTTTGATTTTCCAACTTACCGCACTAATCTATAAATACCGACTGTAAACATTCCGCGCTGATAGCTTTATTTTATGTTGCACTGGTAGTTTTTTTTTTTCTTTTTAAGTGTAGCAAGAGACGGCGCAGATATTTTACTGTCTCCCTCCTTGAGCAGCACCAAATGCTCCGGCATTAGTGTTATTAACATCTGCCTCAGCCCCGGCTGCTCCGCTCCCGCAGCTGCTCCCCGGGAGAGGCTGCGGCAGTGAATCAGATAGCGCTAATGAGCGCGTTAATGAACTTCCCGCAGTTGAGCGCCGAGCTGCGAGAGGGGCATTAAAAGCATATCCTGTAGTCTTGAAAACCGAAATGTTCTGTGGCAGTTGGGTTTGTTTGTTTATTTATTTGCCGGTTTATTTATTTATTTAGACGCTCGCCATTCATTGCAAAATCCCTGCTCGGGATTCGTTCTGCAAGAGGAACGCACATGACAGAGAAATGTCATGCTGCCATCCAGTCTGAATTTAAAAGTGGAGAATTAAGGTTAATTAGAGAACATAGTCCAGCTGGACTTTTGCCAGGTCCACTCTGCCCTGTAGAGGGCTGCCAAACCCTTACTTGCCTTTCATTACCTATCTTCCTGCTCACTCTTCGCACTATTTTGTCCTCAAAAAATTGTTTCTTTCACTTTTATTACTTTAATAATATAGTTTGTTAGTACTACAGAAGATATTGTTTCTGCAATTTTATTAAAACTACATTCCAGAAGTCAATTGCTGCTACTTTCTATAAAAATTTCTCCTACACATCAAAATATTTAAAAATAAAAATAACAGAAGACCCAGGAGAAAGTTATTTAAACAAAAAAAGTCCTCCAATTGGACCAGGAATTGTTTCCATGGCAGTCTGCAACTGCTTATGGGAAATATAAAAAGCAGTCCCTGAGCTACTGCTGCTGGGAGCCTCATGTGTGTCTTTATAAAAGAGAACATAACAAGAGGTATAAAAAAATTAAGACAGCATAAATAAAGACAGCAGTTGGCATTGTTATGGAAAAAACCCTGCAATCTTCCAGCCATGCAGCCGTTTAGGTTAATAATGACAGTTTCATTCATTTTCTGCACGTACCCACAGTTCTTACCACTGCTCTAGTGACTGTTTTACACAGGTTTTTCTCTGCTCCCTCCCCTGTAAACAAAACGATCACAAGGTAATTTGGCAACATTTTTGCTGCACTTCTGTTCAATTATATGGCAACTGTGCTGGGTTTTGTGGTGAGGGAGACCTAAGCACTCTGCAGCCCTTCCAAGCAATCATGCCAGCACAGAAAAAAAGGGTCAGAAGGAAAAATCCTAAACAAATCTTTTATTTCCTGTTGATTTCCTGGGACAGACTGATTTGCATGCAAACTTCTGGGTTTCTGTGAACGCCTTCCTCTAAGAAAGAGCTTTGACAAGATAATGATGCTTCCAAAGACATAAGATTTGGCCTGAAACTCACTTGCACTCTCCGGCCAGTCTTGGTCTCTGTTGTCCCACCTTTGATGGGGTTTTCCACCTGTCAGGTTTGGGAACCTCAGCACCAGGAAGCTACAGCTCAGCAGCAATCCTGCCACAGCCCTGCTAGCCCAGGGTGCCTGCCCACCCATTTGCCCTGTTTATCTAGGAATGCTGGCAGGACTTTGCCCACACTGGAGCACTCCCTCTCCCTCCTGTGTGCACTCATTCACCGTGGATCTCTGCAGTGCACAAGCCTGACAGCTGCTGTAGGAGGGGAGCACAGAGTTAAGCACCCAAAAGTTTCACTGAAGCCCAGCACACTCCAGCTCCCCACCATCATTCCCCTTGCCAAACACAACAGGGATCTCAGGGTACAGACGTGGGGAGAGATAACCTAAGTCAAGACATGGGAGTGTGAAGGGCTGCAAGCACAGCATGCCACTGCTAAAAGCCTCGTCATGTCACCACAGAATGGTGACAAATATACCTCCTGTCATTGCAGGGGCATTTCCCTTGTTTTTACATTACAGCTTTGAAAGGAGCAGCCTGCCTGCTTGCATGCAGCTGCTATTTGGTCTGGCAGCACTCTGTGATCTTTGCCTCCTGTTAATACATCCGCGAGCTTTGATGTCTGACTGCAGTATTTGCAGTAGAGCAATGGTTGGGAGTTTCACCAACCACACTATTTTCCTCTTCTCCACTTTTCTAGATCCCACTGTATGAAAAGAAAATCTCCATAGGGCATAAACAGCCCACCAAGCTTGCTGCAGGCACCCTGGCATGAGTGAGCTGGAGAGGAAAAGTCACTGGAGCTGGTGTCAACAAATCCACATGTTAAAAGCATTTGTTCTGCAGTTCTGTTTTGAAGTTCTGTCCACAGCCCTTCTATCTGAGCCATATTGTTTTTGCTGATGATGGAAAAGAGCTCTTTGGTGGCAGGGTGTATTTTCAGGTTAGCACACTCCTTTTTGAATTCTGTGTCCTATCAAGTGTGAGGCTGTTGCTTATCTGAAGCATGCAAAATTGCAAAATTAATATTTTCAATCCTACCGAGTTTTGCTAAATGGAAAATACTCCCTGCCCCCAATTAGGTCAGCCTCTTGGATTTTTTTTCCTGCTTCATTTAATCACCAGAACAATTAATCCCTCACTCTCCTTCCTGTAGGACCACGTAGATTGGTGCATAGATTGGTGCTTGGTCCCCCCTCTGCTGCCAGCACAAATTTAGCTGCCATTTCCATGCTGACAACTCAGATCTGCCTCTCCAATAGCGACCTGTCTCAGTAAGTCCCAGTGAGAGGCTCAGCCCGTCTCCCTGATCCTTACCTGGATGTCCAGCTGTCAGCTTGTGAGCAGTTTGGACGGAGCAAAAATTGAAGTCCCCCTCTCTCTCACCACCAGTTCTTTTCCTGATGTTTTCCAGACCTGCTGCCTCACTGCCCATCTCCCTGGGCTGTAGCTCAGCCTCCTGTCCTGCCTGCAGCAGGGCTGCTCAGCCTGGGCTTCACCCTCACAGATTGCCTGGGGCTGACCTGAGCTCTCATTATTCAGCACATGCTGAATAATGCTCATTTCTTCTTCAGGCTCGGCAAACGTAGCTCTGCTGTGTGTGCATCCATTCCAAGTGCTCAACAGACCTTCTTTCCAGGGTGCTGAGAAGAACAACTTGCCCCTCTCCCCTCTGCTTCCCTCTTCCACCAGGTAAGAGAAGGGATGCCAAGCTGGCACATAGTTTGCAGTCTGTTCCTACTCAACACTGACTCCTCAGTAGCAAATGAGACCTTGGAGCCCACATGTCCTCTGCCCAAAGCATCAGGCTTTCTTATACTTTTCTTGGCTTTAATTAGCTATTCCTGCTCTGTACCAGGCGCCTCCTCACACTTACCATCTGCAGAACTGAACTCAGCTTACTCCAGAAATCTTTCAAATCCCTACAGAAATTCCTGCAGTATTCAGTTGCTTACATTCCTTTTTAAAATTCATCATTATACCTATAACATGGCACCTGGTTATACATCCAGGGCTGCTGTGAGTTTCAGAGCTGCACATTTGTAATACTGCCACTTTTTACCATTGAAATGAAAACAGAATTCACGTACTTCAAGGAAGTGGGGTTTAACTAGAGCAACAGCAACCCAGAGGACAGTGCCTCCAAGGACAGATGCTTTACAGCATTTGCTGACCATCCTCAAGCATTCATTTCCAGGGGCCTGTGCCCAAGTGAAATCTTAGCCCCTTTCTGCTCATTCTCCCTCTGAAAATCAAAAGCCTGATACAATTTTCCAGGGTGGACTCCTTACTTGGCAATCTACAGGTGTGGGGTAGAGCAGAGCTGTGGTTCCAGTGGTCCCTCTCCCTACTCCCTCCTGCAGCAGCACCTCTCCCCACAGCACCCTCAAAGCAATGGTTTGAAGCCCTCTCTCACTTTTTTCCTAACAAGCCTCTGCCAGGGGACAGGGAAAATTCATTGCAGTGAGAGACTGCTCCATGGTAGATTAGTTCAACATCATGTTTTTCAGAAATAACTTCTTGTGTCAAAATCCCTCAGCTGGGCTCTTACACAAGCTCAGTTTACTGTTGCTGGAGTGTCAGGCTGCAAAGGGCACAGAGTAGATACTGAAAGACTCAAGTGTGGTATCAGCATCACCAAACAGAAACGCTCAAACACATTAATTTGGTCTGGCAGGTAATGAAATGAGATGTGCCCACATTAAAAGATTTGTTTATGGTTTGAGAGATTACTTTCCAGTTTGAGCCCTAAGTATGCATCAGGCTGCACTTCCTTTCTTCTGCTGGAAAAATGGAGACTTAAAAAAAAAAAAAAAGGCATTTGCATATCATGCTCAACAAACTAAATTTTATGAAGTCATTCATACAGTTCAGAGAATAAGAGCATCAGATGGAAATGCACTCCAAATGTCAAGTCCTGCAAAACACCATTTAATTTCGGTTTTCCCTCCCAACACTTCCCCGTGGCTAGAAGGAAAACAGACTCCAGCATCAAAAAATGACAATTCAGTTAAAGGGACTAGAACATATGGAGATCTGGGGCTAATCCCCAGTCATTGCAGGATACTTATTGATTCAATGTACTTTGACAGTAGATTACTGTTTCCTTGCTGCTAATGGAGGTGCTAATTCAGAGTGCTCTGAGCGAGTATCCACTGCCAGCACAGCCCCAACCCAGCACCCTCCACACCTGAGCAGAGCAGTTGCACTCTGTGTGCTGCAGAGGCAATTGGCAGACATGTCACAAACCTGATGTATCACAACTTTGTCAAAATTTGAGGCAATTACCAACTGGAGACACAAAATAGATCTGACTGATACGAACATTATCCCTACACTTTCACACCTGCCAGCATGAGCAGCTCTTTGCCACGCTGTGCTTCCCACCACACTGGGTGCAAAGCAGAGTTCAATGATCAAATGCAAAAAGCTTTGTTACACACAACAGTCAATAAGATGCACAGAATCCTTTAAAACCTACATAAACAAATTGCATTTTCTGACTGCAAATCCTCCGTGCAGAGGATATTTTCTGAACCTGTGTGCGGTTCTATTTAGATTTCTTTCTTCTCTCACATTCTTTGATCTGCTTATTACACCTTTTTTAAAATAAAAATGAGGTTTGGGATCAGTATTAGACTCTGCTGACAGTCACAACTAGAGCGCTCTGTTCAATGCAAAACAAATTACTCCCCCAGACTAGCTGTTTACACAGTAATCATTGCTGGAATTTCAGCATTATGGTATATTCATCATAGCTTGACTTGAATTCTGAGACCTCTTACCCTAGGAAGAGCCAGGCAGTTGATTTGCTTTTTGGCATTTCAGAAGGCAGACTCGGAATACAGAATTTGTTTCCTGTTATTTAGCTATTGTTGAGGAGTCTGAGAGATGATGAATGAAGGGAAAAGAATGGCTTTTTGCAAGGTGTCGGTTTTCTCCCCATCGGGAACGGAGGTCTTTCCTCTCCTCACTGTACCACTGGCAGATGCCAATCACATTCAATCAGTCTCACAGGATTCGTTTTAAAACTCACAATCCCAAGTACAAAACTAGAGAGAGGGGTCTGGGGCTTTTTTTTAGCAGCCAACTCCTTTTTCCATTGCAACTGTCAATCAACTGATCAGAAAGGAGGGACCCAAGAGTGATGGTTCCAGACGCTCGAAGGAAAACCAGTAAAACAATTTCTAAGTAAGAAATTGCTCTCTCTATATTGCTTGAAGTGTCTACCACCATGGGAAGTAGAAGAGTAATGATTAGTGTCTGGTCTTTTTGTGGACAAGGCTGTGCTAACACCTAGAGTATGTGATGGCAGCTTGCTGTCCTTAATCATAGAGTAACCTTGAATATTATATATCCACTACCACTTCCAGTCCTAAGCAGCCAATATTTTTCAGAAGCACAGGTTTCAGAAATTAAATTAGTAATGGAGTGTGGAGAGATATGGCCAATATCCTCTGAGTGACTAAAGCCGTTTAGCACCCGGGTTTCATTTCAAAGTAGGTTAAATAAAAAGGTACCCAGCACTGTCCTCATCCCTGTGCATTTACAGTCTGATACGCTTTTTGAAAAACAGCATTGCATCACAAGAATACAGCATTTCTCTGTGCTCAGTGCACGTCGGCAATTCAGAGGGAATTACTAAATACAACATGTAGGAATACAGCATTGAAGGGATGTACGGGTCAAGGAGCCTAGTCCCTTGATATTAGAGACAACCACATCACACAATCACATTAATAAATTGATTAAGATCCATCTGCAAAATAGGTAGGGTTTTGCCCCCAAAATCCCAGTGAAAGGCTTTTCCAGAACCTCACCTTTTTACTGATTAGAAAGCCGCTTCTAATTTCCATCTGAAATTTATTCACGGCCAGTTTATTACCAATTTGTTCTCATGCCAGCACTGTCCTCTAGCTGAACTAGCTCCTTTCCCTTTTCTCCCTGGTGTTTACTTCTCCGATGTATTTACAGACAGCAATTCACATCCCCTCTCCATTTTCATTATGTTGGGATAAATATGGAGGCAGTCCTGATACCCTGAGGTAACTGAACCTCACCATCCCTGTGTTCACCCTGACATCATTTCCATGGGGGTCCCTTTCTTGAATGCCCCAAAGTCACCCCCATACTCCAGAGAAAACCCCACTGCTACAAAAAGTGACCATTTTCCCAGTTTCTTGGGAACACTTATCTTGGATCACATTTGCCTCATCACTCAGAAGCCTGAAGGAAACCCCTGAGGCTGTGGGCAGCTCAGCTGCAGTTCTGCCCTCTAAAAGTCATGGGTTTCTGGCAGAAATACTTGTCTTGGACCCCTCTACTTTCTCAGTATGAGAACCAAGTGCTCAATTTAAAGTCCAGAATTTTAATTCCCAAAGATTATGGTTGGCAGACTTTTAGCCAAGAAGACCTGAGGGAGCTGAAAGTGAAGGCCTCTCAAGCCTCTAACACTCAATGCTGGTGCCACACAAAGGCACCAGCTGCTTTGCTGGAGCTGCAAATCCCCTCCAAGCTCAGGTGCCCAACCCTGGTGTGGTGAGAGACCACAGGACCTCACAGGCATGGGAGCACATGGGGCACCATGGGTTTACCTTGACTCCCCAGTTTGAAATGAACTGGGCTCATATCCATGGACTCCGTTCTTTCAGCATCCAGGATGGGGCTCTTCCTTTCCCCCAAAGTCCTCTAAGGTGAATCCCAAAGAACACCTAAACCCTGGTGCCTCAAAAACCATAGTGCCAGATTTTTCCAATTTTCACTAAAGAGAACTTGGAAAAACCTAGAACTTCAGCAAGACTTGGAAAAGTCTGGCACTATATTTTGTGAGGCATATCTCCTCTGCATGGTGGTGCAGTGGTTCTAGGACTGGCTGGGATGGAACATTTAATTGTGGGGTTTCCAGGTCACAGCGCTGCCATGGGGAAACCAAACTCACACACCCAGCTCTCCCAAGCTTTGAGTTTCCACACAAACCAGGCCTCAGGCAGGTGAGATTCATCGGGGCAGGAGAGCTGAAGGGAGGAGGAGGATGGGCTTAGCCCTATGGCTCAAGCCTTACCAGGATTCAATCACAGCTTGTGGCTGATGCTTCTACATTATTAGATATAAAAGGGTGTTGATTGTTATCAGACATCAAAGGATGCAGCATAAATCATCCCATCAAAGCATCCAATCTGAGCATTACCATCTGTACTACCACTGCTTGCAAATCAAACAGGCTGCTCTCAGCTGTGTCATGACTACCACCTGTATTCATTTCTCTCCCATCTTCACGTGATGGTGCCCATAGGTCAGAGCTCAGATTCCTGAAATTCTGCACATGCTTTCTACTCAGTGGAGGAGTACTGTAAAACTTCAGGAAGTCCACCTAATTTATCTCTTATTGCTCATTTCTCTGCTGGGAAAAGAAAAAAAAGGAAAAAGAAAGGAGGAAACTGCTTTTCTGGTCTTTACAGATCCTCAACGAAATCCTTTGTGTCCTGCCACTTCCCCTTTTCTCTAAACCTTTAATATTTATAGCCTCTACCATTGCAATCTTTTACAAAAATAAAGCAAAGCTCAAGTCAAATGAAGTCAGTGACCAAGACAAAAGGGTCATGCACAGTTTAAATGGACTCTTAGACTCCTTCCAGTACTTGTAACTGAAGAGGCCTTCAGTGGCCTTAAGACAAATTTATGCTATAACCTCCAGGCCAACAGATAAACAGGGAAAAAAAAAGAGCTGAAAGATTTAATGGTTTTGGGACACATCCTCATACACTGGGAAATAGTTGCTATCCTGCACTGAAGGGGGCTGTAGCCTCTCATGGAGGTGAAAGATTAGACAGTGGAAATTGGTACAGTGACAGCAGAGCCAGCTACTCCTGTGAAAATTTCCTCCACTCCCTCTGACTCCTGTCATTAGTAATGCAGCACCATAAATGTGAAGGGCACCAGAGCTCACCTGAACATGAATGCTACAATTCATGGGTGACACCTTTAAAATCACCACTCTCTGAAATATTATCTGCTATCCACACAGTCGTTGTCTGAGGTGGTTTGGGTTTTTTTTTATTTTCTCCCTTTTTTCAGAGGTATTTCAGATTCATAACTGGCTGAGTAAGCAACAAAATAAGTTGTTTAGAGTATTATAATGAAAATCACATGAAATAAAAATCGCATTGAACAGGTCCACATTCTCTGAAAATAACCTAGGCCCCACTGGGACCAGAACTCCAGAGGGTTCTCTATCTGAGGTTTGTTTTCTCCTCTCCTGACCTTGGAAAAAGCATGCATTAAATGTAGGTTTTTATAGAACTATATGTATAGTTTTAAACGAAACTTTCTCCAGGAAAAGATTGTCCAGTCACAGGGGAAATTTCTGATGTAGCCAGAGACTCAACCTCAAAATAGCCAATAATGTGGAAGCTCAGACTAGGTCACAGCCCTGGCTCTGATGTTTATCTTCAACAATACCCCCATCATCAAATTATTCATAGAGGAGATTTTCTCTTTAGGGGGTAAGGGTGGGGGAAAGGTGGAGAGAGCTCATCCTAGTGCAGAACAGGAGAAAAGCACAAATATTTTGAAATGGAAGGTGTAAGGAAAAAAGTATTTAATCTAGCTACACCTCTTGTTGCTGCCTACTTTAGAGCTGAGTTCAGTTTCTAAGCTTCAGTCAAAGAACCCAGGTCTGAAAAGAAACATTCACATAAAAACATGTGTAATTTGGTCTTGCCTGTCCCAATTCGATGTCTGTCACGGAGTAGTACTGACAATCAAACATACCATAATGTCACATGTTGTACCAGAGCTGTCTGCTGAAGCCTCTATGTTCACTTTCTTCTCAAGCACAGACACCGCTGCTGCATGTTAATAATCCCAAATATATAAAATTCTCTTTTCTTTTGAATAAATTACATTTCAACTCATGTTTTTCTACTCCCCTCAATTTACTTTCTCTAGATAAAGATGAGACAACTACAACTTCTAATTCATATCCCTTCCTACTTTGAATAAAAGCATTCAGAAGTAAAATTGCAGCCTTAACAATTTGCTCTAAGAAGTTCAGGACAGCAGGAATTTTGTGACCACAGTAGCTGACCCTGCACACAGTCGGTGACACTTCACAGTGCCTTCAGGAAATGCTACCTGTGAAGGAGGCCAAACAGCAAAATTTCAGGGAAAACATTAAAATATTCACCTTACAGCTATTAACATCAAAGGCATTTCAGTGTCAGAGCCTGGCATTTCTCAATAATGAGGAAAAAAATCTTAAAAGATTCCTGTTGGGAGATGGACATCAGCAGCAGCCAGTTTGAGGCAATGTGCCAGCTGGACTGAATTCAAGTCTCAGCAATGTACTCAAAAGGAAAGTAAGGTTTTAAAAGTGATGGGGGGTTTTTTGCTTTTCTATGCATTTAAAAAAAAAAACCAACAACAATACAAGTTGAAAGGCAACTGAGGTTTCATTGTCTACTTCCTTATAGCTGTCTCCACTAGGCAGAGCCCATCACCCTCTGAAACCACATCTCTTAATGCACTGGAGGAACCTTCTTCTAGGTCTGTGCAAATCAATAAAGGTTAGGGATTTGGTACTTTCCAGCACTGTCCCCTAAGAACATGCTTTCCAAAACCTCTAATATGCATCTCTAGATTAAACATCTCCCATCTAGATGTCCCTCACCCACCAGGATGTGGGAATAGAAACTGGAACATCTTTCCATCAGGTCCAAAAGAAAGCCACATTGAAGATTGCAGTATCAATATTGAAGTGTCTTCACAGATTGGCATGAAAATCCCAGAGAATGACCCCAAATTCTGGATGAGAACTTTGATATAGAGAGGCTACTCTTGGTCAAGAGAGATAATATCAGGTTTGATGTTTGCACGCTAACACCTTTTGTAAGCACTAAAATAGTGCTTAAAATCAGTGCTTAGCATGCATAGGGAGGAATCTGCCTGGGAAAACTTCCAGTTGAGGTTTGGGGTTTCTTCTACCTAGCTAGAATGACTTTAAGTAACTTTGATGCTTCAACAATGCATTTTCTAAACAATTTGCTTGATCTTAATTGGTGGCATTACTTTACCAGCGAACCCACAGATTCTGATGTAACTGATACAGTTTTCAGGCATTTAGCTTTGTTAAAGCCCAACTCCCTCCATGAAGCAATTAAGGCCATTTGTAAATCTGAAAAGCTAATTTAGAAATTATAAAATTAAGGCTAATGGACTCAATTATAATAAACACATGGGTCAGCGATTGTAGCAATTTCTCAACCCTTTCTTTATGTCTAGGTTCAGCTTAATAACACACTCCATCTCACAGTGCTGATGGCGTGGCAGAATCTGATCTCCAGAGTGGCTGAGAGAGCTGGAACCAGGCTGGGAGAGACTGGATGACTCCCCCTGCCTCTGGAGACCCCCTGCAAGCCTCACCCCACAGAGGGTCCAAGGCCCCCAGTAGCACCCCACATCCCCAGCTGCAGACTGCTCCCTGTGGGTACATCTGTACAGCAGATAATTCAATGCCTCCCAGTGACAAAACGTCTTGGGAGTGTACAGCTTTCACATGACTGACCCAGGGCGTGATGTGCCTGCTCTCACCTTAGGACTTGGAGGAAAAGAAGCAGCAATTCCCTCCCCAAGTGCACAGGCACATGGCTGGGGCTCTCTGCAGCACACACAGATCTCCTCTCCCTGCTTCCTGCTAATTTTAGTGCATGTCCACTTACACTGACTAGGGTTGGGGTTTTTCATTTCTTCTCCTTCTCTTGCCTGGAGTTTCTTTGTAGTTCCAAAGACCTTGCTGATTTCATTCTCCTAAACACATCTGCTATTTCCCAGACTGAAGTCCTCAAAATCCTTTTTGCAATGTCACACTTGGTTACTGAGAGTGTTTTGAAGTGAATAGAGGGGTTTAGCTTCAGAGACTGAACAGCAGGAGATGATTAACACTTAGGGAGCAAAGCTGTTTATTGTGTTTTAAATAGTGCAGAAGAGTTTGGTTTTCAAATTGGCTCTAATTAGTATAATGTACTTGTGCATGTGCACACCTGATCTGGGCTTCACAAGCACCGAGGTCCTTATCAGACTACAGAACAAAAGCACCAAAATCCCCAGCACGAAAGAACGGCTGCTTTTTTCTTCTACAAATACATGCTCAGGTGGTTTGCATGGGTGAGGAGGACACAGGCACTGAGCTACCCTCACCAGTTCTCAGCACTCATCTTCAAAGGGAAATGCAGGCAGCAGGTTAAATCTCCAGTGGGTGCAGGCAATAGCACAAAACATCGATTGAGCCTGGCTCTTCCGTCCTGCTCTTCACACTTGCCCCTGAGGTGCTTTCCTCCCAGGATTTTGAAGCACTATTTGCCTCTTGCTGCTCTTAGTAACAAGTGATGCAGCAAAAGAAAAGAAAAGCTGGGGCCTTCAGTGTTCCCCTCTTCTCCAGCGTCTCCAGGGAAGGAATTTCAGGATGGAATTTGCTTGCAAAAGGTGACCCTGGCTGAGGAGACAGGCAGGTGAGTGCAGGCAGCTGGGACACCTGAAGGCCACACTCAGTTCTGACCTCACTTCTGCGACTCAGGAAGGGATGCTCTGTCTGCAATTCACAGCTAAGGCTCTGCACCACGAATATCCCCAGAGAAAACCCTGGGACAGGTCTGCCCTGCAGAGTGGCACAGCAACACCTTGGGCCGGGCAGAGGGCATGGCAGCCTGGGCAGCCTGATCCTGACCCTGCAATCCCAACTGCTTCTGCAGGGCAAAAGCCAAATGTTCACACCTTCCTCATCATCGTGACAGCTTGGGCTGCCTGTGGGTACCCAGCGTCCATCTGCGGCCACATGAAGGTAACTGAGGTACCCTTGGTGCCAATCAACAGGCACTTTCTCCAGATGTTTTTCATCAAATCCTTTCCTTATATTTTACAGAAGTTTCTGGAAGGAGATTCAGAAGCAAAACCCTTACCCACAACAGCTGCAGGGTGTTTGTTAGCAACAACATCTCCAACCTATACTACCACAGCCTTAATGAGAGGAATATTGCAATATCTCACCAACAATAATCCATGTAGCTTAAATGAGATCTGTCCGTAAGCAGCACACCATCAACTGTATCTATTAGCCCTACAGGTACCTGATAAGAAGCAAATTAAAATAGTGGAGATCAAAGAAATGGGAAATTATATTTAGCTGGCTCATATTAAATAAAGTTTTTTACTCAGTCTCACTGGAGACTGATGCCTAAATTGCTACAAATGGAACTGCCATAAAGACAAAAGAGATTATTAAATCTTTGTGCCAATCATATGGATATAGGACCAGAGCTCTGCATTTTGAAAGCATCTTTCAAGCCAAAGAGAGAGAGTGAGTGAAAGATAGGAACTAAATCTAACATTAAGACTTAAAATACCTTTTGGTATCCATTCAAATCATCTGGAAATCTGTTTCAGAGATGCTGTCTAAAATGACAATGACCTTAAAATATACCTTTGAGAGAAAGAGGCAAAACCTACACAGTGCAATCTAAAATTATGTACTGTGACATGACAAAGCAGCCATGCTTCTCTTAAAAAAAAACCCACAAAAAAAATGCATTGAAGGTGTTGAATAAAATCACCAGCACCTAGATTTATCCAGAACTATCAGGGATCACCCAGGTATAACTCTCATTCAAAATGTGACCATGTGGTGGGGACAGTTGTCCCAGCCTGGCGGTGTGGGTGTGCAAGGTCAGCCCCAGTGTCACAGGCATCACACGTGGGAACAGCTGCACAGAGCCATCCTTTCCATTTGTTGGAGTAAAAGATGACAGGTTAGACAGGTTTGTGTAATGCAAAATTGATGACCACAGGCTGAATAAATGTAAGAGACAAAAAGGCAAGTTGGAATTCAGTGAGAAATAACAACTGGCATGAGCTCATGGTTTTATACCTCTGAGTCCAAATACTGGGAGGGGGTAATGGAGTGAGAGAAAAATCACTGATTTTTAGAAGAAAACACTTTTTTTACTCGAAAACAAGGGAGGAAAAAATATTCTGAATCTAGCTTGATGAATCCCTCTAAGCTTCCTGTATGCTACAGGAATAAAGTAGACATCACTGCCAGGACCTGACATATGCTAAATTTCCTCCTTTGACAGGGACCTGAAGAATACAGAACATCTGCACAGCTTTATGGTGATATTATCCTATACTCTTAATGGCTGCTAATTATCCTAATGATCCAGTCCTCTCTGTAGATTGGAGATGCACTGAGTGATTAAGGTATGGCTGAAAAAGCCATCCTAAATTGAAATTAAGAACCAAAAATAATGCAGCGTATCTCATTTCACCATTACCACTGCCCAACACAATTACGAAGGCAGCTTTTCAACCTGAGCGCCTTTACTGGGGAAATCTGGGCCCTGGACACTCACTTTGGTGGTCAGAGGGGAAAGATTCTGGAGGTGACTTCTCTTAAAAGAAAATAACTGTGTAAAATCCTGATCGAGCCTTTTCCGTCCTTCTGATGAAGCTGACACCTGGCACTCCAGAAGCCCCTTGCTCTCTTCTCCCCACCCTGCTGGAATCCTCTCAGACTTTTGTGGCTCAGCATCTCCCCATGGTGGGAGCACACCCATATTTTTTTGAAACTAAAATCATGACACCACGCACAGTGCCCGCCTGACACGCAGCTTCTGGGATGGTGAGCACAGCAATTATTTATCCTATGGGCCCTAAATGATGTGCAGAGCAGCGCAGAGTGCGTCATGCAGTGCAGTACTAATCATAAATCAGACTAAAATAAATTAGTGCTATCTTTTCAACTGTATCAAATGTGTAGTTATTCCTTTCAGATACATCGTAGGTCTTTTATCCAGGGTAGCATCAAGGTTAAAATGATTAAGCAAGTAATTTCATTAGCAATGATAAATGTTAACGATGATAGAGAGCGATTTTGGATGCATTTCATAGAATCACAGGATGGTTTGGGTTGGAAAGGACCTTAAAGATCATCTTGTTCCAAGTCCCCTGCCACAGGTACCTTTCTCTAGACCAGGTTGCTCCAAGTCCCATCCAGCCCAGCCTTGAAGCCAGGGATGGGGCATCCACAGCTTCTCTGGGCAACCTGTGCCACTGCCTCATCATCTTCCCAGTGAAGAATTTCTCCCTCATATCTAGTCTAAACCTGCCCTTTGTCACTTTGCACAGAAGCAGGTGATGTTAACGTGCTACCAAAAACTGCTGTTATGTGCAAACATCAAATGTACTCACCACGACTTCAAGAAACGTCTCTCCAAGCCACCAGTCAACTCTCAGGTTTTACATTAGAGATGCAGCACATTAACACAGCACAGAACTGGATCACTTTCCTGGACATGCAAATGCAGTCACTTGAGTTAAACATTGCAGCATAAAGGTGTTTCCCCAGGCATCGGGAGCAGGCACTGAAGTGTGCATGGACATGGACATGCTGTGCTGTCCAACATCCATTGCATGCCCTCTGTGCCCTCAAACCCTGAACCCCATCCTCCCTGGGATTTGTCTTTGTTCTTACAAGGTTTTTTTTCACCAGCTGCCACAAGCCTGGCATTTCTTTTCCCCTGCCAGCAGTGATTCTCCCCTCTTTCCTCACCTGTCCTGGGTGCCTGTGGGGAGGAAAGGGGCAGGGCCAGGAATCAGAGCTTCCACTCAGTGGCTGGCACAGAGCGGTGAGGTGAGGAAGAGAGAGAGAATCTTCAACTCCTTGCTGCCTCTCCAGTGAAAACAGCTCTAAATTGTTTTGTGCCAATAGGGGTCCCTGTTAAATTTTTACGACCACCTGCTAGCTCTTGAAGACAGGGATCAGTTTAAACAGGGGAGGGAGGAAATAATGTGTGCAGACATAAACAAGGAGATGCTAACATTCAGAAGGTTGTGGTCCTGAAGCCCGAGCATCCTTCTGGAAGACCCAGTGCTGGCTGGGAGGCTCAGGGCTTGCCCACAGGAGGAACCAGGTCCTCACCCAGCAAAGCTCTTTGGAAGTAAGTAGGCCAGGAGCTTCTAAAAAGCTGCATGGGGGATTTATGGTTAGGTTAATTTGCTTGTTATTTTTAGCCCTCCCAGAGTTAACATCCGCCAGTTCTTGTCTAAAGCAGGATCTGTACCAACAGTGAGTCCAAGTCCTGAAGCAAAGCAGCAGGGTCTGAGCCGTGGCCGGGCTGCTGAGGCCACAGCTGGTCCTGCAGTGACAAATTCAGCCCCAGGGACAGGCACGAGGCTGGTACCCACAGGGCTTCCCCAAAAGCATGCAAGCACAACAGGGCGGCATGCATCACTGCATTTAAAGCACTTACAGGTTACTGTGCACCTGTTTGATATCGTGTGCTACAGAGCATAATAACATTTAGCAGCTGCTGTAAACACTGTGGTAGAAGTCTTTGAAACAAGTCCAATCATTCTGAAAACTCACCATTTCCCATGGTTAACACTGCATTAGAAACACTAGGCTTGCATTATTCAAGATTTCCCACTGCATTTTGGTTCTTATACACGTTTATTTAGAAGGAAGAAAAGTGTGCTACTCTCTGCACCCATGTGTGACCAAAGAGCTTTAGCACTCCAACAGAATGTAAGAATCTCCTAGCAATGCATGCTTAAAGGCTCAAAGCTGATTCAGGTTAAAAGCATTAGGGGAAGGAGAAAAAAATCAAACAAACCCCACCTAATGTGTGTACATGAAAATGCTGACTTCCAGAGCATTCAGAACTCAAAAACACGGAACCAATTTTCTCCAGAAACTTTGAACTCCCCAGTGAGGGCTATAAACAAGCTAATTTGACATCGCTAGTTCCAGCCAGCTTAGACTTATGAGTGTGCACATATTTTATTCTGAAGTTATGGGAAAAACATATTTTCCCCATGCTTGCATAAATCAAAAACAGCTGAACCAATTTAGCTTAAATTAGAAAGAGAGACTGAGAGAGAGAGGAAGGAGGGGTGAAGAAGAAAGAAAAGGAGAAGAAAGAAGGGAAAGACTAAATGCAAAGCCTTCAACCTATGGGGGAGGGTGAAAAAAGAAGTCCGTAGCAATTAGGAAACATTCAAGGTGCACTCAACGTTAGCAGTGAAATAATGCACTGCTTTATATTATTGTAAGATTAAAATCTCAGAAAGTATTTGAAGGTCTCCACATTACTTGAGCGAGTGCCCATTGTGCGATGCTAAATTTTCTCCTCTTCTTGCAATTAGTCATTTCCTTTTCCTCTCCCCCACTTGCTCTGCGGTACTACTGAGCCTCCTTACATCTCCTTCTTTCCTCCCTGCCATTCATACCACTACATATTCCTGGGACACAGATATAAAAGTCATCTCTCCCTCTGCCACCTGAGGCAGAACCATCGTGATCCATCCCCACCACAGGAATGGTCCCTGTCACAGTTTGCACGTGCTGTTTGGGGCCCTCTGACTCGGGATTTGTGGCTACGCTTCTTCCATCACTTAAACCTGGTCTTCCTTTCTGTGCTTTCCCAGCAGCAGCTGTAAGCCTTGGGGCATGGGAGAGGGTGTTATGGTACAGGATGGGGAAGGAGAGAAGAGCAGGGGGAAGAATTCTGTGTGAGGCAGAAATGATGAGGATCCTGGGCAGGGCACAGCGTGTAGGTGCTGAATCTCCCTGAATCTCTCCCAGGGCATCCCTCACCCCCCCTTTTGCCACTGAGAGTTACCCCTGTGTCCTCGTTCAGCCCTTCCTGCTTCCCCTTTCCACCTCCCTTCCCTTGCAGCACCACAAAACCCGGTCTGCAGTCCCACGGAGCTGGAAATTGAATGGCACTGCATAGTAGCCGGAGGTGGGGTTTTGTGCTGTCATTTTAAACAAAAGATCCCGTCAGTGCTGTAACTCAATGCTAGCTGGAAAGGAACAGCAGGAAGAGGCTGAACTTTCCAGAGGGATGTGTCTGCTGGCCAGTGCAGCACTGTAACCACACACTGCTGCCTGCAGGGATCTTGGAGCATCAGGGACAATGTCCTCTCAGGAATTTTAATTTTCCTTCCCCTATTTTTGGTGTTCTGTTCCCACTCCCACCTGAAGTTCACCCCTCAGGAAAGCTCTCTGCTCCTCAGCTCCCCTACCGCAGCCTCCTTCCCCCCGCAGAGCCACTGCAATCTCCAGAGAAATAAAGACTGAGGAATTCAGAGCTCAGTAAGAACTCAAAGTTTAAACATTATCAACCACTGCCCTGTCCCAGCACTGCCACCACCAACAGGTGTTACAGCCAATTTCAAGTTTCTGAGATGCTCCCTGTGTTGCTGTGCCCTCTTCACTCCCGATACAGCTTTCCCATAAAAGTCTGCAGTGCTGCTTCAAATTCTGACTCCTAACCTTGCCTGAACCCTGTCCAATCCCTGAGGGATGTGGGGATGCCACTTGCTGTGGTCTGTCTGTAGCACTGAGCACCCTGGTGCCCCACAGGAGCTCTTGCTGTGCACAGCACATGCACAGGAACAGCCTCTGGCATGTCAGCCCAACAGTTATGGTCATTTATAGTTCATGTCTACATCATCTGTTTAGCTAGTTTGCTTATAAATAAATGTGGGATATCCACATTGCAATAATCCACCCAGATTTGAAGGAATTTAATACACAAAATGCAAATCAGAGAGTAAATGAAAAATTAAGTGACCGTGAGAATCGGTTTTTACCATGCAGAGCCAGCTTCAAAATAAGAACGAGAATCATAATCCTACTTTACATATAATTTTCTACAGGCTTGTGTAATTTACAACTTACACAAAGCAACAGGAAGATTAAAGACATCTTTTGAATTAAAACTAAAGCACTGGGTAGACTCCCTGCAGTAACAGTTTATTACACCCTGTGCAGCTCCGAGGAAGCTAAAGTGTGTTTGTCCAGGGAGCCGAGGGTGGCATTTCCAATCTATTTTCCTGGAGGAATAACAAGCAGCAGGTATAAACCCTTCCCACTGCATCTGCCTTCAGCCCTGGATGCTTTCCAGGCTGCCTGGGGAGGAGCATCGAGTCCCTGTGAGCGCTGCCAGCAATTGCCCATCCCGGAGCCGCCCCCTTTGGAGGGGCTGTGCCTTCTCATCTTCCTCTGCTTCCTTACCCACCCCGCCTTTGGCGAGCTCTCACGCCGGGAAGGAGGGGAATCCACGGCACGATGCTGGATGGAAGTGCCCCCCATCCCAGCCGAATAGTGCTGGGAATGCCCTAAAGCAGCAGGTCTGCAGAGAGCTCTTCTCCCACTCAATATTCCCACTGCGCACTCACACAGCTTTCAAGAGGAAAGCCATAGAAAGAGGCACTTTTCAAAAACTCCAAAACAATCTATTAATGTTTCTGAAAAACGTATGACTGTATGAGATCACGTAGGAGAGAACAGACTTCCATTGGGGTTTGGGTAATTTCTCTTGGATAATGGGTTTTTTCTTTTCATAAACAGATGTTTAGATCAAAGCCATAAAAATAAAAGTGCCATCAAGATGGCAAACTCCTCTTACTTATGAGTTTGGGGATGCCCTAATTCTTTCCTCACCAATGCCTTCAAAAAAATGGTAGATTAAAGAGAGGTCCAAATCTGGACATAAACTACACACATTTTATTTTTAGCAGTATTGTGACTATTCATTGTAGAAGAAAACAAAGCATTAAACAATTAGTTAAGAATACAAATCCATACAATGAGCATATAGGGTCCAAGATATACGTCACAGATGTCCAGTGATCCAAGAAAAGTTGTCCAGGATGCAGTTTTAATTCCACTGAATAACTTGGTTCCCATTCCCTGTAGCCGTTTTATCTCAACCCCAACTTTAGGAGTCCTCATAAAAATGCCTGGGTTTGCACATGTGTGTAAAAACTTTTTTCCAGTCTAGTCCCTACTCTTGGTGAACTGCTCCAAGTGTTCCTGCAAGTCCTTCTGTGATGACACAGCAAAAATTGCTTCTGCTGCACCCTCTTGGGCTGCTGCCTGTGTTCACACAGGCTCACACACAGTCCCCACTGGGGGAAGGTGTGCACTCCTGGAAGGGGCCCTAAAGTGGTTTCATGGCAACTGCAAAGCTTTCTGCTGGAGCAAAGCATTGGAAATAAGAAGCCTTCCCACTGCTTTGGAGGGCACAGGAAGCACAGCACTGGTAGAGGAGCACTGAGGTGTTCTGTGCACACACACTCATTTTCTGTGTTTTGCACTGGCTTCTCACAGCAGCAGGTTTATCAACCTGTGCCACATAAACTTGATTGCTGTTATTTCTCTGGGTTCAGAGTCCTTAAACTATACTTTAAACCCACTGTCAATGATTTCTCTGTATTGCTATTCCATAAGCCATTAATCACTGGGAATGACAGTCTGTTCAATGGAATGAAATGCCTGCAGACAGTTCTCTCTGTGCAGCTTGCAACTCTGCTTTTCCAGGCAGGAGGTGCTGCCTCTGCAGCCCAGCCCCCTAGTGCAGGACAGGGCAGGACAGAGCAGGACAGGGTGGTCCCAGCTCCCACTGCTCAGCCCCATTTCCAACCAGCAGATGTGGTATTTCCTTACCTCCTCAATAGCTCCTGTGTTGTGGGAACACAGCACAGAAATACACACACATTAGGATGCTTTCTGTGGGCAAGTTGTTCTGGAGGAGGAAACCAAACCATCTACCAGCAGTGCAGTTCTAGCACAAATCATAGTCCAGTAAAAAAGTTTTACTGGATGCAGCAATTTAAAAACATTGCTTGGATACAGAGAGTGAAGGTACTGTTGCTAAGCCCTTTATTTCCTTGGGCTGGGAAAAATCCACATCATCCTCCTCATCAAAAACTGGTGATGAGGAGGAGGGAGGGAGGGAGGGAAAACTAATAAATACATTGAGACAGGCCATTCAGAGGTTGGGCCTTCAGTCCTTGTCATTTATTACACTTTTTTGCCAGTCTGAGTACTGGACACAATCTGTAGCTCAGGCAGAACACTTGAAAATACACCTATTTTGTCTCTACTCCATTTTCCCCTTGTAAAAGTACTCCATTCCTAAGGAAGCGTATCTTAAAAGACAGGCACAGTCCTTAATTCAAACACAGTGCAATTGTAACAGCTCTTTAGTATTCATAATTAATTTTTAGGAAAAAAAATCATTCTATTATAGATGTACACAGAAGAGCAAAACCTATAATATGAATGAGGACACAGCACATTAAAAATGTAAATTAAGAATTAAACAGCAAAACAATGGAGCACTGCCAATATTTTTATAACCATACAAATTGCTCATCAGTATCCAGTGTCATGTTGGCAGATTTGTTCAACAGGGAGTATAAAGCCAGAGACAAGATGATAGACTATCCTTTCTAGAGGATGTACTCTCAGTGCTGTCCTGCCTCTTGTGCGTTCTTGTGCTTTAAAATAGGGAGGTGAACGCACTTGGAGCATGAGTGATGTGTTAGGAGAAGGAGGCTTTTGTCCCTAAGTTGTGAAAAATTGGGTTCTCCTACTTCATGCACATTCATCTATAAGCTTTTGTCATCAAAAAAGCAACACTCCCTGTTATGAAGCCTCCCAAAAGCACTGTTGTCAAAACATTACTATGAAGTCCTTTTCATTTCAAACCATGTAGAGTGTAGTGAATGCAGTATTTTTGTGCCACCACCATCGTACAAAGCACTTGGGATTTCTCCACCAGGAGAACAGAGTTCACCAGTAAGGTCATATATGTTGTATTCCTGCTTCCAAGTCTCCTCAAGAAATAACTGGATGCACAGGATTTTGGCACTTTCGGTGAAACACTTTGCACTGAGACTGTGAGGGGGGTGTGAGCCCTGTATGATCTGCTCAGGAGGAAGGCCAGCCCTCCTCCCCATCACACTGACACAGTGATGCAGCCACAGGTGGGGTGAGGCTGGGGAACTTCTTTTGGCTGTTCCAAGGAAACCAAAGAGAGAAGAGGCAGAATTTATGTCTAAAGATCCCTACTTATAAAGCAGGACTTGGCTTAGCACCCTGAAATAATTTGTCCCCACATCACTGGCATAACAGAGAACCCATTCCCTTGGAGAGCAGAAAGTTTGGGATTTTAGCTGGAGCCCTCACATGACACAACTCTGCACACACATGCCCTTTTCCCTTGCCATAGTAACAAACAGCAGACCCCCTATTTTATGACCCAGACACTTTCTCATCATCGCTTTTTCACAAGGGTCAGGTGAATGTCACCACTCAGTCCTAAGGGCCCAGTGCATCCTTGCCACATAGGATGATATCCTGATAACACTGTAAAAAGGTGCTTTGTTTTAATAAATTAAATAAATTAAAATGTGAGCTACAGCATATATCCAGGTGCTCAGTATCGATTAGGTGTTTTAGTACTGATTTTCACCAATTTACTGAGCAAGTCATGGGTTCCCAACCACAGCAATGGCCACATGAGGAAAAAGCCAGGATGGATCCCACTACTCCTGGAGTCCCTCCATCCATCTGCCTTCAAAGTGTAATGCTGTTACTCAGCGACAGCGTGCAGAGGCCTCACCCTGCCCTGAGGGATGTCACTTTCTGACAGCAGCTTGTCCCTGCCTGGGACCCCTCCTGGCCCCCCATCTCTCACCACCCCTGGGACACCCAGTCAGAAGGGGTGTGTATCCAGCCAGCACATCGTGACTGATCAGTAAAGAGGGAAAAAATAGACGTTCATAAAGTGCGACTGCTAAACAATTCTCTGAGATATACACTGATGACATTTTAAACCCCAATGCAAACACTACAAAATTCACGATACTCACTATATCAAAGCACACTGGAAAACGGATGTATTGCTTTTCTCTAGAAACTCAAATTTCTATATTATTAAAACAGTTTGGGAGGTGGGAGGAGGAACCCGATAGATTTAAGGTTTATACCCTTCTCCTAGTACATTGCCAGGAAGATAAAATATTTAGTGGCTTCATATTCCCTAACCATATTTTTGACAATATGCTTCATGCTCTATTTGCCACAAAAGTTGTGACACTGCAGTCAGTCTTCAAAGAATAAAGTATGCATTTGTCATGGCAAAAGATCAAAAAATCTCATTTTTTATTACCCTGCCATTGGTTAAGTCAAGCTCTGATAATTAGGATATTGGATATTTATGAGGAGCTATTCTGCCTTTATTACTGCTTTAGATGCCTGTTGACAGATGCAGCGAGACAATTTACACTGATGTGTGAATTTGCCAGTATTTCAGTGATAATATCCAAGTCTAAGTCTATTAGAAAAAAGGTCCATATCTCACTCTTGGAATATATATTTCCAATTAATTCTGGTTTTGTAGCATTTCCTCTGGCATGCTGTCATTGAGGGCTCCTATCATTTGTTTGTGCTCTGATGGAATAGTAGCTCAACATAAAGTCCAGAGGGTAACTGGATAAAAGCAGGTTATTAGATTAGAAAAGCAGAATGAACCACTACAATCTCCTGGTCTGACCCGCTCAATAAACACGGGCTGGAGGACTCTCTCTTGGAATTGATCCCTGCTGCCATTGCAGCATGGAGGAAGGAGGGGAGGGAAACTCCTTCTCTGCACCAAAGCAAGGCATAGAGACTTGGTGACAGAGAGCTAGTCACCAGGGCCCAGGCAGGTGAGGGGAGAAAGAGCAGCTCAGTGCCAGTCTCTTTTCCCTATGCACCACCTCCATGAGATTTTTCACTTCTGAAGGCTTTCAGATATTCACTTCTGTTTAGAGGATGCAGGCTGCTGTACCTCTCACACCGTGCTCTCTCAAGCTGGCTCTCATCTCCTTGCAACTACAAACAATTATTTTTTTCTTTATCCCAAAGATTCAGCCTTACTATTGATGCTATGTGATAAAAGTGCACTGATCCGTTCCCAGTTAATCTATGTCTATTCTACAAGCAAATGGTTCAATACTTCCTCTAATGATCTGTACATTTCAGATTTTCTTATGCCTGAGAAAGCTCCAGCAGAAGTTTATGGTAGCAGAACCATAAAATCAAGCACGGAGCGATATATAATTGCAGGAGACTGTGTGCTTGAGACCACTGATTTAAGAAGAACCCAGTAAAACCTTAATGCCTTCAATTACAGGCACTTGAAATGTCCTGCCTGTCTCAAGCATTTCCAAGGAGGAATGAGACAGAAGGGAAGCTTTATCATTGCAGCCTTGGCATTTACTCACAACAGCATCATACACCTTTCCTGCCCATTGCCAACAGTTCAGTGGCTTCTGGAAGTGTTGCATCCCCAGAGACAAAAGGGAAATTTGGCCCTTACAGCTGGCATGACTCAAAAAGGAGGGAAAAAAAGGGTAAAAAGCAGATAACTCTTGTGCTGAGCCCTCCATGAACCTCTGGAGGGTTTCTTAGCGCTAAGGCAGAAAGGGTGCCACAAAAGGAAGGTGAAGAGCAGCAGTGCTGACTGCTAAAGTGGGAAGTTCAGGGTAATTTATTCTAGCAACAGCCTCGCTCTCCTCTTCTCCCCTTCACCATCTCACCATTAATCCGCCAGGTCCTCCTTACTCAAGGTGACAGAGGGAAAAGAAAGTTTTAAATCGCGTGTCCTTCCCACAGCAAGGCAAATGAAGGCTGACCACTCTAAATAACTGTGTTTTACTAATAGAACATTTACAGCACTTAATGATGCTTTGGCATTTTGCTGTAATGGTCAACACATTTTTTCCTTGGAAGACTTTTAAATTAAGCTACATTTTTTGTTTTGCTCTGGCTTCCACCTGAAACACTCCTCTGGGTCAGAGATATTTACAACGTGGATGGTTAGAAAACAGCTTAAAAGGAATAGGCAGGTGAAGAACAACACTGCTTCTAACCTGACCTTTAATAGGTTTTCAGAAGGCTTTAATACATTTTTCCAAATGTGATAGTGAGTACGCTCCTTTGGCCTCGCTGACACCGTGCTCCATCAGTCGAGGCAGGTGTGAAGGGGAACAGAGACATAGAGAAAGCAAAGAGCACTCTTTAACCTGACCATGTAAGTTATATTTGAATAAGCTTTGCTCAGCTCTCAAGCTCTATCAAGTCCACAAAGATCCTCCAAGCAGGAGAAAGAACAGAGAATGTAGGAAAGGAAGACTCACCAGGAGAAAGCCCCAGTTTAAATGGATTTATTCATAACAGCCAGTCCTACCATGGCCACAAAAAGGACAATGCAAGGGCTCTGTTATTGCAGCCTCTCTGTAATATATTTATTTTGCATTAATTTTCCAGACCACATAAGTTATCATAGTAACAAAACACATTTTGCTCCAGTGCTGTCTCTTCCCCTTCCATTGACAGGAATAAGACGGGCAAGGCAGAAGCTGTGGACGGTGTTAGAAAGTGTAGTTACACCCAGGTAAGCTCTTAACCACAAAAACATCTCAAAATTAGTGACAAAAGCACATTTCATGTGGGAGTTGTTAGAACTCAATAACAGCGCAGCAAATGCATTTCAGAGATCAATAAGGAACGAATAAAGGGAACACAAAGCAAAGCATCACCACTAGGACTCTGCCTGCTTCTTCAAGGCTGAAGCACCCATTAACTACAGGGTGTCAGGAAGATGCCCAATAATTTTCCAGTGAGTTATTGCTTTCTGAGGTCCATGACATTACACATTAGGTGCCCAAATTGAAGGAAGACTGGAATGAGGTTAAAGCTATTAAGCTTCAAAGACACAGGAAAGTCTATTCACAAATCTGGAGGAAGAGCAGGAGAAATTAAAAGGAATAGGCTAGAAGTAATTTTCTGTAAGTTTCTCACTTGCAGAAGTACCTGTGGAGGATGAGGTTGTACAGGCTCCTTCTACTTGGCAGACAGCATTTTTCTCCTAGTATGAGAAAAGCCAATACAAGCCATGTTTTTAAATAAAGTAATTGATTAAAGTTAGTTTTTCTTTTACACCTGACTAGAACAAAAAGCCACATCTGAAAGAGGTTTGACAGCGCTTGGATCTCATGAGCACATCGATTGGCTTCATGTTAAAGTTAACAAAATAAAGACAAGTTCAAAGCTTTGCAGACATGAACAGCAAGGAGCAGGGCTGCCAGAACACAAGCTATGGGTGAGTAGTCCATGGGGACCACACCCCTGTGCACACAGCATACCTGGGACCTGGGAGCCACAGGAGCACTCCGCTCTGCTGAGCTGCAGCACATGCAGCCCCCAGTGCTTGTTTTGTTGCTTTTATGCAGGCAAAGACATACATGGCATTAGTAGCTAGAGATCAGCATAATTTCTCAGTATTCAAGATTGCTGCCTTATGGCTCCCAGCTTCCAGAGGGAAACTCAGCTCACAGCCATGAGAGATCCCAGGAGCTGTGGACTGTGATCACATTCCCAGTATTCAGGCATGAACCACTAATGTCTTCTTGTTCGGTGATTACACTGTCTTTTGTTGTAAAATCCTGTTACTTATTCAGCACATTCTGTTGGTCAGTTTGTGCCCGTCCTGAGCCCACCCAGGGGGAGCACTAAGGATGCTGTAAGCCTGGAATAGCTCATGCTTGGAGAAGGGATGAGCCAGTGGGTGCTTCCCACAGGCCCCCGGCCTCTGCAGAGAGCTGCAGTTGTGACAGTGATGCACTGAGGGGCTTCCGTCAACAGCTCCAGCACTGTCTCCAGGGCAAGCTAAACATCCACCCCTTCCTCTAACAGGAAATTTGAAATCCACCCTGCAAGGCATGGGGGAGAAACTGCTTAATTCTGCAAGGAGCCTCAATCATTGCAGCTCAGGCCTGAGAGGCGCCAGCATTGGGGCTGATGTTGGGAGCAGCCACTGCAGCACAGTACCCAGGCTGCTGCTGCTGCTGAAGGCATGAGAGGGAGGAGCAGCCACTCCGAGTCCCAGCTCAGGCTTTGCCTGGGATAATGTCAGCGTTTGCGTTTAACCCCTTTCTGACCCCTGTGTAAAATGAAGGTGCCTGGAAGCAAAGCAGAAACAGTAATGAAACAGTTCATTGCTCAGTTCACAGTAAGCAAGGACATCAGAAACTTTCACTACAGAAACCAGCAGCTACAGTCAGATCAGTCTATTTGATGTTTGAATTAGAGGTTAAGGGCGGAGGAAAAGGAGAGTCTCGTTGTTTGTGATAAAACTCATCTCTCTCTCTGGATACTGCTAAGCCATCCCTGGCAGGGATGGACTTTTATCCCTGGCTCAGACTTCTGAAGAACAAATCTTTTTGCATTTTGAATGCACCAGATGGTATGCCTTTACAAAACTGGCCTCCAGGGAAGATACCTCTAAAATCCCTTCCTGCAAGGACTTCACTCTCTCCCTCCTCCCCCCC
>VZRV01001893.1:404199-499767 GCA_013398115.1 Falcunculus frontatus | reverse complement strand
CCCCCCCCCCCCCCAAATTACTCAGTCCAGGCTCTGTGTAATGTGGGACAGAAGCATCTGCCTTTCCTTTGGCAATTGCATTGTGTTATGCTATTAAGAAATATGCCCAATCTGCCTTCTTTTCAGCTCAGTATATTGTACTTCTCCTAGATTGATGTATACCTCAGACCAAATAGTTCTGCATGGCCTAGACTGGGGTAATTGGATTACATTTATGTGAAACCCAGACGTTCTCAGGGGTGATTTGCTTTTTCAGACTGCCATTAGAGTCCCAAGGAAACCAAGTACAAAAGCCTAAACTAATCTCACATTAAACGGGATTTTTTTTTTTTATCGAGTTGCACAGGGCAGTTGACTTTTAATAGAAATTCCACATCTAAGAGACTAAAAAAACCCCCAGACTCCAAACCCCAAGGAAGGACTTCAAAACATGAGAAATGAGGAAATCTGCATTAATGCCCACACAAGTGCTCGGGCTCACCCTGCTGTGCCCATGGGTGCTGGCAGCTGGTTATTGACACAGTGGCAAAATCCAGGGTAATTGACTCTACTGTAGCAAATAAAACACTTACAAAGAGTCAGAAATCATTATCACTATGGTGTGGAAGTGTCTGAGGCACAGGGAGGGTGCACAGCTTGAAGAAGGTCACTTAGCAGGGCCACAGGGAGCTGGGATCAGGGCCTGGGTCTCAGACCCCACAGCCAAGGGCAAGTGCATTTATGGCTGGCAAGATGTGCTGGGAAGATAAAATGGCAAGTTACTGGCAAACTTGCTGGTCTAACTTTGGAAGTGGAAGACAGTGGAAGAGGAAAAAGTCCTCAATCTTGAACATAAAAAAGGAAGATACTCGTGAAGCATTTTGAGTGAAACGTTTTGAATGGCTACTGCCGCCAAGGATTCATTTGAATATGCCTGCAGGGAAACACAGGGCACAATCAAACCTGCTGGGTGAGAAAGTGCAGCAATCACTCCTCATTCCCAGCCAAGGGGTGTCCTCACAGCACCTGCATCTGCACCCTGTGGCTGGCTCAGGACCAAGGTGATTTCTTTGAACTCCATAATTTCCAAACTCTAAATAACCATTTTGCCCTGTGACAGGATTTTGTTAGTATTTCCAAACGGAGAAGATATTCTCACTTAAAAATACAATTCAGAAAACACTTTCAAGGCTACTCTGAAGCAGAGAGGAGAGCATTCTTTCACAGACATGAGGGATATTAACTATTTTCCATTATCGTACTAATTGTCTCATAACATCCCAGCAGCGTTTATTTTTCTTAGTGCAATGCAACTGAATTACATCTGAATGGGGAGTAATTAAACTAGTTAGCTCTTTTTATTTTGTCTCCCTTGCAGACACAGACCTAATTTGGGTTCATCTTGAATGCTGTTGCTATAGTATGCGCTGTACTTGGAGCTGAACGACAGAGGACATAGAGTAGTAGTTTAACCTGCAGGGCAATTTGGGAAAAGAAACACGGAAAAATCCCAGATAAATGGAATCAGAAAGGCTCCTTTGACTAGATTAGTACCTTTTTCTTCAGAGCACAAGACCTTCAGCAGGGAAACTATGGATTGTGTCTCAGAAATGAACTAATTTGCGGGTTTTTGCCTGTGCTCATAGCCTAGACCAGAAGCAATAATGGAGCCTGCAAAGACAGGGAGTGATCAGGAGGGGCAAATGAACCCAGAAAGGGATGCAGAGATCTCACAGAAATGCCACACACAGCAGGTTGAGAGCTGTGGGCAGCTCCAACTCACCACTGCCAAACCACGCTGCACAGGCAGCATCCAGGGACCATAACTGAGCCTGGGGTTCAAGTGGACAAAGAGGTGTGGATTTGAAACCAGGTCTTACAGGTCACTGCAGTGGAAGGTCACTCTGCTCAGCTCCTGACCCTGGGAGAGCCCCAGCTGGTGGGAACAGCACTTTTCCTTTGTCACACCTCTCACACAGAGACACTTTCTGGGTGGCTCAGCAACCACCCACTGGGCAAATCAACACGCCAAGACTGTGTGTGCTGGCTGAGCTGTCCCACTTGCATGCACCGAGTTTTCCCAGTGTGGCTTGGGGCACCCCCAGCACTCCCAGCACTCTCACAGACTTCTCCTTGTGAGGGGGTAACGTATCTGAACTTGGATTGCTTTTCCCTCTAGGCACCACCAAGTTTGTCATTCAGTCAGTGGTTGATGTCATTTTTATGTTTGGAAAGGAAATTAGTCAGAGCTCAAAGATAAAACAGCAGAGATTTCTGGTACCCCACAGGTGTTGACCTCTGGACTTGTGTATGTGAGAAGTGACATTATTGTGTGTTGGTGGGAGATAAGAGGTGTCACCACGGATGTGACACAACCCTGAGAGCCCCAAAACTAGGCTGTGCCCTCAGTTCTTCCTTCTCTCTGCCCTAGATGGGTTTTCTACTTATGGGGTGGGAGGAACAGGGGACACCTCAACTGTTGATTCTGTAGATGAGAAAACACCTTTGGTCTTTATCTTCTTAACATACTTGAGGCTTCATTTTCCCAAGTGAAGAACTATTTTAATCTTTTTGACAAAAAACATTAAACAACAAAATTGTTGGTGTAAATACCACCTGTTTGATGAGGAAAAAAAACCCTAAACCTCTGTTCTTAAATTAATATGAGTGACCTCCCTCCCCACTGCCCCCATTCTGTTCCTTCCTGCTCCTTCCCTATAACTGCCTGGTCACCCCACACTCAGCCTTACTTCAGCTAATAATGGGGAATGGAGAAACACAGGAGGGAGGACAGGATGAGAACTAAAACACCGAAGAGACGGAAGAAGTCACTGCTTCCATCAGGAGATTTTCTACCAAAAACACAGAGATTTCTTTTCTTTTTTAGAACCCTTGAGCTCAAACCTAGAGCTCAAATGGGAATCAAGGAGGGTTGGTTCTAAATCAACCCGTTAAAATCCATTCCAGAATAAGCTGCTAACATGGGTTCCAGAAGTCCCATATAAATGGGAAGAAGGAAAATCTAGCACTGGAAGTCACGGAAAGAAGCTTGTTGGACCGTGCATATCTTATTAAAAAAACAGGATGTAGAAAGTAACTAGCCTAGCAAATTACTTTTGGTTTAAATGTGGTGTTTCTAAATTTGCTCCAAACTGAAAAACCCCTGTTAATTTAAAATTTTCTTCTTAAAACCGAGCAACTGAACAAACTCAGCCTTACACAGTAAGGACATTCAGCTTGGTATCATTAAGAATATTTTCTGTAAGAAATACAGCAATATGACAGTGAACGTATCATTGACAAATTTACCTATAGATCTGTATTTTGACAAGCATAAAAATCTATCTACACTACAATACAGCTCTTCATAATAGGTTTTGATAGTTGAATATATGGAAGCTGTCATGAATACAAATGGAGGGAAACCTGCTTTCCAGCTATTCTGCAACACAAATCTTTTTGTGTGTCACTGAAATAATTTCTGCTGCTTTTTAAGAGAAAAGAAAAAGATACTGGGAATGTACTGCTTCTTCCAGCTACACCATTTGGACTTCTTGTCCAATTTTTCCATAGCAAAAGCACAGGGAACCCGAGGGCACAGTCCCTGAGTGTAAGGGCTACAAATTTAGCAATGATATTGCTAGTAAACATGTTTATTTCACAGCGTGTAAAGAACGAAACTTGTTAAATATAAACATAGTGATGGTGCCATCGGGACAGAACCACTTAAGGTAGGGGCTGAAGAAATGAAATTAAATCCTATTTACTTTTGATTTGGGGGAAGAAGGAGGAAAAGAGTTTGCTACTACTGAGCAGTGAGAAAATTGCTGCTTGCTTCATAACTGTGAAGGGGTAAAAGTAGCTATTGTTTTAGAACCCTAATTGCAAGCATGTTAAATAATAAATAACCCTGGCCATATTGTAAGCAAAATATATGCATACACTTTGGTGCGTGGTGCTGAGGCATGGCAAAAGTGTTTTAAAAAGAAAAATCTTCACTGGTGCTCCAAAAGAAACAGAGGCAGCTGGACAGCAGGATAAAAATCTGAAGTTGTAAAAACCTTAGCTGAACTCAGAATCCAGACTTATGAAAGGAATAAAATCTTTACTATGCTGAGGATGGGCAATTTCCCATAGAGAAAATCTCCTGTCCAGTGCTTTCTGTTATTAATACTTACTGTATTTCAGATTATCTTCATCTGTAGCAGTTTAGAAGTGATATGGCTTTATGAAGCTGGCACTCCTTTCTCTAACCAGAGAATTAAAAATTCCTCTTAGGCTGGGCTCCAAAACAAGAGAGCTGACAATATCAGCCCTTCTTCAATCACACACCTCTGGTTAACAGACTTGGGGCTGTTTTCAGGCAACTGTCCTGCCTGCTGGAGGAAGAGCAAGAGAGCCATAAAAAACCCTGTTATGGCTGGGATGTAAGAGAGAGCCATAGATTTTATGCACGTAATACATTCCTGGCTTATAGCGTTTTATAAGCTACAAAGAGGATGTTGTCTTTGAAGCATAAAGTGGTGGACACTTGGCAATCACTTTTGGTCTTACGAACATCCAAGGGGAAAACAACCTCTGTCAAATTGAGGTGGTTGTCAGCTGGCTGAGAAGCCCAAAATGACCCAAAAATGTGCACTTCCAGCCCAGAAAGCCCAAACCACATCCCGGGCTGCATCACAAGAAATGTGACCAGCAGGGTGAGGGAGGTGACCCTGCCCCTCTACCCTACTCCCTTGAGATCCCACCTGGAGGACTGCATCTAGCGCTGGGGTCCCAGCATCAGAAGGATGTGGAGTTCTTGGAGTGATTCCAGAGAAACACACAGAAAATCAAAGGATTTTGCTTTTCTTTGTAACCTGGTCTAGTGCTCTGCCCACAGCAGGCACTTGAGAAGAGATTGTCTTTAAGGTCCATTACAACCCAAAACATTCCATGATTCTATGAAATCACAGCCTATATAATCCCATTTTCCACAAACAAACTATGACATTAAAGGCAGGGAAGGCTTCAAAGAAATTTCCTGTATTATCTGCAGGTACATACCCACACACTGCTGTTCAGCCAGCTGGGGAGAAAGAGATTGCAGGTAGGGCAAAAAGGAAGATCAGTCTCCAAAAATTGTTTAATTACTCATTTTTGGACTCAAATCAAGTGCCATGAGTAAACTGTACGCCTTTATCCCATTTAGAGATCCCACACATTTGTTCATTGCTGACTGACCTAGAACTGGCGTATTGGTGGGAGACATAGAGAAAGAAGGGGAAAGGAGAGAGAGGTTTCAGCTTCATTTCTTCACATCTTGATATCATGGGCTCAGAAACCCTGCACTATTAGCATCAGGTGATGGTCTTTTCAAAAGTCCAAAGTATTTGGTTGTGCAGCAAGCATTAGAGTGACACCTCACTCACAGAAATGGCTGTTCCTGTGGAGTGATGCGTGCCTGAACTAAAATGCACATTTTAGTTCAGAGCATAAATTGTTCTCTTATCTACCTTCCAAACAATTCCTTTGCAGATGAAACTGCATATTAGAAATTTTCCAACTCAGGATATTCTGTGATTCCATGAGACCTACACTCCGTGTGCCACGGGATGTTTACCCCCCTAAATGCATGAAGTTTAATGCACCAGGGTGTCTGGATGTGAAGTTCTGTGAACAAAGCTGCAGGCTGTCCCTGTGTTACTCCAAGACACAATCAGACAATACAGACTCACCCAGGAGAGCTGCAGTCAGTCCATTTGGAAATACGACTGCCCATCAATGACAAAACAGGGATTCTCTAAAGTAAATAGTTGGACTATTGCTCAGGCTCAAGATGGAAAAAAAAAAGCCTCCCAACAGCTCCATGCTCAAATGAAAGAGAGGAAGTGCTTAAAGCAGAAAAATCCCATATCTAAAAGAGATAAAAATGAAGACTCTTCAAATGCAGATCAGGGAGAGATGAGGTTTTGTAACACTGCCAAGGGAAAAATACAAACAGGCTGCACTTCAGAGCCTCAGTGCAAGTTATATTAAGGAGTTTTCTTCAGAGAAGCAAAGCCTTTGTCTAGTCTAATCTGCAAATACACAGAAGTTATTTTTCCTCTGAGCAGCTACAAGCTGGTGCAAATAATCCTCTTCATCTTCCAACACCAGCATCAGAGGTGGCTGACAATGAATGTCTACTGGCAGCAATTCTTGCTACTCAAATCCATCTGCCTTTGACAGCTCATTTGACAGTCAGCTTTGACTGCAGCTCATTTTCATCTAGTAACCCATGATGAACATGTTAAAATATGCAACACATGTTGGAGCTCCTGGCAATCATGAGCTCTTCAAAGATAAATAATTGCTTTTCCAATGAAGATTCCTGCATGCACATTTTCAGGAAATGCAAAACTGAGTGTCCTAAAACTTGCTACACAGTTGTCATGGGGCCTGTGGTTCTCAGGAGCAGCTGGGCCACTTTTCTTCTGTAAATAAACATTTCTTATCTAGTTTCAAAGTATATGGTACATGCACTTAATAGGTAACTGCTCTGTTAATAAAAGTTTGAGGAGATCGACTCTATATGTCAAATTTCCTTCTCACCATTCTATGTTCTACTATGTAGATTTTGTACGTTTTGACATAGGAATTATTTGTTCTTATCTGTACAGTGCATAGACACCGGGCCCCTGGTCTCAGATTGGGCTCCAAAACACTACTATGTGATAAATAAACTACAAGTTACATCACTGAAATACCCACATTTATATAACTCAGTACTGCTTCTGCTAAGTCAAGAGAGGCTGCCCAACGTCATTGTTTTCAGAAGCTGGTGGTTCTAAATGAGCAGCATACAGGTGCTTTGAATTTTTTTTAACTTGTTATTATAGCATAATAGGTTGCTTGCAGATTTGAATTTTATTCATGAATTGTCTGCACATCTGCAAAATGTAGAAGATTTATTTTAGCTTGTCTTTTTACAACTGGTCTGAGGATGAAATGCAACTTTGCCATAAAGTTCACCAGCTGCAGAATTTTTTTTCTGTTCCATAATACTCCTCAGATGATGTTCAAGTGCTTTAGCAGGGAAGCTTCCAGAGCAGATTCTTTTTTATTTTCCCCCAGCTTTTAAGTGGTGTATGTTCCTCCCTGGCTACCCACACAGAACTTGCAAAAACTAATGAGAGCTGTGTGTGTTCCTGTGGGAAGGCAGACCTAATACTGAAACTCTGCTCTGCTAGGTGCTCACATCAACAGTTTCATTTGTTTTGGCTAGAGGTGTCTGTGATTTAGTCATTAATCCCAAAATAGAATTTTCCTACTGAAGTGATAGTTAACCTAAAATGGTGCTACTACATATAAAATAATAACGTTGTGTTTGAGGATCTCATTGTTCCTTTTCCTCCACACACAATTTTACACGCCTGTAGGGATAACTACCAAGCACGAGGAATTAAAGTGCTCCCGAATAAGACTCCAATTATATCTTAAATTATGTAAACCTAGTGAATAGCTTTTAACCAGGTTAAAGGTATTTCTGTCCAACAGCCAGCCTATTAAAGCTTAAAGGAGGGATGACAAGGAACAAGCCTGAAAAATCTCCACACCTGCACAGCTCCTGGACACCTCTGACTGCAGCCAGAGTGAGTTCACTTTTCTGCCTGTCTTTCCACACCCTGAGGACGGGTGGTTGGAGAGAAAAGAAGATGCAATTTTTGCAAGGATGGACCTAGGGAGAGTGACTTAACCTTCTTGGCTTTACTAACAACACAACCTCTACAGGGAAGTGGAGAATACATTCTCATTAGCCCAACATAACAGGTAAGGCCAACACATACAAGTCACTTTATGATGATCTGCTGGAAACTAACTCTCAGCCAAAGCACCCTGATCTACCTGGTGTCACAATAAAGCAAAGTGGCTTCACCTGTGTTAAATTTTATATGAAAAACTGTTTTGTTTTGCTCAAGCTATCAATTTCTAATTTAATTATGCTGAATATTGAATTCTACTTGTGTAGACACAAATTGTCAATACATTATTTCGTGCCTAAGGATTTTAGGTCCTTTCCTGTGAGACGATGCATCACAGTTTATTGAATATCTATAGCATTGACCAATTTTTCTTCTTTGCCTGTATACCAGAATTACTTATTGCGAAATACTTATTTTAAAACTCAGATGATGACAAAGATGATGATATGTCCCCAATGTTATTTCAAGGATACACTTAAAAAATCCCTAAACTTTTAGTAATAAATAAGTTGCATGTTCATAGGATAGAAAGCAGAATAATTACTCAACTGCTTTAAATAAATTGTGGTACCCTAATGCTAATCAGCTTTAGTAACCTCAAAAAAAAGGAAGTGAATGTACATTCATTTATATTCATTAACTAGGCAGGTTTTCTATTTTAGGAAAGCAGAGGGGTTATCATGAGACTTTTGTTTCTATTCTTCCCATAGAACATCAGTCCCTGGATCAAAAGCATGATGTTTCGCTTTAAACAGACTTTTTCATGCCTCAGAATTTTCCCCTCAAAACCACATTGAGCAAAAAATGATCAGAACCATCAATACATTAAAATAGTAGGAAAATTAAATAAAGAAGATTTGAACCCTAGGGACACTTCTCAGTGCTGCTTCAAGGGATAAAGAATTTGAAAATCGTAATGTAAAGATGGCAATTATTCCTGACCTGAAATGACTTGAAAGCAGAGTTCAGTAGATTTCAGTCAGCAGGACTTTTGTCACCCAAAGTCTGAAATGGTTTTAGCCCTACTAAATTCAGTGTGATGATCTCCAGTGAATACTGACAAGCACGGTGTTTGCCCCGCTCTCCAGGCTCTTGGGGCTTCTCCTGGATAGGTCTTTTCCTAAAATGTTCCTGATTCTGCTTAAAGACTAAACCGAACAAGCCAAAAACCCACCCTGCTGCTGAGTGAGAGCAACATTCCCTGAGGCCTGGCACGTGGATTGGTGAGAATGGCTACTCCTGATTAGTCAATACTCCCACATAAATATGTTTATATACACGTCTGTGGGTGTAGACCTAGACCATTTCAGCATTCCCTGGTGTCAAAAAGCCATATTTTTTGGTCACATGAACCCTGAGGGAAGCAGAGATGGCGTTTCTCTCAGCTGGCTGCTTCCTTTGAGCTGACTCCAGGTACTGGGCATTGCATGCCGAGGTCAAATACACAATGTGTACACAGTAAAAGGAGTGTTTATTAATCAGTGCAAATCAGAGAATAAAATATTCCTTCAATACAGCAGGAAAATCCGTGTCATCTTGGCTTCTCTTGAGCCATTCAGGGCAGCTGACCCACTGCTTTCTCCTGCAGGGCAGGCTAATGGGCAGGAGAGGCAAGGAGCACACCATAAATTTACTTTTAGGGTGAGAAAAAATCCCTTCCCAATGACTGCTTTGTGTTCTAAGGCAAAGAGAATGAGAAAACGAAGCATTCCAGGCATCCAAGAAAAATACATATTTTCCTCTTGTCTTTGTGGTTCTTAATTTGGGGGGTGGAGGGTATTTTGTTTTGGTTGGTTGGTTTGGTTTCATTTGGTTTGGTTTTGGGGGGTGTTTTCTGTTATTTTTAAGGTAGTTCTTCATTAGAATGTAGCAGAGCATCCTGCTTTTGATGAAGCACAGTGGCCGAGGGGTCAGGCTATCAGTTTCAACTAATATAAGACAATTCAAGTGAAAAGTGATATATCTGAAAGACAGAAAATAAAATGCAGAGCTTTATTACCAAGAAGGTGAACCAGAAAATAGCATACAAAGATATGCAGGCAATTCAGTATCAAGGAGAGAGGGAGATTCACCTAACAACTGCCATGGAGAGGAGTCCCAGCCAGGGCTCAGACTACGTAATGTAAAGGACTATTCCCTAAGACTACGTGGACCCACATCAAACACCTTTAATTTTTCACTGATGCATATTAAATTGAATTAATGCAGTGGAGCTGTCTCATGCCCCAAGAAGCCCCTGGCACAAGTGCCAGCACCTAGAGCAGAGCATTCCTGTCTGATTTCCATTCCCCACCAGAAACATCAGTGTTTCATGGAAGGCTTGCAGAAGCCCACTGGAGCTCCTTGACACTGTCCATGCAGTGTGGGCAAGCCGCCTTCCTCCTGACATCTTAACAAATTCAGGAGCAATTCTTCACCTTGATTGTTAAAGACTAAAACCAAAACAACCGTAATCAATTACAGCATTCAAGGCCCAGGAGGAAATTTAAAAACAAGCTCTCAAGGTCAGGGATTCAGTGGAAATAGATCCTTGCCGACAAGAGGCAGAGCTTCCCTGAGCTGATGGCTACATCTGCAGGACAGCTGCACCACGTGCGTTTTCAGCGTGTTGGAGCAGCAAACAGCAACACGTGTAGCTGATTGGCAGCACACAGAAGGGTTAACCTTACATTCCGTGACAGAACTTAACCCAAATAAGGTCTAGGATATCGAGTCTGAAGGGAAAAGAAATCAATTCTGGTTCCCGTGGGTAGGATTTCACCACTTGATTAGAGAAAGGAATGAATCTTCAAAGCATACTTACAGGAAAGGTATTTTCCATTTGCATGAAAGATGGGGATGGCTGCATCCCAAGTTAATGAAATCAAGTCTTCTGTGCCTGTTTGAGGATTTCATCTATTTGAATTATGCAAATATCAAATATAGCTTCATTGTATAAAACTTCAAAATGAGAATGCCATCCGTATATATCCATGGGGGCCAAAATAATATCCCCACTTCCCAAACTTAACATTGTTTCATTGAAGGCCAGCAAGAGGTTTTGAGTTGGTCCTACAGCATTGTGTTCCAGCTGTGACAGTCAATTTAGAGGACATTCCTGCCTGTCAGCAAATAAACATTAAGTCATTTTAAATTTCACCTCCATTTGATAAGGTTAAAGCAATTCTCTCTTGGAGATAGGGGCTCAGAGGCAGGGTATTGAACAGTAGTCATCAGGCACAGGGAGGCTGACAGCCACGTGAGGCTTGAAGGAGGGCACCAGGGCAGCCTGGCAGAGTGGATCTGGGCAGCAAGAGGAGGAGCAGCACAGGGATATCCTACCTTTGGTTCAGAGACCAAAACATGTGGGAAACGGATCCCCCACCTACAGGCAGGGACCTGGATGTGCACCAAGGGAGACCTGTGCAGTCCCAGGCCAGTTTTCTCAAAGTTTCTTTTTGGCAAAAGGGATTTGATAATGAAAGGTATCTGAAAATGTTCAGCTTGCTTAGGCTTGCTGCACCTTCCCGGCAAGTTCCAAAGGAGGATACGGAGTCACAGAGGTCACACCAAGGAGCAATAAACATGACCTTTTCCTTCCAACCCAGAGGAATCCTTGTGCTTATGGCCAGAGACACGTCTCCACTCCCAGCACAGGCACCCACACCACAGACTTGGAGAAATAATCACATTCTGTACCTCAGAAACGGAACGAGTTTGGTCCAGCTCTCTGCTTGGAAAACTGTCCCTGAACATGTCCTTCTCATGATTAGAAATTTTCTCATTTCTGTCTGTGCTCATTCATGGCCCCTATAGACCTATTAGTTCTCGTGCCAATGCTCTCATTTAGATCAATGCAGAGAACATGGCAATATTTTGTAATATCAGAGTGTTTGCACTGTAGGACAATGTTTCCTAAATTGTCAATATGTTCTTAGTAATAGAAAAGAATGCATTTAAATGTTGGCTTGGACCAGAAGACAAATAGAAAGGGGACATTTGAATTCCAGGTCACTATCAAAAAGCTTTTTAGAATTCAGTAGACATGTATAGGAGCAGGAGGTAGGAAAAGGGAAGGGAATGAAGCCAATGGAAAGCTTCAGTCTCCAGACATTAACTTTTAACAATGCACTCACTCCCAAGGCTGCCTCCAAGCACACCAGGTGGGGAAAATTTTCCAAGAAAGAGCACAAGAGAAGCACTGAAGGCAAGAAGAGGGATACAGTCACAAACCTCCACAGGCACAGACAGTGCTCTAGCTGAGGGTGATGGCCCTTTGTGCCCACCAGACCAGCAGGCAGCAGTTTCACAACTCTCTCATTTTGCTCTTCTGTTGCTGTTCTTTGGTTGGGCTTTTCTAATAGCAAATCTATATTCAACATGGATTTAAAGCTCTTTAAATTCAGACTTAATCAGGGATACTACAACTTTCAGACTCAAGTCTCTAAGCTGAAGAGGAAGATGGGTGCAGCCTGGAGGGAATGTTCTTGCTCTGCAACTGTAGGCAATTGCAAACTGCTTGACACAACCTGACTTAAACAGGCTGGGCTCCTTGGGCAGTGTCTGAACATGCACTGCAAGACTGCCAAGCTTCACCCACTGCACAGTGAGATCAGACTGATCGTGCCCAGAGTCACTCTGCATATGGCTGTTTCTGAGTCCAATCTGCAAGGTTTTCAAACCAGGGTACGAACCAGATCTTCTTCTTTCCTTGGCACCCACTGCCCCACTGTACTTACTGATAAAGCCAGCTGTATTCTTCAGTTTGCCACATTAAACAATACAACCTCATTTTAGCTTCTGGTAAAGATCTGTCTCCCCATTCTCCAGTCACCGTAGTAGCTTTTTTCCCCCAACCTCAACATGGATAGTTACACATGGCACTTTTTTCAAAAGTTCAAGTTTAAAAACAAATATATTCTAAACCATTAAACTTCAGTAGCTAAGTTACCCTTTTAGAATCATCATCCAAGATTTCAAAAGTATGTGTATGTCTGAAAATGCCAATACATGCTTTTACACACTTTGGCAGAAGTTCATGTCATCATTACTGGCACTAGAGCTTAGGTATTCTGGCTTTCAAGACAAAACAATCCCTTAAATACCATCTTTTGAACACCTGTGACACAACCCATTTCACCCATTTGAAACAAGCATTTCTTTCAAGCAATCAGAAAGGTCTGTTGAGTAAATCTGTGACAGAAAGTCAGAAGGCTTTTAGTAATTTCACTGTCTGAGGGACAAGGGCAAGCACCAGCATGCTTGCTTTTGACTTCTGTTTGACCTTCACCACACAATGCTGGTTCTTATCTAATGGTTCAAACCTGACATGTTAAAAGTTGTGTTCACAAGAAAGACTGTTTGAATATCTGTGTACTCTTGCTGGCATACTGCAATCTTTAGCTACCTTAAAAGTTTTATTGTGATTTTTGATTCGGTCTTTGCAGTTCCAAGAACTCTCTTTTATAGATATCCTTAAGCATTACTAAGAGATTCAGCAGGTGAGGACCTTCATTCTCAGTGCCTTTATGGGACAAAATGTCAGCTTTATTTTCAAACTCGGGTAGCTCAAAAGTTGTCTTTATTGGAGAGAGAGACAATGTGAAGCACAGGAATTAAAAAATCAGCAGGTACTACAGTTGATAAACATAAATGAGACACGTTTTGGCGCACACACAACAGAGGTAAGTACCACACCCAGAAATGAATACCTTTTTTTTCTTGAAAAGTTTATGTTTTGAGGGCAGAGAGGTGTAGGGAAAAATAGCCAAAGTTTGAGGGAGGGCATTTCAAACATTTCTTTTTTTTCTTGTCTACTCAAAATTTTTGTTTTACCATCTTAAAAAGCTCACGTTCCTCTACTTAGCTGAAAGCAGACACATTGCTTGCCTGTTTTGGCATATACAGAAAGTTTCATCTTAAAAGACTGGGATAGACCTAGGACTCATCTGCCCACGAATTTCTCTCTGTGATGATCCCACGTAGACATCTGCAGGAAAAGGAACAAGCACAGAGGGATTTTCTGTTCTATTCACACTAAGGTCTTGGCACCCAGCAATATCAGGACTTTCTAGAGTGGAGATTACATCTTGTTCTTGACAGCACTATCCTTCAAGGTTACATTTAACCTCTTTAGGAGCTCATTTTTACATCCGGCCGCCACAACAGCAAGTTACTCAATTTAAATTTTGTGCCTTATGGTAAAAGGACTAGAATAATTGCAGTTACAGCAATCTAATAGAAGGCATACGTATGTACAAAACTCCAGGGATTTGGTTGTGAAGGAGCAATCAAGAAAGCCTTCTAATATTTCTTCAAATCAAAATCACCTTCAGCAGCACCATACCAGACATATCACAAAAACAAAAGTCTGGGCACGGGGTGGCTGCTCATTTAACTGTGCAGGACAATCAGGATGCTGAACAAAAAGCAAGCTGGCAATAATGTATGGAGGAGAAAATCAAGGTGGATTTGCAGGAATGCTGCATTAACAGGGAGAAAATATTTACACTACCCTCGGAAAGGGGCTGAGCTCTTTTGCAAGGTTCAGCTAGAGATTGGAGCAGAACATCTTGAACATCTGTGCAGATGCTACCTAATCAAACATGGGAAAAGCAAGCCATTTACGCTGAGGAGGACAAGGATGGATGGCTAAGAAATGTTATCTTCTCTAATGCACACCTGGTTTTTTTGTACTGATGATTAAAGTTTAGTTTCCTGGTAATTGTTACACATGTGCATCTGTTTGCAGGTGGTTGTCAAGTGCTTTCTGAGCCTCACAGAACTCCCCCTGCATGTTTCTGTAACAAGCATACACCTGCTGACAGATCCCCAACACTAACTTCATATCGGCACTTTCAACTTAAATTCCTTATTCTAAAAATTCATAAGAACAAAAATGCTAGGTGCTTTTAAGACGGAATTAAGGCAACAAGGAGAAGCTTACAGACAGCTTAAGAGGAAACAAGGAAAAGTTAGCTCATCACGGTATCAGACCTCTTTCTCACTTTCACCTTTCCTTGTAAGTCACAATTCATACAATTAAAAGGTTCTTGGCAGACTCATTTGATCCATAATATTCTGACCTTGACATTACTCATGCATACATAGCAGGGATCAGAAGGATAACTGCTTTCTCACCTAAGCAGCATAAGCGTGCTTATGATATCCTCAAAAAAGGCTAAAAAACTGCTACAGCACATTGTGCCAAATAGAAGTTGAAAACTGTTTGCCTTCAGTGGTTTAGGAATTCAGCTGCAATGAGAGCTAAGAAAATAGTCTTTAAGCTGTTGGTGGGTTCTCAGTTTCTTACATAAATGTTGTAAACCAAGAAGTTATGTAAGATAATCACAGAATGGTTTGTGTTTAAAGGGACCATAAAGTTTATCTTACTCCAAGCCCCTGCTAGACCTTCCACTAGACCAGGTTTCTCCAAGCCCCCTCCAACCTGGCCTTGGACACTTGTCTAAGTCCCTTTGGATGGCATCCTGTCCTTCAGGTGTGTCAACCTCACCACTCAGCTTGGTGCCATCTGCAAATGTGCTGAGGGTGCACTCGACCCCTCTGTGTCATTAATTAAGATAATAAATAAGAAAATTGAAAGCTTCACTAACAAATGCACAGATATTAAAGTTCTTCCCCATTAAAATTCACAGGCTTGCAATCACTGTTGAAAGATAATGGCCCCAACATCAGATAGGAAAACAAAAGATTTAATTATAGGAAATGTGGTATAATTTGAATATGAAACAGAAGAGGATTAGATAATGCACTTAGCTTTCACAGGTGAAGATTCCAATAAATCATCTGTGAACTTCCCACAAATGACTCCTACCTACTGAAACTGAGGAGCTGCAAGAGCAATCTACATTTGAGATGGCACCTTGCTCAGAAGAGACAGCCAGGAAAAAGAGAGGGAAACTGGAAAATGAATGCTTAGACAGTAGTCTCTTGACCAAAGAATAAAGTCAGTAGACCAGAATCGATGGGACAGGGTTCCCTAATGCAGGGTTGCTGTGTTTGTCCGAGGGCTGTGCCCCTCAATGCACTTCTTACCTGTAGTAAATCTGTGTTTCTCCACTTTGAGAGAAATAAATCTTCCCGCTTTCTTATCCACTCAGAAGAAGAAGACAGTTTCCAAGGCTTTTACATGTAAGAGAAGATGTCCTTTGGAGGGTTTGCCATGACACAGAGCGTATTTTTCAGAAGCTGAGGTGACACAACCTCAGCTCCCAAAGGCAGCACTCCCCTGCCTGTTCCTTGGCTCATGCTGCCACAGGGAGGGATGTTGCCTGCATTTGCCTAATTCCTTCTCTTAGCATACACCTAGGAGTGCCAGAAGAACCAAGGGCCACTAGGTTTATTATCTACAGCTTATAAGAGAGAGAGATTAATAATACTAAGGCCAACACAGGTAATGGTCCTTAATGAGGCTTAAAGACTTTGGGCAGCTGCAAGTACAGGGCAGAAGTACTTGAGGAATCTTAGCTGTGCACTTATTCTCTGGGCAGCACAGATGCTGAAGGATAAAGAACCAAGACCAACAGGTCCCTACAGACCAGGTGANATGCGAACTAAACCACTACAAGGCATCAGGGGAAAGACAGAAGCGTGGCCACAGCTTTAACAAAGCCCCAGTAAAGCACTCGATGTCCTCATGGGCTTCTCATGCAAAAACAGCACTCAGGTGCCCCCAGAGATCGTATCTGCCAAGATATCATATATGGAGAATCATGTGGATTACACTAGTGGTGAATCTGGTCCTCTGACTACAGTTATTTGTGGGGTGAGGTTGTTTTCAAAGCTGCAGACTTTTCATGCTGAAGCAATTTTTAAGTACTCTAATGCAAAGTGTAATCACGCATTGATTTTTCCATTAAAACTACAAAAGTCTTAAATACCTTGGGGGTGCTGGCCTCAATTAGTCCCTATTCTTCGATTCTATTTCTCTTGGTGCTGTTTTGCCATCCCTCAGTGTAGGAGGAAAAGAAGACTGTCTACTTATGCTGAAAGCACAATCTTCTATTACATGAGTCCAGTTAAAAGCAGGAGTAGATAAATTGCTTTCTGCACAATAGGGAGGAAAATTATGCTGGACTCTCCCTATGTTCCTTTTTAAATTGCTGTGTGGGAAACCTGAACATACAGAGGTCTGGATTTTGGAAGTTTGCCTTGAATCTATTTTACTGTGGTTTTTTTTTTTTTTCAAACTGACCTAAGTTCCCCCACTCTTCAGAGGAGATTATTTGTACACAATTGCCCTGAGAAGCCATCATCCCTCGATACAGCCTTTCCATTGTCACCTGTTGAATAGCTGAGCTTCAGTTTTGTGCTACCAGCATTCAACAGCACTTATTGGTTTTGCTGTTGACGCCAGGTTAATGCTTTTGCGGAGAAGAGGAAGGCAAATTTTACCGAACACCAGCAGGAAAATAATTTACTTTGATCACTTTTCCAAGAAGCAGGACCTAAAAGAAAAAACTTACTATTAACAGAGGGTGAATTCCCCACACAGCTGAGTGGCCAGGCCCTGGTCTATTGGTCAAGTGTTTCATGCTCCCTGCTCAGCCCCTGCCACCCATTTCAGTGCCCTGAGTCTCCCACTTGTGTAGTTCAAAGCCCTGCTCAGGAAAACACATGGATGGAAACACCATACAAAACACAGAGATTAAAATCATATCCAGCCTACAGTGTATTCATCTTCAGACACATCTCCAACAAAGTGCCTGAAGAAAGGCAGCTTGATGGAATGATTAAAGAAATGAGCCAAGAGGAGTCAACGAAGCTGAGTTTAAAGAACATGGGTTGGAGCTGTGTTCTGGAATCCCATAAATTAAGTTGTTCTTTACATTTTTTCTATCCCTAACCTTTACCTTTTTCAGTAAGGAAAAAACCCAGTGAAATTCCAGCCTATGAAGAAGCATCTAATTTTCCTGTAACACAAGTCCTACCATTGTCAAGTTACACTGCCTGAGTCATATCTAGATGACAACCATGTATTTTTCACAACTACTTCAAGTATTCTGAAGTAATTTGCCTCCTGAAATTTGCCAAGTGCCTTACAAAATACACTTCCCTAGTGATCTTTGGGAAGACTATTCCTACACACACTACCTTTATTCTGAGCAGAGCATTAAACTGCTAGCAAAAGTACATGGAAAGAAAATGGAGCTCCATCTTAAGTTCTAAGAGATACTTTTAAATTCTGAGTCAAGGTCTTATCTAGATTCAGCTTATGGCTTGGTACAGCTGTTCATGGTGTTTACAGAGGCTTTGGTGTTGTTATAGACTTCAGCTTGGCATCATTTTAACAATAGCCACCAAGAAAGTGGCATGGCCTTGGTCAGGTCTGACTTCCTCCTTCCTAGCTTTTCCAGCCCTTCCCTTTTGCCCATTTTCTTTTTTTTTTTTATTTAGAGACAGGAACTCTCTTTCATTCCATGGCACTCACCAGAGTCCCAGTAAAGCCTCTGGCTAGTGTTGCCCTGTAAAGCAGACCAGACCTGACCCGAAGCTGTCTGTACCATACCACATCACAGGAAACCACCACCACTGCTGCCTTCACGTTGACACTCAGTGTATTTGACACACTTCAGTGTTAGACCACACAAAAAAATTGAAAAACCACCACTACACTGCCTTTCTCAGATGGAGGCACTGCCATAGGTTGTAACAAATTTCCTTGCCTGCTTATTAAAGGAGATGCAGGACATTTGCTGTCCTGGCAAAATTCATCCTGCATCAGATGATCCCAAAGCAGAAAAGTTGCAGTTCTGCAGAGATGGGAAAGAGAGGGTAGTGGGAATTTCCTGGCCCACATGTCCCAGGGGAGCTGATGGTGCTGGGCTGGTACCAACAGGGCCCCCAGTTAGGCAGGTCCAGCATCAGCTCTGGCTCCTGCTGACTGCTGCAGCTACAACAGTGCTTTAATGCACCTCCACCAACACTTTCACAGCAGCCAGATTACTTTGATACTTCTCTTTTCTGGATGGAAGATCTCAGGAAGGACAGATGTTTCATTGTGGACAGGAGACAGAAAAATGCTCCCCAGATGTCAACTGGCAAAGCACCCACTGCACCCCACAGCCCCACTCAGTGGAGCTGTGGAAACAGGAGTGTTGCTCCAAAGGGCAAACTGGAAGTGTATAACAGAAAGAAAGAGGATGTAGTAGCACTAATGGACTCTTATTTCAATGTCTTTACTGTGGTAGGCTTGAGGCTGCTTTATGCAAAATGATCAAGGCTTTTAGCAGAAGCACAAACTAAAGCTGCCGAGGGAAACATCGCAGAAGCTTTAGAAGGGACACCTTTTTCAGCTGGGCTCATCAGAATTCACTTTGTTGTAGAGGGCAAGTTCACATGAGTCAGATCCAGTGTGCTGACAAACCACACAGCTGTTTTTGTACAGATGTGGTTCTGTACAATGACCAGATTAAGAAGGGTGTAGCCATGGCCAGTGAGCAAGCACTGCTGGGGGTGCTTTCCCCCCAGCAGCTTGTGGGGAGGCTTGTCCCATACTGCTCCCCTCTCCCCATGTTAGCACTTCCTAAAAATTAACTTATTTCCAGCTACGGAAGTGTATTTTTTTGTAATATTTATAATTTATAGTTACTGCACTTTTTGGAGCTCTCTTTTACGGAAGCCTACCTTTACATTCCCTTTCTGCGTTTTCTGTGTTTCAAACTCAGGTAGCTCAAAAGTTGTCTTTATCGGAGAGGGAGACAATGCGATGCACAGGAATTAAAAAATCAGCAAGTACTAGAGTTTATCAAATGAGACACGTTTTGGCACACACAAAACAGAGGTAAGTACCACACCCCACTTATAATATTTATAATAATTAGACATATAATTCTCCAAACTCACCTTTTCTTGAGAGTTCTCTGCTACAGCGCAGGGACCTCAGCTCAGGTGTTGGAGCAGCAAGAGGTCCCCAGTGGCACCTTGGGACCATTTGAGTGGTCACTGCCTTCATGGCCATTGGAGAAAGATAAGATTAAGTAGCCAGAAAGACTAAATTGATCTCTGTCAGGGTGTGCCAAGCTTATTAAGGGGTTTTAAATACTGTTAAAAGTTTGAATTTCATTTAGGAGCCATCAGCAAAGTGTTTTCATAAGTATTGCAGCTCCCCAGTTTCTGCAGTGGTGTCACCCCATCCAGAGCCCATCCTGCAAGCATCAATATCACCAATGGCCAGCAATCTTTCAACATTTACAATTAATTTCCATGAATGTCCTCGAGTGCCACACAATAACGTGACACTAAAAAAGCGTTAGTTCCTCCCCGTGTCATCCTCTACTTAGCTTTTTCTCATCGTCCGGAGATTTATGATTTTAATCTCCATTTTATAGAACTTATCACTTTTAACAACCAGAGAAAACGCTAAATTGTTTTTATTGCTGTTAGATGTACAAAGACATGATGCTATATACTGTCATTTACATTTCACATTAAAAGTGAAATATGCTGTGAATGTGCAAGTATTGGTTTTAATTTGACCCATCTGTTAAACAAAAAACAAAGAGGACTTCTAAATCACAACATTTAAATTCAACGATTTGTAAACAATTTATATGTTCATTTCTTCTGGGTTAAAACTGCCCTAAAGCATCACTCTTATGAAATCTCCAAATTAAATTGCTTTGCATTGTTCTCAGAAATGCAAGCCGGAGTTTCTTCCTCCTCAGTTTATTAATTTATTCCCCAAGCCAAGTAAATTAGCAAGGCTTGTATTAAGAGTCTTGCCACTGAAATAATTTTGGGGAATTCACACAAGTATCTCCTGCCTCCAGAGAGCTGAGAGTACAGAGGAAGTGTCAGATACATCGGGTGGCAAATTCCCTCATCATAAAGGGCAAACCAGTTGCTTTCATTTATTCAGCACTTTTGCAAGCAGCGCTGCATCTGCCTATTCCATGCTAGAGCACCAGGAAGAATAATCAATAAGGGGAAGAAAAGTCATGGCAATTTACCTTCCCCTCTCAACCTAGCCAGGATTTGCATCTTAGACTGGGCTTTAATGCAGCTGTGGTAAAGTACAAGGCAAGGGACATCTACACACACCTAAGGATCCTCCAAGCAGCATTTCAAGACCAGATCTCTTTTTCTGCTTTCTGCCTCAGGTGTATTTAGCTACCCTGCTATGCCTCTACCCCAGAAATCTGTACTGTCACTGGAGGGAGGGACAGAGAGCCTTTTCAATAAACCACATACGGGACCTCTCGACACGTTGTGAGAGGAGATGATTTCTTCATTTCGTGGCAGCTTCATGGCCTGCCACAGACCATGGCAAAAGCAGGACTAGGTGAAGAAGCAGAGAATCCTCAGGAAAAACATTTTAAAAGGAGGAGAAAAGTAATACAAAATCTAATCTACTTAAAGTTGTAGAATTGGACAGACCCATGAATTTCAAGTCCCTCTCTGCCGTATCAGTTAGAGCACCAAAAAGCAACAAAGAAATATTGGGTCTACTGTGCATTCCTACTCTAGATGGTTAATTTACTATATCCAGCATCATAATAAGCAACCCAACCAAACAGGAACTAACAGTAATGCAGCCAGGGTGTGATTCAGGGTGCCTATAAGACTATCAACAAACGTGAAGACTACATGGATCACCTCCCGGAAAGATCCCAAGTTGGTGAAATGACAGCTTGATTAGTTTTTTGTCTGACAAATGTGGCAAGAGAGATCAGAATCAAACATAATTTCAGGGTTACAGGCCTTCAAATAAAACCAGAGGAAAAAAAATTCAGAGAGGGCAACTGCAATTTGTGTGACCAAATCAACTCTCCAGTCCAGCCTCCTTAATGCTCAGATGCAACACAGCCACCACTGCTGAGACTGAGCCAGAACTCTCAAAGGAGCATCCTGAATTAACAGGAAAATGCCTTCATAGAGAGACAAGCTTGAGATCTTGCAAGACAATCTTCCCTCCCATCAGCAGCCTTACTAAAAACACTCATATTTGTGATTTAGTGGGAAAACATCCAAGTAGAGCTACTTTATATCCAGGCAACTGTTGCCTACTGCTACCCCAAAGGTCAAGCTGCAACAGCCTGTCACCCATATTGCTGCATGTAGGCATGTAATAAAATCAAACAGAAATAGCAGACAGTAAATGGATTTTTCCTTCTTCTTCCCTCCCACCTGTTCTAATGACAAAAAGAACCAAAAACATACAGAAGCATCAGGCTTCTTAAAATGTATCATCGCAACCAAAAGTATTATCCCTCATTTTGTACCACTTTAAAACCATGTTCTCCCTTTGGGAGAGCTCAGTGAGATAAAAATGGAGATTTCTGGGCTTTCTTCCCATGTGGAAAGGGGGTAGGGGAGGGAGGGGAGGCAGAGTAGGACATGGCTCTTACCCAGGAATAAAGTGATCTGTCTCCTGGAGCTCTTGCCCTCTGAACTTTCACTTTTCCTTAGGTACTGCTCCTGGTGCCTTAGTCCACCCTTCACTGCCACAGTCCCTTCCTTGTGGATCATCAGGGCTTTCATCATGCTGTGGCACATGAAGGTGACAGATCCCAGCACAATGACGTACACAGCAAAGGCACTGAAGATGCTGGCTTGAAACAGAGACCACTTGGAGGAGAGGCTGGTGCAGATGGTCATGTTGTGCTTCAGCTCAGGAATGTAGTGCCTGGGAGTAGGTTTGACACAGGAACTCATTCTCTGGTAGCCCTCAATGGTCTCCAGGGGATATTCTGTGCCCATGGCAAAAAGCAGGGGCAGAGCCACTATGACAGATGTGCCCCAGACAAAGGCGATGAGCAGCTTCACCGTGCGGGGTCCAGACACAGCCTTGAACTTGAAGGGGTGGCAGATGGCCACGTACCTCTCAAAGCTGAGCGTGGCCACGTGAAGCACAGTGGCATAGCTGCAGGCTTCGAAGAGGAAGTAGTAGAGCTTGCAGGCAATGTTGCCTTCGGGGGTAGAAAAAGGGCTCCAGATGGCACTGTAGAATTCCACGGGCATGCCCAGCAGGATGACCAGCAGGTCGGAGCAGGCCAGGCTCACCATGTGGTCAGTGACCTCCTTCTGCAGGTAGCCTTTCCTCTGCAGGATCCTGGTGACCTCGATGGTAATGCTGTTGCCCAAGAGGCCCGCGACAAAGATGCAGACATAGATTAAGGCCAAGGTGATCTTGATCCACAGAGCCACCTCAAACTCTGGGACGTGGCTGTGGTCAATGAGGGGAGAACAGTCCGAAGAGGGTGAATTCCCTGCCATGAGCAGTCCCAGGGTGGAGGAGGTGCTCTCCTGCCCTCTCCAACTTTCAAGTTCCCAGCAAACAGGTCCTTCCTCACTTTGCCCCTCTCCCCAAGCCGCACATGTCCGAGCAGTCAGGTATAACAAGTGTGTCTCAACCAGCCACACCTGTGGGGTTTGTTGGTTTGTGAGCAACAGCCTCTGAGTCAGGCAGTCGAACAGGAAAGCATTTCAGTTCTTACCTTTCTTCATGGCAAACATCTCTTGCTCTTTTTGGATTTTCCTCCTCCTTTCTCCACAGGGTGAAGCCTCTGTTCTCCAGCCCTTCACAGTGTGAACTGCTCTGCTTTCCACACTTGCCTCTTCCCCTGCAAGCAAAGCAGCTTTTGGTCCTGGCCCCAGCAGAAGGAAGCCAGAGTCTGTGTGGTTATACTACTCTGTTAACCATTAACCAAAATCTTGGCTATCCTTAGTCACTGGCAGCACAGCAGGTTTCAAGTGAAGGGGGGAAAAAAAAGCGCAAGCCTCTTATATCTGAAATTCACTTCCTGTCACAGGAAGAGGTGTTTCTCCTAAAGCTGTGGTTTGGTTGTCAGGCTGAATGTGTGAATGGTGCTGAAGAGAAAGTATCTCCTCACAAATTTAACATTCACTGGGGCTTCAGACTTCACTACTGTATGTGCTACTGCCCACATGCTTCACTACTTTACATTTCCTCTAATGAAGACCTTGGCATCTGCAGTGCTGGTTGTGGAGCTTGTACAGCCACAGACTGATTTACATCAACAGAGGTTCTGGTTTTCAGCTGCTGCTGATGAACTGGCAGCTTCTTAAATAACTGATTAGACTCTAAAGAGGCTTCTTGGAAGTTATAAAATAAGATGAGCTCTAAATTAGACACATGGATTGTTTCCCTTCAAAATTCCATTTTCTTAGATAACAGAAATAACAAAGTCAGTAATCCCAGCCCTGCCCATGCTTTCAAATAATCTGGACTAGCAGAGATGCAAATGTTCTTCCCCCTCCTGTGTCTCAGCTCGGGGGGAAAGAATTTAATGTGGTCTTTAGTTTTAGTTTCAAACCATAGCACTGAAGGCTCCCAAGGTAACCCCTGGAAACATTTAATTACAGCGTGTGTATATGGACTAGGAAACCTTTAAATTACAATGCAAAATGGCAGTACAGCTTTTGCAGCTGTAATAGAGAGAGGCCCAGCATGGTGATCTGCTCCAATACCAGATCTAAGAACAGTGGGTTCACAAAGTGATTTTTATTAACTAGACAAGCTCATGTGACACTTGCAGCTCATGATAAAAGAGAAACATTAGGAAGTTGTTATTAAGCAGTGTCCTCACATTCAGTGGTTATCACTGCACCTCAGCAGCCCAAGTACATAATGAAAAAAAGATGCCCAAAACAGGATAATCAGCACCTGTTTCTGTGCATAATTCATGCATTTCTGTTTCAGAAAAATCACCTCAAACCTTGCAGAACTTCAAGCTGTGTAGTCCCAGTCATCTTTCCTTACATTTGATAATTCACATTTGTTCTGCTCAGACAAGCTTTCTATTATTACCCCATTTCTTTCACTTAATTTTACTTTATAAAAGTGTGAACAAAGATTACATATGCATGACTGAATTGTGGAAATGAAGCTAATTAAAATTTGCTGCTTACCATCAAAAGGAAAAAGGGAGAGAGAGAGGAAGCAAAAGAGAAGGCCCAATAGGATTAGATCTCCCCCTTTTTTTCCACACCAATTATAAAATGCAGAACACAATTTTACATTTTCAATATTATCTTTAGAACATACACAAAGTTTATTAAGTTTCTAATAAAGAGCTGGTGCCACAAAGGGGATAGGAAGGAAAGAGACAATTGTGGATAATCACAGACAGAGACCATTAAAAATAAAAAAATCTTACATAGGTTACTGGACTAGATAAACCAGGAGTGAGTATTCCAGAGTAAAATGCCTATCATGGGTGATTACAGAAAGATATATCTTCCTGGAGAGAGACATTTCTCCACAACTAAATGTGCTTAATGCTTCTTTGTGGCATGGAGGTTGAGAGCTCATAGTCTTTACCCCAGTGGATGTGATACCAGTTTATAAATTTAGGATTTCTGTAATGATACCACCTTAGGGATTTCATTAAGGTTTGCTTCATATCTTGTAACAGTGAATACCATGAGTTAATTTCTGTGCTGTTGCCTTTTCGGTAGCAGTTTTGAAAGTGAACACGGCCTGTGCAGTTGCACCCAGGAGAACACTCCAGGGAGTCCCTCCTGACCCAATTTGTTGCAGTTGCACACCTTGACTTCAGCTGCCAGCACCAAGGAGGAGGCAAGAGCATTAGGGACAGAAACCACTGTATTTCTTTCTAAAATCAGCACACATGGATGCTGCACGCTGCCAATCACTTGTCAGCCCCATGGTAAGAAAGCTGAGCCTCCTGAGGATGTAGATTCCATGGGCACAGGGTACAGCTGGCTCTGTGTGCCACCCACTTGGCCAGTCCATGCTCACCCAAATGTTTGTAGTGTTGCAGATGTTGGTAAGAGATGACAAGAGGTGGGAGCCAGAGAATCACGGACATGGAGCACAGATTGCTGTTGCTGTAGTGCATAAGGTGATTTTTAACCTTCAGAGATAATAAAGCTGCTGTGATCACCCACCCCAGTTTGTCATCCAACAGAGTGTACAAGGTTTCCCAGAGGCTGTTTGCTTTCTTGCCTGATCCTTGGATAACACCCTGGTGAAAAGCCTTTTAGGGCAGAAGAAAGCAGAGCTGTACCATCCATCCACTGCATGAAGCTCCCCTTGTGCACCTTGTAAAGCTCACCCACGGCCCTGCATCTCACCGTGGCCATGGATCAGGCTGAGCTGGGGGCAGGAGGGGCTGCAAGGCACTCAGTCCTTGGCCAGCTGCTCATTGAAAGCCAGGTCTCCCAAACTCCTGATGAGGTTGGGCCCCCAAAACTGGCAGGTGGGACAAACTGTAGCTGAAATAAATGCTGGAAAAACAAACTCATTGGGCAGATGCTGTTGCATTTGGGTGAGTGGGTTGCAGATTAACCTTTTCCAGTGTGCATTAACATTTTCTGCTCCTGCCTTCCCTCCCTGGCTGCATCGGGCTGGCTCGGGATGCAGGATCACCCCGTGGTTACTGCTCAGATACCATCCAGCACAGTGCCAGGCTGCTCTGATTGGCACACACGCACTGCCACACTTGCGTTATCTCTGCAGAATTATTTCTCGATAGCTGTGTTGTGAATATGCAAATCCACCTTAATTGGCTACGCTAATCACACTGCTCCGACTGGTTTCTGTTCTCAAACTGTTCAAGCTACTTGACAGGAACAAAGAAAATATCTTGGTTTCTTGCTTCCCTTAGCTTAAAAACTTTAAAACCTAAATGAAAAAAGAGAGCTATCTCAAAAGCAAAGAAAATGAGGCTGTGAAAAGGATTAACTTTTTTTTAGATAAAAACACATTGACTGTTTTTTTCTTGCCAGTCTTTACAATTCCCCATCTCTACGAACCTCTTGTCCCCAGAATAGCTGTGATACCTTTGTCTTGCCAGTATTTGTTTAGAGAAAGTGAATCCTGGGCTTGTTCAATTCTCTTTGAAACACAAAGTAAACAAAATGAGATTGCTGTTCTGCAGAGGCAGCTACTCTGATCTGCACAGGCAGAGGGGAAAGTGCTGTGGGAATGAAAGGAAGAAGCAACACAGACAAAAGTGAAATGTCCAAATGATTTTAAATGTTTTAAGAAATCAATTTGCATAAGACAGCTCATGTTGGCTTTTAAAATTATTTTTCATTAGAAATTTAAATAATTAAAGACTGCTCTCAGATAACTTGAGGCTTCTTTCTGTTTTCTGGAATCTAACAAGCCTCTTTACCCTTAAGATCCCTTTGTATTCTTCTGGTGAGTTATTCTTGAATTATATTTTTCTTCTTTGGAAGATTATTATGATAGTTAATAATACAATAACTACAAGTCATTTGTGAAATTTATTTCTTATTAATTTCTCTAAGAATTTGGGTTTGGGTGAAACAGTTTAACAACCATTGTGCTGTTAACTGCTTGACTCATTTTCTTCAGGCAGCGTGAGAGACTGGGTTATGCAAGCTGGGCAGTGGATCTGCCGCGTAACCTGAACATCCATAAGGAATTCTAATGGAATTAGATTACCTCTACAAGGGTGGCACGTGGAAAGCTGCCATCTTTTATTCAGCAATGTGCAGTGTTACCTGCTGTAATGCCATCCTCTTGGAGCATTGTGAGTGTTTGCTTATTTGGAGGATAGAGAAGGGATTTCAAAAGTGCTTCCAGGATACACAGTGAAAAAGATCTCCGCTCCAAATCATTCTGTCTAAATAAATAGATGAAAGCAGTTCTCTACTTGCAGTGTATTTTACAAATTGGCAAGCAACATGAGAAGAAACTGAGGACAGCGAGACTAAATGGTTTATCCAAGATACAGAAAATCTGTGCAACACCTGAGCCTTCTCACCAATACGCTGGATTCCTGCTAACTTCCTCACACCACCTGCAGCACCCAGACTGCTGAGCAAGAAATGCACTTGCACAGGTCTTCACTGGCTGCTCTGGTGCTTGTAACTGATGTTAATTCATGGTAATTAAAACACAAGTACAGCACCAAAACACATAATTATTGTATGCAGTCATATCTGGAATTGTTGAACAATACACCACCTGCTGTCTGATCTCGCTGGTAAATTAAAGACATTAAAGCTGTTCAAAGCCTTCACTCAATTGCAATGCTGTCTGAAGTAAACCAAATGCAGCAGGAGGTTTGTGATTTTCTGTGATTAGGTGGGAGAGCACTTTGCCTGGCAAGGAAGTGAAAGGGTTAATGTTCCACTCTCGGAGTCAGGGAAAAGATGCACTTCTCTGTCCCTGGACACTGCAGTAGGTGTTAGCAGGTGTTAGCAGGTGTTAGCAGGTGTTAGCAGGCCAAGAAGAGGCCACCAGTTGTGGCCCCAAACTCAGAGCAGCTGATTAGACAGGCTGGAAAATGCAGGTAAAACTAATCTCCTGAAATGAGATGGTCCTTTTTGCATCCTTTGGGAATGAGGCACCAAAGGAAATTATTTCTATGCCAGGCCTGACAAAGGAGCTGTAACTTAAAACCAAAACGAACACATTCACTGAGCCTGGGTCCCAATAATCACAAATTGACTGTATTGAATTCATATCCTGAAATATCCATCAGACTCCCCTCTGTCTGAAGCACAGTGGCACCGAAGCACAACATTTGGTTCAACAAATCACCACTGTGAGCCTTGGGGCACCATCCCCAGCACACTGGATCAAATCCCATTTTTCTCTGTGTGACTTCTAAACAGCCACCTTGTCCAAATAGATGTTAATGACTGCAAAATACAACTCCAAGCTCCTATTTGAGAGCATACTCAGTTCCTTATGCCATATTTTAAGTGAAACTTTTCTGTGCAGTGTACTTTTCTAGCTCATCTTTTAACAGGTTCACGCTTTTGGATGCTGCTATGCTACTGCCCTAGAACAAAAACTTGAGATTTCTTACTCTGAATGTAGCTAATTGCTGAAAGTGACAAGACAGAGAGAACTTCTGTAAAGATGCATCTCACATCCTGAATTCTCCACAATTTTTGTTAAAAATCTACAAGGTCAATAATCTATGGAAATGGTTGTCACATGCTGGTACCAAAACACTGACGTGCAGAGCTCATAATTCTTACTTTTTTTGCTAACAAACCAACAGGGAATCTTCTTAAAAGATGTTGATGGTTTAATCCTGGTCTCCCGAAAAACCTCTTTATAGAAATGTTAAGCCTTACTATTGGAAGGAAAAGCAAAAATTATCTACTTGCTTCTTGTTCTTGCCATTTTATCACCATCAGGACTTGCACTCACGTGCCCAGCTGAGCTATTACAGAATCATTTTGCCTCTTTTCAGAACTCAGCTGATGGGGTTTAGCCTGAAGCAAACTAATGACAGCTTTTTGACCCAATTCTAAGGAGTCCTAGCAGCACATCACCACAGCAAGGGCACTTCTGTCACCCTGCTCTTTCTCATTCACAATACATATATGATGCTAAAATTCAAAATACCCAACTTCTCACTTTAAGGATCTTGTATTTTACCATTATATAGTTCATTTTCCTGCAGAAATGTCAACAAATTCAGTTTTAAATAGCTTTTAAGAAAAAAGGCAGAGTGTTTCACCTGATTCTGTGATCTGGGCTACAACAGATAGCAACAATCACCTCTGGATACAGCAGGAAAATTAATATTATACAGTAATTTATGCAACTAGAAGATGCCACATCTTGGTTTCCAAGCAAAAGATGTAAATTCTGCCAGAGATGAAATCTGGCCAGAATGCAGGGCTTCAGTTCTTGTTCTTAGCAAGAACACTAGGTGAATTTGGCTCCAGGACGCCACCAGCCCACTGTTGACTTGTGGAGGTTTGCATTTTTCTTCACTGCATTTTAGCTGTCATTGAAATGCAGAGGCAAATATTAACAGTGTAATGGGACTGTTTGGCAATTTAGCACTATATTGATAAATGCAAGTCAAGCAAGGAAAATATTAAACAAACAAACGTGCAAGTGAGCTGATCTAAATTTAGAACACACACTTTGCCTCTGAGTTAGGGTTTGTACTGCTTGCAGTGCTTATTTCTGAAGGCCCTGCATAGTGTGTGTGTGTGTGTGGTTCCTCATTTGCTTTGGGCATGCACTTCTGCTCACTTTATCTGTGTAACTTCCTTTATTCCTGAAATGCTTCTATTAAAATGTGACATGGGAAGTGGCTGGTCACTGTCCTACAGATCCAAATCCTGAAACTGAACAGGGAAATAAAAAGGAAATGGGATCCCAAACTGTTTATTTCACCTGTGTTTATGTGGTACTACATTCCGTGCAAGTGGTTGTTTAAGCACAACAGGACCACCTGTCAGAACACACCTATGATCAATAAATTGTTATGACTTCACATACCAGGTAAGCAGAGCTCTTCTGTTTTGGAAAAACACAAAAACCCTTTTGTCTGTAGCAAACTGAGTGCTTTTATACAAATTTTGAAGCATGAATTATATAAAGTTAATGTGAAAATATTTTAGTTATGCCTTTTTTTCTCTTCGCTCTCTGAATGTCTAATTCTCTCCCCCTCATCCCCACCCCTCTTGACAATAGTTTCTATCTTTGCTCCGTGGCATACTCTTCCTATTAAGAAAACATATGCTTTGAACAGCTGGAAATGCCAACCTGCTGCCACAAGGCCTGTTTTGACATCTGACACTGTCACCCCAGGACTGCCTGTTGGCAGTGAAGATCTTCCTCACTGGAGCCAACACTTGATTGGTGCCATCCTAAAGAAGATGTGTAAAATATTCCTGCTGCCCCGGGAGTCTCTCTTTTCTCTGTTGACGAAAAGGGCTCCCAGCACAAACACAGCATGGAGACAGCATGTAAAAATCTTTGTGTGTGCATCAGCTGACATATCCCACTCATTCTGTGGTGTTATTTTGATTGCCCAACTGTTGGGTGACTTTTCTTTATTATTGTAGCTCCCGGTCTTAACTTCTCTTTGACTTAAGAGTCATCAGGAAGAATCACTGCATGCAGAAACCAGCTAGGAATACAGACTGCTCAAGAGTCATTAGTGTCACAGGACATCCATTCAGATGAATAAAGGACTTGGGTCTAGGTCAAAGGAAATAGCTCTTCCAGAATGGACTTGCATGGTTTGCTCCTAAATAAACATTTGATAAGTAATAGAAATTATCTGGAGACACTATCCTAGAAAGACAATCTCTCTAGATGCTACCCAGAAAGAAGGAAGTGGAATTTGTAGAAATACAACATTTTAACTCAGACTCGTGTACTATCTACAGGAAGAAAAGGCTCTCTAGGTCAAAAAAAGAAACCTGGAACTGTCAAACATCAACCAAAATCCTAAAGGGATAATAAAGTCAGGAAGGTCTCCTGGAAAATGTTTTGTGTGGAAGTGTTTGCAAGATTTAGAGTTGGTCTTGCGTTTTGTCTACACGTGAACAAAGTTTAAAAACGCAATTGCAAACTCTGTGTGAGGCTCGTAGGGAACTCTGCAGGTGGATGACTGACTCGGGGACTCTGCAGCTCCACTGCAGTGCTGGAGTCTGTGCAGGACTTAGAACAGACCCCACTCCAATTTTCAGCCCTCATCTCCAAAATACATTCTTGGCAGAGGACCTGTACCCAAAAACATGCTTAGAGAGACAGAGCCAAGGGGCACTTTTCCACACAGGAGGCCTGGGGTGGGCAGGGCAGCGCAGGTGCATGAACATCCTGCTCTCCTACACGGGGTATATATAGACAGCTTGGTAAAGGAAAGGAAATAAGAAGGGAGCAAATCAAGAGACAGGTCTGAGGATTGGTGAGTGCCAGAGGATAATTGTTCTCTTATTTAGCTCAGGCTCCACGGCCTTGCAGTGAGAGACTCCTGCCTGCGGGGAAACCGGAGAGGTTTCCCTCTCCTCTTTTGGCCCTGAATTGGCAAAGTCTCTTACTACCAACACTGAGGTCAAGCCTGACTGCAGGGGTTGTAGGAAGCCCCAGACTGGGGACTGCTGCTCTGGAAGTTATGCAGTGCTGCTGTAAAAATAATTGTCAGTCTTAAACCTAAGTACTTGATGTCTTTAACTCCTCTATGTGGTGAATACAGTGAGAAGGAGCTGAGGAACCACTAAATGTGGTCAAAAGAGCCATTTTGCTTTGTTAAGTGAAAACACAAGCTCTTTCATTTGCTCCCTTTGTTAGTGACGGAGATAATTTGCCTCCCACACTGAAACATTTTGGAATAGAGTATCACGCCCGTCCCCTTTCTGTGCCTGTGCCGTGTAAAGCACCATTGTTTCATTCCCACTTTGACTGCAGCATCGCTCATGGAGACTGCTGTTTCCAAGGCATTGCATCTCTTACATGGAAGCTGTGAGGAATGACAGATCCAGCTTCTCAAACCGAGGGGCGTCACATCCTTCCCAGGGAACTCAGGATGCGTCCCTGAGAACTGCTCGTCTTCACAATGTGTGAAATGTAGGAGGCACCTCCCACGAGCAGGGAGATTTCCCTCTCTCCCTGAGCAGGTGGCTGTAAAGCCCTTCCCCCTTTTAACCTGATTGATAATTCCTGACTATTCTAACCTTCCAAAATATTTTCAAGTAGTCTAACCCTTGGGAAACAAGTTAATATGGATTTCTACAAGTATGCAAGCTCCAGCAATTCCTTGCTCTTTTCTTCAGTCATACACTTTTTGAGACCATTTTACATCTCTACTATGTTACAAATTGCTTAATAATTGTTTTTGACAGGTTAAACTGGTAGTGAGTATAAAAGAAAATAATCCCAAGACAGTGAGCTGAACAGTTCAGTAGTTCTCTAACACATTATACTACTGGAATGCCTCAAGGAGCAAACAAGATGGGAATCCACAGACCAGGGTTAGATATAACACAGGTTAAAAATGAAAATTATTCCCTAACCTTATAGCACCCATAGGAACCAAAAACTCTTGTGCAGAATTTTAAATTTACATTAATAGAATAACTGCATTAGAATACCATGATTTGTATTACTACTCCATGGAAACACTAATTCCTTTTTATCTCCTATGAGATCCTTCCCATAAGAATTTCTCTAAATTATACCTCCTGTCCTTCAGTGTTGTGGATTAATAATGCTTCACTAATGAGGATTAAATAGCTCAAGAACTCTGTGATGTGTGCAAACAGCAACACTGTAAGGCAAGATTTGTATTCAGAACCAAGAACTTTGCTCAATTTTCAAAAACCTGGAATTATGCTGCAGAACTTCTTTAGGCAAAATTTAACTGCCTTCGATAAAAGCTGTGCTTTTTCACTCGTAGGTTCATCACATTGAGGGCCAGAAGGGAACAGGCTGGTCAGATCCTGTGACAATCACCCAGTCCCCCTGCAGTGAGTGCATCAGCTTCTGTTTGGCTGAGATATCTGCACCCTCCTTCACCCAGAGACCTCAAGAGATGGAGGCACCATCATTTCTTTTTGTAGTTCCTTAAAGTGTGAGTACAGTTTCTTATTTGCACCGGTTTGATTTCTGCCTCCAGACTCTAGTTCTTGTTGTGGCTTTAATTTAAGTCAAACAGCCCTTAGAGTCTGTTCCAGTCACCCATTTATTGTCACCTGTGTGTGCTCTTCTTGATTATTTCTTCCCTATACCGAGATATCTGGCCCTGGTCATGTTTGTTTGTTTTCTACCTGGAATCCAGCTTTTTTCACCTCTCAGGTCAGGGTTTCCCATGAAAAGCATTACTGCCTTCAGCCTCAGCAGGCTGGTACACCTGGGACATACCTTCCCAGCCCTATCAGCTGTTTCTCAGCTAACACTTCATTCTTCCTCCTCCTCCTCCTTTCTGCCACAGTATCACCTTTGCAAATTGCATTGAATTTCAGTTAATCTCCTAAAACATCTTCCAAGCTGCTGTTTTCAAGGGAATCCTCCCTTCTGCAGAAGCATCCCTTACGGGTTGTCTATTGGTTGCATTTTGTGCACAGGCTCAGATTTATTGAATAAACTACAGAGCAAGCTGGGATACCCTGCCCTCATGCTGACCACTGCCCCAGGCTTCAATCCATGGACTTGCAGCTGTATCATTGATGAAAATGTTCAGTAGTTTCAGATGCTGTGTGAACCATTTGAAATACATCCAAGTTTTTCTGATTCCCCGAGGGGATGCCCAGCTCCAGCCCATGATTAGCCTGAGCTGATCAGTCGATCTGCTACATTTTGTTTAATGTTCCCCCAGCCAACCTCCCTGGAGCACTTTAGGAGTTCTGTAATAATTGCCAATGATATCTCATTTTTGAGATCTGCTAGCTCATTTTTAATGCATGTTTCACTGAAGCTGCAGAATGCAAAATTTTTCATCAGAATATAAGAAAAATATTATCAATATCTACGCAACAGCCATTATCAACACATTAATAATCTCATTTAAAATCAGGTTTGCTGCATAAGCTGTATTTTTCAGAAAAACTGCACTGATTAACATTTATTATATTTCTGTCCTTTGAATCTCTATCACTTAAATCCCTTATTAACTTTTCCATTATTTTGCCAACGTTAAGGATAAGAGTATAGTTTCTCACCCATGTCAAGTTTTTTAAATCTTTGGAAAATGCCATTACATTAGCTATTTTACCCCACATTTCATGATTTTAAAAGAGCATCACAAGGCCAGAGATGCTGTTTTAAAAATCCTCTTTTCAGTTTTGTAGAGTGCAAGACACCCAAGTGTGCTGCTTTATACTTGTTTAAGTCTTCCTGCTGTGATATCAACCAAGAAACTTCACTGAACATTTCTGAATCACTGCAGACAATTTTGCTGTCTTCACCTGGAAACAGCCTAACATTTGAGTGGAGTCTGAAGGATTAGGCTGTAATTTGACTGTAATATTCTATTGCATCATGTGGCTGTATTTAATTTCTAAGCTCTGTTTTTCTCTGTCTGCATAGTAAATGGCTGGATACTACAATCCTACTGCAATCAGCTGCAATAGTTCTTCAACAGGTTTGGGTCCAACCCCAACTGAATTATGAATAAAAAAACCTGCTGAAGTGAGCTTTCCAGCTCCCCCACATCTCCTTACTATTCCTGACCTATCAGCAGGGAGCCGGTGTGTGGAAAAGGTGAATCACTTCCATTCGCATTTTGAGCAAACTGCTGTATTAGCTGTGCTGAAGGCTTTTTGGCACTTGGGCAGGTGGGAATCTGTCTTACTGGGTTTTGGTGGGAATGGAAAGAGAGAAATGCAGGCTGCAGATGCCAGATTTCTACTTTATGTTACTAAAGTCCTCCTAGTTTAGTAACATATGTATAAATAAACATATACTGAGGTACAAGTGGGTAACCTGCTACCCAAGAACTGCAGTAACTCAGTGAGGAAGGATTCTTCTCTGAGCTCTGCTGTTCTGGCTTAGGCTGCTCATAAGGACAGTTGTTTGCTTTTGCAGCAATAAAGGATTAAGATTTCCATGTTCTGCTGAAATAAGCCTGCAGTCTTTATGCTGCAATTCCAGAGCACTTCATCAGAAGCACAGACTTAGCAAGCCACACAATAAATGTCTTATCAGTTTTACCTTATCAGAAAAGTTAACATGAGCACACTGCTAGGAAAAATCTGGCTGGTTTTAGTGGTACACAGGCTGTGTTTTCAGCACCAGTTCTGATCCTGAAGTATTCTGTAATGCCCAAAAGGATGGCATGTAAGTATCTCATTTATGATAAAGAAGTGTCAGTATAAATTCTGAAGCAAAAATTGCAAAGCTGGATTTCTTGTCCGACGGTAGATTTCCAAACAATATACTTTGTACTGTGGTCATGTTTCAATGCTGAGCTGTACAATTTATCCTACAGATGTCATTGCACACTCTCAGATTACTGTGAACTTCAGACATTGATATAAACATTTTATTAAGTTGTTCTAATGCCTTGCTGCCGTGGTGAAGGTCTGGAAATAGAATTGATTTGGCTTGAATGTTTGAGTAAGATATTCCACAACGACCTCAGAGGTAAAAATACGGTGAAAAAGAAAATTTTCAAAAGCCAGCCTTTAAGGGGAAATTAAAGTTGCTGTTGTGTGGAGATTTTAGACTCAAATCTTGGCATGTAAGAACTGAAATTCCATGCCACACTGGGACAAACAGCAAACTGCGTGACACCAGCTCCTGGCCCCAGGCAGCTCCCTGCCAGCAGGGCTGTGCTGGAACTCCTGCCCTGTCACTAACCATCAGAGAGGCAAGAACTAGAGGCAATCACCTGAGGCAATCACCTGCCCCTTGGACTTGCTGCAGCAAGACACAGACCGAGAGCTGCTCTTGTGCAAGAGTCACCACGAAGCCAACCAGGGCAGGAGGAGTGTTGGAGCAATGACCTTCTTGCTCTTAAGCCACAGCTCCCTTTAACTGCTGTGAAAATCAACTCCACCTTTAGCAGCACCAACAACTTTTGAGGTCCACCCTGTTCCCCAGGCTCCAGTCCCAGCTTGGGCTCTCCTGCCCCACAGTCGGGACTGGGGTGCTTTAGTTACACGGCATTAAACCAAAATCACTGCATCCTCTCACTGGTGCTGGCTAGCACAGGGCAGTAATGAGCACAGGTTTAACTCTGGTTTATACCATGTTAGGTCCTGAGAATAAGGTACCTTACCTGAGTGGTGAGTGAGCCATTGCCTTGTCCTGGGCTGAAAAACTGGTGGACCCATCACTAAGCTCTTTCTTCCAGCTCCATGAGGCATCCTGGGTATTCCACAGTACTTGGCTTCTTCTCAGATTAAAGTAAAAGGAGGAAGGGACATTTGGCTTCTCATGCTAATGCTGACAATTTTAATTACCCTTATCTTTTCCATCCCTCTCTCCCACATTGCAGAAACTGTAGCCAGCTCAGAGGAGAAGCAGAAGCAGACTGGGAGCAGCAGACACCTGCTTTTCCTGGAGGAGATGAAGAATGTTATTTACCTATTGAACACCAATATGACCTTGAGAAGGAATATGCAGATTCAATTTAATAACCAGCTAGGAAAACACACACTGTCTGTGCTTGGGATTGGATCCACAGAGCCACAGAAGAGTTTAGCAAATGGCTTTTTCCATGGTTTTGTGTGTGTGTGTTTCTGTGGTCAGCTCTGTACACATTTGCTAAGGCTCCTGTTCATTTCAGATTGCTCTTGCCATTTCAGCTCTGGGGAAAAAATCTTGCTCTTTACACCTCTACGAAGTATTATTTAAAAGTCAAAGACTTATGGTTACCTGGCAACCTATAAATGAAGTCTTCGGAAAAGAAACCTGGAAGAAGGGACCTATTGAATATCAGTCTTCTTTCCACATTGTACATGAAGCTCTCTCACAAAAGATGTCAAGCGTAGATGGGTCTTTCCACTCTGGAACTAGTTTAAACTTAGAAGTATTAGCAAAACACGGAAATATAAATATGTTTATATGAATAAAAAAAGATGGTAAAATCATTTCCCTATCCTGACCTTTTCACTATCCTGCCCTGGCCTGTAAGTTCACCTGAGCTGCAAAAAAGCTTCAGCTCTCTTTGAAAGGCTGCAAGTGTTTAATTAATAATTAATTTAACCATAAGAACAGTGAGAGGAGTATGCCTGAGTAACTGGTGTAGCCAGGGCATTGCAGTTTTCTCCATTTCAGGCTTCAGCCCTGCACAGAAAGTCTGCCCTCACCCATCCCATCAGGACCTCGGTGCTGGCATCTGTCCAGTTAACAATACATTGAGAAAACCTTTTCTCTTTCATTGCCTCTGTAATTCCAAAGCATAACCTGACTCTAGATGTGAGCTAGAGAACATTAAAGAGAAATCAGGATGGACACTGAAGGGTGAAATGCCGATTTCAGAGCTTTCTGAACCAGGTGGAGAGCCTGGGCACGAGGGCTGCTCTTCCCTCTTGCCACTCCTTGCTGAGCACAGGAGGAAGCTCAGGCTGTTCTCTGCAGATGCAGCAGCAGCAGCACCACACTCCCAAGCAGCTGAACACATCTAGCACACAGATGTCTGCTTTGGTATTAATATCATTTCAGATGTACATTAGAGGGGCAGATGTACAATCTGGGACTACATCCAAATTGTCATTTAAGGCAGTAAGACAATCAGTAAGAATTTCTCCCCTTTTATTTTTGCTCATTCTTCCTCCTGCTCCTTAAAAACTAAGCAAGGAAAACAAATAAAATTAAAAATAACAACCTTTAAACAAAACAACAGAACAGAAAAAAAACTAAACAAAAAAGCAGATTGAAGCACCACAATTGATGCAGTTCCATGGCATATTATCAAAGACTTGATTATCTCTGGAAGTGCAATGGCTTTTGAAGTAAACAAACATTTAAACCTGCTATGTTGTAAAATGACCTTATTTAACCGAGGGTCAGGCCCCACTTAACAGGTAGTGCCTATAAAGAAGAGAAAGGTCTTAAAATGGGTTTAAATGTTTCTTTTCACAGTTCCTATCAACAGGTACCCTCACCTCCCACAGACGTGTCTGTTCTCTGCCCTCTGGGCTGAGAGCACCATAGGAAGGCAGATGTCAAACAGGACATGGTGTTTGTACACTTATTTCCCACTGATATAAGTAGTGAAGTAGAAATGATAAAAGCTCACCTCCCAGGTAAAATTCAGAATATGTGGGATGCGAATGATCCTGCATTGTTCCCAAATGCACACTCTTCTGAAAAGAGCTGTAAAGCTGTTAGAGAAATTTTCAGATGTTCTTTGTGAATTATATAGATCACTACATATAACTGTAGTAAATAGTGTGGAAGAGGGAAAAAATCCCTGCCTGACTTGACCCCACCTATATCAATTCAGATTGTCTTGGAATCATACAGAATAGTTATTTAAAAAAAGAAAAAAAGAAGTTTCTTCCTGCTACTTCACTTTTACTATACAAACAAGAACAATAAAAGACTTTGCAATGTGCAATCAAAATTCATTCTTCCTGGCATTTGTTCTTTGAGGCCAGCTACAGAAGTTGCTGTGCTGGAAGATGCTAACAAGAAAAAGGGTTATTGTGAGGTTTGTTATCTACATTATAGCAATGGCAAGTTCATCAACACAGACAGGAAAAAGATCTGCCAGAGTTACTGTTTGTTGTACTGTACTTTCATCCCTGGAAAGGCATGAGAACTACAGAATCTTGTGGTAGAATAATGACAATAATATCAGACTCTATTTTTTCATCCCCAAAAAAGCTCAAGCTCTGAACCCACAGCTGTTTCTCCACAGAAATGTCACATCCCAGAAACATCATAAAGCCCTTCTGATGACTGAGAGCTGTGATACTGAATTCATGAGAGCAGCAAGAGTGCTGGCCTGGGCTCCATTGTTGGTGAAATGATGGGAAAGAATCAGATCACTGCTGACAACTTAAAAGCTTAGCAGGAGAAATAAGAAAGTACAACAGTATTTCACAAATCACTAGGTCCATAGTGATAAAAATGTTTCACTTACTTATAGAGGAGGAAATAAAATTTTCCTAATCCCAAAGCACAGGCTGTGTTGTAGGTGGATGCATTTGTCAGATCCGGCAGACATAAAACACTCAAGAAAAAAAAATAATCAAATTGGAAACAGCTGCAGATTACTGAAGTAACAAGATGAAAGTCTACCAAGTATTCAGCCTTCAGAATGTGCAGATGGATGTAAAAAACCCAAACCCTGTCTTATTCTGTATTATTTAAAGTTATCCTCATAAACCCAAAGACTTTTTGTAAGATTCTTGGATCTGAAATTAGAAATAGGACTCCAGTTAATTTTAGCAGATGCCCACAGGTATCCCATAGAGTATAATTAGTCAACTGGAAAATGGGGGGGAGGGAGGAAGACTATTCTATTATTATTATTATTTTCACTTTCCTAAGACAAAAAAAAAAGCATGAACACATTAAACAAACATATATCAAATAGCATCAGGTACACTTCTTCAGAGAATTCAATAAAAACATTTAACAGAACGCAGCTGAATGCCTACAGTATAGTACTCTGCACCATGCAGTGCAGTAATTATGCACAATTAAAGCCTACTGTGCAATTTTGTTGCCATAAAAGCTCACTGACTCACACCAATTGAAAGATCTAAAACGACCTACTACAGAATCACTTCCCACAATTAAATGCCAGTTCACAATTTCATCTTTATGGCCAAAATGCATTCCCCAGTCCGGTCTGATCTTTACACAGTTGCAGTGTTTAAAGCTCAGGCTCTGAAAAAGGGAACAAGAATTAGCACTAAAATAGCTTGGAGAACACTTCCATGCTTCATTTCTAGGAAATACAGTCCTCATTCCCATCTTGGAGGCTCATAATAGGTACTGAGTAATTAAGACCATCGGGAAATTTTGAAAGAAATCATAGAAATAGAGGAAAGCTGTTTTCCCACTGTAAGAGAGTGAATAGTGCATGCTCATTTATTTGTGTGAAATCCACAGTGTGTAAGTACAGGTTTATGTCTATTATTGGGTGCCTGACAATTCATATGGTCCCTCTGCAGAATACATTACAAAGTGTAAGAAATTTAAGACTTCTAAGTCTTAAGACGAAAGTAAAAGCACTTCCAGGAGTCAGAAATTTCCACAGATTCCAAAACTTACTAAAAGGCATTATGATGGGAGCTGGAAAGGGAGAAACCCCAGGAGAACACAAGAGGTATTGTAGCCGCTTTTAGTGGAGAGGGTCTTAGATCTAAAAGTGATGTACAAAAAGAGACATAATATATGCACTTATATTTATGGATGTCCAGCATTTTCCCCTGAAAGTGTTCTTTTATCCCCATCACCGAAGAAGGTGTTTTCCCACTGGCTTCAGTGAGGTCATAATTTCACTCTTTGGAAAGTTTCACAACTGGGGCTCAAGGGATCTTGAACAGCCCTGCTCTTGCACAAAAAAAAGCTCACAAAAAGGGCCAGCTACCAGTGATGATAAAAATGTCAAATTTTTACTACAGAAATATTATTTGGTCTAAATTTATGCAAATAAATAAAGATTACCAAGAAGGGTGTGCTGATCATGAGTAAAACACAAAAGGAGAATCAACTAGAAAATCAGTGAAACTCAGATGATATGCCAAGATTGAAAACAGATCCTTAAAAAATATTTGGTAGTTAGTTATTTACCAATCCCTTTGGGGTAGCTATGTTCAATTTTTGTTAGGCACCCAAATAAAGAAGATCTCAAAACAATTAGCTGCCTCTCCTGACTTGACTTCCTCAAGGGCTCCCGAGATAGTGGGACACCAGCCAGATCTCATCAACCTCACATTTGAAGAAATCCTGACCAGACACAGAAGCAAAGATAAACAATCTGAAATACTATCTCCATCAGCTTGAGCAACCTACGCACCACCAGGCAAGACTTTTAATTCCTGATAGTGTCCTCTCCCTGATAAGTATCCTTTTTCTCCTGTAAACTGTTCTTCTTTCTGTTATCCCTTTTCTCCAAAGAGAACCTGGCTTAGGCTGCTAAGCCAGTGGCTTTGGGAGCTGAGGGCCAGCAGAGAAGCTCCAAAAGCAGCAGTTTCAGGCAGCCTGGCTCTCATGCAGACTTGCAGCCTCAGAGCATCTTCTGTCACTGAAATTCTTCAGCTGTCAGGCTGCAAGCAAGAATTACCTCTAGACAAGGATATTTTTTTTTCCTGTTATATTCTATATGTTTGTTTTATGCAGTTTTCAAGAAAGATAATTTTTTGAGAAACAGCAACTTTGGCGATTGGAATTCACTTGCTTTATTATGCAGAAGAGCAGTTTATACTCCTGCTAGTACTATCTGAAAGACTATCATATGTAATGGATGCATTCTTCCTTGGTAAAAAAAGACTACACATTATTGCTAAATTATTTTGTATGTCATACTTTATATTCCAGGTTATTTAGCTCCCCATTCCATATCTTAAAAATTTTTTACTGAAGTAAAAAGTTGTCATGCTTGTACAAAGAAGCCAAGGTCTCTTCCTTGGAAAGCCATGATCCAGGGAACCCAAAGCCATTAGGTTTGTTTCGCTTCCAGAATATACCTATGCCATCAAAAATTACAAAATGCCATCACATTCAGTCACCTCAGGCCTGGCTTGCAAGACAACACCACATCCTGCAAGGAAGGACGAGAAAGGTTTTGAACTTTAAAATTCAGTGCACACAATTTCAAATCAGAGAACACAGCAGACAAAAAGACCTTGTCTGCTGTTCCAAGAAGGCAGGATTTTAGACACAGGGCTCTGCCCAGACAGTCAGACAGCAGGAGCAGCTGTAGAGGACGGGCAGAGATCCATCGCCCATTTGCCTCTGCTCTTGGAAGCTCAGGCTGGATTGCTGGTGAGGGAGTGGAGGCAACCCCTTTCCTCCTACATCCCTGCAAGCAGCTTAACCCACCGAGGTGTTATTGACCAAACCCAGGCTCAGGCTGGTGGTTTAAGGACAGAGCCAACCTCTCAACCTGCAGCTTTCAGCCTGAGCCTTGAAATCTTCCCAGCACAGGGACAAGCCCAACCCAACCCCTGCCCAGGCCAAGCAAAGACACTGCTGCCATCAGCAGCACAGAGAGAGGTGCTGGGGGTGAATTCTCAGGTTTCCCAAAGAACCTGCCAACTCCAGGCACCAGAAGGTGTTTCCAATGAAACTGCTCCATGCCCCAGGCACTGCAGGATGTGTGGGAGCAGAGCAGCTCCCGGCCTGCAAGAGCACACGTGGGCCAAGTACCCAAACTAGAAATCTCTGCAGTATTTCTCTGACCTTGTCTACATGATCACATTTTGGAGCACGGGGTGTGAGCTCTGTGGGGTGGTATCCCTGCTAAATTCAGGAGTAAGACAAATTTAGCAGGGATGAGTGGAGGGCACACTGCAATGTCCAGATGAACCAAAGTCAATGTTAAAGCGATCTCTGGAGGCCACATAAGTAGATCAACATTAAAGAGCACCAATATGAGCTTATGTTAGTAAGATTATGATTTCAAGGCTGTATTTTGGCAGCTCCCTGAGAGCCACTTCCTGTCACTGGGGCAACAGCAAAGCACTGTGTCTGTGAGAACCCATGGGAAGTGACAACTGGAGGACAAGGTTATGGAAAGACACAGCATAAGACATTCTTTTGTGGGGAAAGAATAAAGTAACAGAGCTGATCTGATGGTTTTCCCAGCCTCATCGCTCCACACTGTGCTGTGAACCCACATCCACCCACACCTGAGGGCCCCTGACAGGAGCTCCTGGTGCTCACCTGGCCCTGCTGGCATCAGAGATCTGAAGCACAGTTGCCAGGGCTCTCTCGCCACAGCTGGTGATTCCAAAATCCTGCAGAGACAGACTCCAGAGCACAGCCCAGAACTCCTGCTGCCTGGTGTAGGTGTCTGGGCGCTGGCTGTGGAGCTCCCTCTGTGCCAGACACGGACAGTTCCTGCCAGCTCTGCCACAGACCCCGCACAGGGCACAGCTCAGCCCAGCAGTGACACCTGGGGCACCTCAGGAAGGGCCAAACAGCACCAAGGGGTGAGGGTACAGGTGTGGGAGACAGCCTGGAGAGTGCCCAGGGTGGGCAGCAGGGGGAGGAGGCGCTCACAGAGGAGGACATAATACAAAATTGGCAAGGAGATAAACATGGGATAAAACTGCATGAATTTAGCAAGAACTCCTTTGAACTAAGTGCCCGAGGGGATTAGAAAGGGTGGCAGGTTTTAACAGCTGAGGGCTGTATGGGGTAACTTTACAAATACACCCACTGGGGGTCTGTCTTTGCCATAGTATTTTTGCTTAGTTTCTATCATGCCATGCAGAATTGCAAATTCTATGCATTTAAGTCTTTCAACATCAGTAAATATTACATGTGATTACTTTGTTATTGCACCTTACATACTTGGACCTGTTTCCTAAAGTGAATTTGAATGACACACTTCAGTGTGACAATCCATTATTGCAACATGTGCATCCCCTCCCTTTCTCCCTGGCCATGTCTGTAAGACTAAGGAGCAGTACTGAGCTGAACACCAGGTAGTGTCAGCTATCAGTTTCAGCTTCCTGCCTTAATTTTGTAATTGTCTGGGTATTTTAGTAATTTGGATATTTTAATAATTGTCCATATTACCATTTAGATGAATCAGCTCACAGAGTATATGTTTGATAACATGATCTCTGATAACTAAACACCTGAAGAGTGAATCAGTTTCCCAGTTCTTGAAGCATCCTTCACTAGAAGGTGTCTTCACCTTCCTTTCACTTGGGATAAGTGATGATTGCTCTGGGTGAATAAAGCTTGACTCTGCATGCCAGACCAGCCTGCTAGCCTGGAAAATTCTATACAGCTGTTTGAGCATGATGGACATTTACAGGCCATGGACCAGAGCCAGGCAGTTCAATTAGTTGTATAATCTTCCTCTCAAGCAACTGCAGGCAAAGAAATTTTGCCAGACCTGGATTTGAAATAATGGAACAGATGACCAGTAAAGGAAGCCATGAATAAAACTACCACACTAATTAAGAGTAAATAATTATTGCAGTGTACATAACTGATTCTGAGAAGGATGTTCTGCAGACAGAAAAGAGCAGCAAGGATGTACTTACTTTGCAAAAGGATCAAGACTAGTGACACAAGAACTCTCTCCAGGAAGATCAACATTATTAAGGGTCAAGGACAGTCTGCTCTTCTGTTCTGCTGGTGTGATTTGTTAAACCACATCCAGAAATTTATAACCAGCACATAGCCATGAAATCACTAACTCCAAGAAGCTCTGCACTTTAGTTAATATTAGCAATAATGCTAATATCATTCTAAAACCAAACTATTTTGGGAAATAATATTAAAAAACTCCATTCCAAGTACAGTGCAGAGAAGAACTGAAGCAGTAACTAAGAGAGAAATGGAAAGACATAATTCAAAATTCTGGGTTGCCTATAGGGTGACGGACAACAAAGTCACATATAATATAAAGAATTCATTAATGTGATCCACATTGGCTCATGCAATCAGCAAGGAGCAAGACATATCTCTGTTGCTCCTACTCTCACTTTTACTGTAAAGAGCCTCAGGTATAGCTCTTTCTTTAGTTACATAAATTTCAATTTGCTACCAAAAAAATCTACAGGAAAGTTACAGAATCAAATTAACAGAAAATAAGCACCCTAAGGACTGCATTTAGAGACAGTTATTTACCCATTGTAGGGATTAACTGCATATTGTCCATTAAGATCAGATTTTTTCATTGATGTGAATTAGCACAGCTCCGTTCAAATAAATGGGGCCGTGCCTTTGACTCCCAGTTGATGATCCAGCCTGTAACGCTCTCAGAAGTGGGATTTTGTTCACCTGAACAGAAACTCAGTGGGATGCCTCCGAGCAAAAGTTGTAAGTCAGTGTTCACAGCAAGCCCAGTTTCACACCACACCTGCTGAGATGTTTCAGCTATCCTGAATTGTCCAAAAGGCTGCTTTGTCTGCAAAGGAAGGGGAAAAAACCTCCCAATACAGCAGCAAATTAAGAAGGGGGAAAGGGACACCCTGTATTTAAAGCCCGTAAAGCACAGAGAAATCTCAGCCCAGTGGGACAGTGAGCATGTGGGCGAGGGATAATTTTTAGATGTTTCTTCAGAGAGTTACATTTTACATGTAAGTGCTTATACTTTCTGTAAAAGACACACATTTCAGACTCCCAACTTTTGGAAGCCAGACCATCTCCAAGGAGTAACTTGGTGCATATAAAGATGGGAAAAAGAAAAACACAGTAGGTTTGTGGGAGTAACACGTGATTAAAAACCAAACAAAAAGCACACTAGGGTACAACTAACCAGCAGAGTCCATTTACCAGTGGAAGAATTTCTCCTACCTAACCTGAGTTTGGTGATTTGCAGAATGCAGGAAATGCATTTTGAGAGGCCCATGAACAGGTTTAGAGGCAACAAGGTGGCTCAGAGGAAGAAAATGTTCAGACTCAATAGACTGTGGGTGTAGAGTAATGAAATTATTGCTAGCAGGATGTTTTCAAAATGTTTTTCACTATGTGCAGGTTTTTCTAAGACAGAAAAATAAATATGCAAAGATCTCTTGGGTGTTTCGATGCTGCAAGGTATGTCTGGTGTAAGGGGACAGAACATAAAAATTATTTCACTGTTGTAAGAAGGAGTAGCTTAGAGAACAGTAAACATGGAAAAGGTTTGATCTTCCAGCTTTGAGAATTACTGATAACTACCTTAAGGGGCAGAGTTAGAGATGGAGGGAGAGGACTTGCACAGCCTTTACCTTCTGCGTGTGCCACCCTATTTACCTCTCTTCCTACTCCTCTCTCCTTCTTGGCTTATTCCTGTCCCTGGTCTCCTACAGAAGCGAATTTTGGGGAGCCTGAGCCAGTTCCTCAAACAATGAATCTCAACCACACTTTCTAACATTTCTACATCTCCATTATGGTGGCTCTGCACCCTTTGGTACTGGCACAGCTCCTGCAGCAGCACCCAAGGTAAACTGACATTTGTTACATTGAAGAAAAAAGACTTTTAGGTGTTTGGAGCAATCCCCACTCTCTTTTCAAGCAGCTAAAAGACTTCCTTTAAAAGTGTAACAAATAGTAGTTAATCTTCATTGGTGTCCCTCTGGTGGCATCTGCACTAAAGGTCCTGGCCCAGCACTGATCCCTCAGTGCTGGCACCTCATGTGGGGACTGATTAAGGACTTTGGGAAGTGAACTGACTGCTCAAGTAGCACAGGTCAGGCAGGGCAGGAGGAATTAGGGAGATTTAAGGGAATGTGAGAGACAATATTGCTGCAGGGCCTGGGCTGAAAGCTGTAGCTACTGCTTCCTTAAGAACTGAGGCACTCTTAAGGACATGGGAACATTTTTGTGCCCAGGCCCCGAAGTAACTGTGCCAACAATTTATCTTGTTTTCACCTCCTAAAAAGGAAATTGTAATCATTACCATGATTTTAGGAAGGGGAAAATCCAAACCACTGGAAGGTGAAGGAATTTTCCCAAGTATAATCAGTAAGGATAAGGAAGGGAAGGGGTAGTATTGTGTCTACTCACAACACTCAAAGCAGCACATAAAAGGTTGGGTCCTTGGAACAGGTCATGTTCAGAAGGACACTATGGAATTGACTGCAGGCCTCTGGAGTTTCTCTAAGAGTCCATTCTGTTTTGAGTTTACACCCAGCAACCTTTACCTTGAAACTGTTATCCTCTCCTGAAAAACCAAACCAAGCCAGAAGCACAGTGTTTTCTAAACATATAACACAATATTGTTATGTGGAACAAGCAGCTTTGTTCAGGAGTTCTCTTGAAGATCCACTTCAAGGCCAACATACACTTCAGATTTAAATAGTCTGGTATGTGAGGAGAAATTCACAAAGCCAGGATTCTCAACTCCTCTGTACTTGTGCCTCTTTGCTATACTGCTAGAGTGACTCTGCTGCCAATTTTTCAAACAATTTAGAATTGAACTGTCTTTTTTTAAACCTGTGAGAGGAGAGGGGGGGGAAAAAAAAGGAAAAATGAAGAATTTATAAAGGGAGACATAAATGTGTCAGTTTTAGAAATCATCTGCAAAGGGAGGAGGTAGGTTGGCAGGTATAATGGCAGACCAGAGCCAGAAAGCACAGATACATCATTAAAAGCATTAACTAGGTGTTTTGAGGAATTACTTTAGCAGGGTGCCAACATGACATTACTATTATTTCATGACAGACTCGATGTGTCACCAAACCTTTATACCATTTACACCCCTAAAAGCAAATTAGTGTTTTTTAAAATAATGAAACACTTCTACCATTTCAGTTTTGGGGTGTTTTGAAACTTTTAATCCATGACAATCTGAAACTGATTCATCCACTATTCACAGAACAGTTGAGACTCTCACAAAATTGTTCTGTCTTGAAGCTTTATCAAGAACTCAACCTCTTATCTTACCCTCGAGTACAAAAGGAGCAGACAAGGACAGGAATAATTTCAGCTCAGGCTGACTCCTTTTGCAAGAGCTCAGGTATATCTCATTTACTGGAAATCCATTATGCATCTAATTCCAAGGGGCTGCTCATTCCCCTACCAAGGCTCTCCATCGGCTCCTGACAGATCATCACTTTGTTCTTTTCTTCTCCAGGTTAGGCTGGTCCTGATTGCCCCTTTGCATCTCTGACAGGACACTGGCTTAGTCCATAACCATTTCCTTGAGAAAAATGTTTCACCGAGACTCTGTTTTACCCTAGGAACACATTTTCCAGGAGCTTCTCTTCCTACACTTGAAACTCACTATGGCCAACACATTCCTGTAGGAAGCGTAATGAATCCAACTCCATTTTTAAGCACTGGGAAAAACATCACATGCAAAAGAGTGACAGATGGAGCTGTGTCAGCTTTTACCTAACAGTGAAAGGGGAGGTAGAAGTCAGTTTCAGCACTTTTGTCAAAATGTGTTTTTAACAAAAGACATGTGTTAAATTACTAACACATATCCATAATATTTTAAAATATTTATACTATGAACTAATGACATCCTCGCAATTAGTGAAACGTGTCTTCTGTACATTCCTTTGTAAGGAAGGAAACACGTAAAAAGGCAAGGAGGACTTGGGGAGAGGTGTGCATGAGACCCAACTCCATCCATCGCATTCCTTGCATCAGATCTCCTCTTCATCTCCCTTAGCTCTGAGATCACCACATGTCCCATGGCCAGAAACCTCTCACGGGGCATCACTTCCCTGTTTTCCTGCAACACCACAGCCACAAAAGCCATCTGCTTAAAATTTAACTTTTAATTTTTTTTTTCTTCCAAAGGGATTAAAAAAGGAAAAAAGAAAAAGAAAAAGAAAAAAGAAAAAAGAAGTAGATCTACAGGCAGATGAGCTTCTTTCTTAATGGGAACACTATTACAGATAGACAGAATGTTCCTTTATGTTTATGAAGCTTCTCTTGCATTGTGTAAATGCACACTCACAGTGTAATCATGAGTTTTCTATCATCATTAGCAGCAGGACCCCAGTAGTTAAATCAAAGAAGCCTAGAAAATGTCCCAACATTGGAAGATTCCCACAAAGAAAAGCCTGTTTAGATAATTAAAGGAATCTTTATGAAATGAAGATTTTCATCTCCCAGCAAATTATAACACATTAGGTAACACTACCAAAAAAAGTCCTGCAAAGCCACAAACTAGAACTGGCTTTTCTTTCACGATCTTGAAATAGTGGCTGGGGGCAAGAGGAGGGGGAAGTGAGGGGAAAAGAGGAAGAAGAGTTCTCACTGAGGTAGTAAACTATTGTTTCTTTGGAAACCTTAAGTTTTGTCCAAGTTTTTTAAAATCAATATAAACAGATTATGCTTGGGTTGCAGATATAAATATAACCCAAGAATGTCTCCCACATACATACTGTTGATAGAAAAAGAAGTTTGAAAATGGAGTTTAAATCATCCTTCTCAGAAGCTTTAAACCTCACCTTGTAGAAAGTGACACTGAGCTTCTGGCAAGTGGCAGTTTCATGTATGAAATGTGTCTCCCGAAACTGAAGAGCATACAGAGTAGAACAAGATAACGTATCAACAAATTACATCTTAAAAACTGAAAGCAACCTAGGGAGCCTGCGCTGACTGATCCCTTTATATACAGAAAAGTACCAGGTGTCAGGATATCACAGAGGAGAGTTTAGAGCTTAATAGCCTAACAGAATAACAATACATCGATTCACAGTGTGGATAAGGAAAAACAAACGAACAAATACCCACAAAACAACAAAAAAAAAACCAGACCGCAAAACAACTTCTTACCTCAGCTGTTTCCCCAGTAGCTCCTCCTGGGCCTCCACACATCTTTATCAAATCCTCCACTGCAAAATCTACTCCCGGTGGTTCTGTCACCACCTGCCCCAGCCATTTCTGCAGCCAGCTGTCCCCTCAGCACAACTCATCAAGTACTGACACAGCCTAAGGAAGTGAAGTGTTTTAGGGCTTTATGTTTTAATGGCAGAACCTGCCAAAATTTATTCCATATTTTACTTTATCTCTACTACTTAAAAGGCAGGAATCACACAATGACTGGGATTCTAGCCATCAGTTAGGACACTAGAAAAAAGGATTGTTATTGCCAACTTGCTTTTGTGAAAGTCTATAGAAACTTTTCAAGCCAAGTTGCTCCAAATTCTTAATTTGAGTTCCAGAATTCCTGTTGCGTGTCAGGGAACATGAGATGAACTCCTTGTTAATTAGTTAGTGGCAAAGAAAGTATCCCCCTATTTTAGTGTAAAAAGCTGCTTCTTCCTATAGCTGTGCAGTAATATTTACGAACTTGGTAAAAAATAATTCAGCTGTACTTAATCCAGAAAACTCAGAAAAGCCTACGGTGGAATTTTTTTTCCTCTTTTTTTTTATTAAGTATTTAGGTAAATGCCTATCATCCCCGAGGTTTTAATTATTAAAGACGCTGAAAGTTCAGCAGCAAGAAGAAAGGTCAATGTCTAGCCCTGGTTAACTGCGGGAATCAGGGATGATAAACAGGTAAATTAATTGTCTTTTCCCCGCTCATACATTAATTGCTCAGCCGGAGCCGCGGGATGGGCACGGCCGGAGCTCCCCCTGCTGCTCACAGGCCTGTGCACACTTTTGCCATTCAGGGGCTCGCAAAAAGGGGTCAAAAATCGGTGCTTGACTGCTTAAATCACCCTACTGCCGTGGTTTGACCCCATCCAGCATCCAGCCCCACACAGTCCTGCCCCAGCAGCGGGATCGGGGAGAGAATGGGAAGGGTAAAAGCAAGAAATCTCGCGGGTTGAGATAAAGGCGGTTTAATAGAGAAAGCAAAGTGTGCAGGCAAGCAAAGCGAACCAAGGAATGATCTCCCTGCTTCCCATGGCCGGGCAGGTGTTCAGCCATGCCCAGGAGAGCAGGACTCCATCACAGGTAGTGGTGACTTGGGAGGACAACACCATCACGCCAAATGTCCCCCTCTTCCTCCTTCTCCCCCCACAATCCCGCTTTAAGTACTGAGCACGATGTCCCGTGGTCTGGAATATCCCTGGGCTCTGTCCGGGTTCCCCATCCCGGCTGTCTCCTGCCACTCTCCCGGGCAGCCCAAATTCCTTCCCAGCGGGGAGACGAAAAGCAGAAAGACCTTGGCTCTGGGCAGGCTCCGCTCAGCAGGAACAGGAACATCTCTGTAACATCACCCGTGTTCAGCACAAACCCAAACACAGCCCCGTACCAGCCACGGGGAGGAAAATTAACCCTGCCCCAGCCAAAACCAGCACACAGACCAAGCTGACACCAAATTATAGCCTCCAGCATCCTGGCTGACTTCAGGTAAAACGAGAGATCCCAAAACTCAATTTTAAGCCCACCCTTAGGGACCATTTTTTCTTAATTGATGATATAAAACACATTAAGCAGTAACCCCAACCAAATACCAATTCCTGTTAAGAAAATAAGATTTATAATCTTTATTGTTTACTTACATATAATAAATATAATACAGAACAAAAACATCACACCCATTGATTGTATTACATAGGCTGTTAATCAGAATACATTACATTTTCTTTTCATTGGCCCTTTTATAGGGTTTTGGTACTGGATATTAAGAATTTCAATTTATAAATCTTTCAACATAAAAACAATCTTCCAATTTTCACCTTCATGCATGTTTCAAATATTCATATATGTACTTGGTTTTGGTAAAAATATATAAGCACTGTTCAGTATTTGCAATATAGGATTTCAATTTCCCTTCATTAGATCTCTATTAATATAGAGAATTTCAAAATAATTAATAGCTTAAATCTGATTTTAATTAAAAATACTTATTCTTTATTTTTTATTTAACTGACTTCCCATCAGAAAATGAAGTGACAGGACAAAGACACCCCAGGCAAAAGCCAATGTTCACTTTTAAAGAACAAAGGGTAGAAATTCTGGTCCTTGCTTCACCTGTATTATCCTGGAATAATGGAGACACAATTTGGTATAAAGAGGGCAGGAGGAAACCAGAGTTTCTGAAGAGATACACATCTTCTTTTCAGATTTACCACTGCCATCCTGCTGTTTTCTCGGCTTAAAAATCACTGCATCAAACCCTGATATATGTTTTTCTCTGCATGAATATCCTTGCCTTTAAATGGAAATTAGATTAAAATGCTACATTTCTTTTTTATCAAAAATAGATCAAGGTTTAACACACTCTGAAATCAGGTTTTCAAGTGCAAATGCAATACACATCAGCAATTCACGTTCTGCTTTCACTAAAGAAAATGGTTAAAAGATGATGCATAAAGATGTTTCATAGAGGATACATATCTGGAACTTGCTATGCTCCTGGAACATCTGAATTATCAGAAAACTGTACAGTCTTCAGGGGAAAAAAAAGTTTTCAGGTGAAAGCTCTTCAGTTAAAGCAGCTTCCACTTCAAAAGTGTAACTGAGAACTCCCTGAAACTCGGTATAAAATGTAATGCCAAAACAACCATCAAAACTACGACTGGTTTTGTGCATCTTTTAATGCACTCAAGTTTCAGGAGTTTCATAAATCAAGGTTTCATAAACAATTTTGTTTTACCAATATCTACTCCAAAGAGACCTCACATGAATTTTAAATCATTACAAACACCCCTTCAGCTCTCCAATGCTGAAGTTGTAGCTCATACTTAGAACATTTCTCTAATTCCATTCAGGTAATGTCAGCTCAGACACCTGGCTGTGCTCTCCAGGTAGCCCTGTGTAAACAGCCTCTCCTGAGTGCCAATTAACAGAGCATTCCTTTGTAACTGCACTGGATGGACTTCAAAAAAACCCAAACCACAAACAAAAAAAACCTCCTAAGTCTCCAAATAGAATTTTTTTCCATGATTTTTTTTTAAACAATCACAGGGCTTAATTTAAGCCTTCAGCTTCAATTTCAAATTATTATTTAAAATACCTACTTTCTATATTACATCAAGATCAACCAGAGATCAACCCAATAAACTACTGCCCAAGCACTGCCTATGTGGAATTGGGCTATGCAAGAAATTACCCCAACGATTTTACAGCATATGCTTCCTACTTTCCTACTAATACTCTCAACTTTCAATTAAAATTTCTTGATTAAATTTTTTTAGGGGTTTGTTTTGTTTTTGTTTTTTTTTCTTCTCCAATAGGAAAGTGACACTGTTTGGCTGGAAAGTCCCTGCTGTTCCCCTAGCTAGAGGAAAAAGGAGATTCTAAAAATACTTTAGAAATTACTCATTCTGGCAGTGGAACTAACTTAATTGGTATGCAAGAGGTCAGATTTAGGTAGAAGAGAAGCATCACCTGTAACACAGACAAGGAAGACTTGTGGACTGGGAACATCAGTATTATATTGACTGGTATCACTGATAAAAATACAATTATTTGCATATTTTAACACTAGTTCTGTGCTAAATGGCTAATTCCCCTCAGCTTGATAAGTGTGGGGTTTGATTGGTTTTATTTGGTTGGATTTCTTAAAAAAAAAAAGTGGGGAAAAAAATCAGGAACATATGTGAAGAACTATAGAATAAGCCCTGAATTCTTATTTCTGAGGCCATTTCAGTATCCAGTCATATTTCTTCTGTGGAACATAAAGAAAATTTGTGCACCTTCCCTGAAAAATCCTTCAGAAGTTCATTAATAAAAGAAAGGGAACATTGGATGCAACTTCATGAAGTGAGAGGCAGTTAAAGGACTTTGAACTTGTAGAACTAAACAGCTGCTTTCTACAAAAATCCTCAGAGAAAAGCCCTTAATGCTTTTTAAAAGTAGGAAGTGAAAGCCAGATGGAATTCTGGATGCATTCCACATCATGACAGGCATATCCAGAAAAGGTTTGGTTACCTACTAATACCAGATGTAATGACAAGAGTGAGAACACATCTCTAAGTAGTCACATTACGTGTCAGATTTATGTTTTATGTCAGATTTCTAACACCACAGAGGACTAGGGCAGTCAAAATACAATTACACTGGCTTTACCTAGAGAGGAAATTCACTTTGCAATGAATGCAACAGGGCATGGAAATGGAAATGTCAAAGCAGAAGTCATCAAGAGGAAGCTGATCCTCAAGGCTGATGACTATGATCACATATTCTCACTATGGACAAAAAAAGTATACGGCGAAGTGCAGGGGTTAATATTTCTCATGCTGCTGATTTCAAACTAAAGTCATGTAGCAAGACAAATTCACCTTCTAAATAATTAATCTGCATACTGGATAGGTAGAAATATCTTTTGTGACCAGTAACAGTAGTGTGTTTTCCATTTTTACCAGCACTAAAATCCCTCAATTTATATTACTGAGGTCTTAAAGCAAACCACTCCAGATACATGCTGCAGACAGAAATACTGCAAAGGCATAAAGGTCAACCTGACTGCAGAGTTCCTTTCAATAAAGTTTTATTTTATTAATGCTGTCTATGACTCTCGTGGGCTTTGGATCAAATCCCAGTCTAACCAAAGCAACTTTACAGGAAAAACAAACAAAAAATCCCCAAAGTGAACAGACTTCGTAAAAATTTAATTATATAAATGAATATATTTATATTAGAGATTTATCCTGACATACCCCAGAATCAGATTATGTATTATTATAGCACCGCCTAACCCTGAAAGTTAATGTCACCGTCATGCCAGAAGTGCAGCTTCATAATCAGCAGAGTAGCTATTCATTTCTGTGGCACAGAGGACAATAAAGTAGAAAATCACACACATTTCAGCATCAGCTTAGAATGGATGTTTCTCCAGAAAGTAACAGAGTGTTGGGCAGAGTATATTTTATTGACATCTTTAATGCTCTTAACATCCTCATCGTGATTTACCTGATAAGCATAAGGAAATTCAACATGGAAGTTACATGATGTGAAATGTTTGAGTGAAACCTGGAAATGTTTGTAGCGATTTTAAAAGCAGGAATTAGTTATCACCTCTCACAATGTATGGTATCATCCATATTTCCCTGAGAAATCATGCCCTGCAACGATCATGTAAAACAAAATACAACATCAATGAAATCGTGGATTAGATAGGGAAAAAAATGCATAACAACAGTTTATGAATGGACACATAAATGCTACTGGAGTTATAACTATTAAATTGCAGGCATTACATGTGACAGCCATAATAGAAATGGTAACTAACTCAAAACTTACCCCGAATAAAGAAAACTGATTAAAAGTACCATCCTACAGTTAGCCATATAACTCAACATTGTGATATTAACATCAGTTTGTTTAATGATTTTTGAGCATGTCAGTTCTTCACTTCATTTACAAACACTCTGCCTTTCCGAGGCCTATTTCCATAAGAAATTTAAAGCGTGTCCATAAACTCAGCCTATCTCCAAAATTTAACTGGTTTTCCCTGTCCTCTGATAGCTCAGTTTAGCTCAGTAACATAATTTCCCTAAGATAGGAGGATCTTTTAGTAGGGAATAGGAATGACAACATTCAACACTAAGAGAAATGGAACCAAGAATTACAAAGAAATCATTTTGCCACCTTATTTAAAGCCATCACAGCTGTGAATAGCAGTACCTAGGCACAAGTACTGTGACAGGAATGACAATTACAGCAGCACACACCAAGAAAAGCAATTTGCAGGCTCTCCTGTTTTTGTTAGTACATTCCAAAGAGGTCTGCCGACCAAGCATCACCAGCAGCTCCCCCAGACCAAGCATCACTGGCAGCTCCCCAGCTTGAACAACAGCCCTGCTAAACACCCCATTTCCACAAAATACCTCAGCATCTGCCATGCCACAGGGACACACGCAGGCAGTGCCTCAGCCCCCAGCTTCTGTGTGTGCAGCCCCTGCAGCCTAACTCCATGGCCAGTCCAGTTCTACAGCCCCTACCCCCTCACAGGGATTCCCACAGGCCAGAAGCCAAGGAGCAGGATGCAGTGAACACTGGGAAAGCCAAACAGCAGGCCCTCAGTGCCTTCAGGAGCACTCATGTGCCCCAGACTGTTACAGATGGGGTATTTCCATCCCTTGCTGAACCAGCATTACATCTGCAGCAGTCCCTCGTAGTGAACCCATTTTCAGCGTGACTGAAACCCAACAGGAAGTGGCCAGAAAAACTGAAATCCTTTTCTGCCTTTGCTCTGAAGTGCAGCACACTGCTTATCAAACTAGGGGAGACTCACCAGAACCCTAAAAGCAAAGGCATGCTCTGTAGCTTTCGGCAAATTATCGTAATTTCCTTCATATACACAAACCAAACAGCCCCAAAACCTCAACTGCACACACAGAAGAAATTGTTGGTTGTCTCAAAGGACTACAGGAATTAGTTCAACTGTTTGACAGAGCAACACGTAGTATTCATTTCCCACTTCGTAGGCAGGGGAAATCACTGTTCCTCAACCATCTAATGACAATCAAAGAAATGCTCGACATTATTTTTCTAAAGCCTATGTGGTTCCTGAAAGAAATAAGTCAGAATAAAGACATTCCCAAATTGAAACAGTAAGAGCAGTGACAATTTACGCTACCACACAGAGGTAAAGCATTCATGAAAGAGCTCCTTCACATTCCAGTTGTGTCACAGGGAAGAAAAACCCAGCACGTCTCCATTGCGTCAGAGGTACCTGAGAATCCAAGCTAAATCTCTTGTGCATTTACCAAGCACCCATTAGAGAGCTATGCAGTTTACATTTCAAATCAGATATTATATTTATAAAATATCATTGTACTAAAAATCACAAGGTTTTGTAGAAAAAACTCCATCACATTCTATTAAATGCAGGAACAATGTTATATGTCATAGCTTCTGTAATTAAAAGTATAACACGTTTCTTGTAACTACAGGGGCACCATTGTTTAAAAATCCTTTCAGGAAGGACAGTTTGTTTTGTTCTTACTATTTAAAGAACGGTAATTTAATGCAAAAACACAGCTTAAGCTAACTAGTGCCACGAGATAAAAATATTTCATATCTTATTAAAAAAAAATTAACACATTTTTGTTAAAAACAAAAACATTTGGAAAGGCCAGACTTCGAGTTTACTGAACATTCTTCAACATTCAGATTGGGGTCAGAGACAGAAGAATACTCTTAGTACTTCTTTTCTTAACCTCTCAAACGAATGAATAATGCAAATTAACAGTCATATACCTGGGAGGCTATGATGATCTTTGACTTTCACTCGTGAACATAAGGGCAAATACAAATAGCAACTGCCCATTTGACATCACAGATCGAATCCTATTTGCATGACCAATTTCAAATAACAGTAATAGAAAATTTTGCTAGAAATACTGTTATTGCCATCTAAAGCAAACTCAGTTTTCCCAGGCTTAATTCACTGATGCCACAAGTCCCAGCTGATTCAAATTTGGAGTTAATGCCTCGTATGAAATATTCAGCAGGGTGTCATTGAAGCTTTTCATTAACTGAAAAGAGACATTATCTTTTTATTTTGAGTAGGCATTACAATATTTCTTGAAAAAAAGTTAACACAAACATCCTTTAAATTTGTCCTAATTTTGAAGGACAAATCCAAAACCTAAGGAAACTCCACTGATCAAAAAATGCCTGAAAATTCCAGTAAAGTAAAATTTAGTTCAACATACTGCATTTTCAACCCCTCTGCTTGTGGGGTTTGGAAATTTAACCGTAAAATTTAATCCACTTCCTTGTTTCTTTTGGGTTTGTGATTTTGTTGTGGTTGCTTTGGGTTTTTTTTTAATTCCTATTTTAGTGTCCAAGAAGGACTTACTATCTCATCTTGAAGAGATGCCTCAGATTACCAAAGTTTGTAGTGCAATCCAGTATTAAAAACAGGAAGGAAAAACTTGATAAAGGTTAAATATTTGAACAGAATAGCCCCAGGTTCATTTTGTCTTCCTTCTCTACACACAGTTCTTATATTAAATTCCAGCTGCTGGCTTGAATTCTTCTATAAATGTAGAACTAAGCATGTTGCTCTCCTGCATTCCCTCTCAAATAATGGTTTTATCACCAAAAGACCAAAATTTCTTTTGGAAGGATCACTACTGAGTGCCAAAACATGAACAGGCATTTCTGCTATGTCATCCTTCTGTATTTGTGTGGAAGGACAGTAGAAATACCCTACATTATTAATAACCTTGTTACGTGGGAGAAAATACTCCCGGCTAAAAATCCACCTTACATTCATTATAGAAAAATAAAATCCATCAAAAGCCAAAATTAACTTTGATCTAAGTGTCTTGTAGGCCAGGAGCTGGAAAATGGCACTAACTAATTTCAAATATTCCTGAACATAATTATAATAGCTTCTCTGGATTAAAAAGGATAGAAACACTGCAGTGGAAGGAAGATAATTATCAGTTTTAGAACAAATTTATTAATACAGCTGGGGGGAAAGAAAAATCAATGCAAACACCTTTCCTTTTCAGATTGCTTAGCAGATTAGTGTAGTGCCAACCCATTACCTAAAAACTTTCACAATTAATTTGATCTCTTTCACAACGTGGCAGCTACATCTGAAAATCTTCATGTCTGAGACATAACTGGGATTGAGAATGGGTTACAGAACCAGTCTGTTTTAAAACAAGTGTAAGAATGTATACCCAAATGTATTGTAATCAGAAGTATTCTACCATACACTGACATTTTAAGCATTCCTGATTGTTGGGCAATTTTTTTGATTTTTAAACATCAGCACCCATTGCCATTACAAGGCTACTCAAAATGGCCTAAGACATTTATATATGTAGTATTCCAGGACCGTACAAAGATCCTGCCTCAGTAATTATAAGAATGCACTTAATAAATTATTTTTCTATTTTCATCTATTAATATGCAAATAGTTTATACAACATAAAAAATTTAATTTGTACCTACTACAGGTAACATATCTATTTACTTTTCATCTGAAAGTCTGTAAGACTTGATGATCTGCAAACTTATTTACATAACTCATTTTAAAGTATCTTTTAAAAATAATATTGTCCAGCATTTAACAAAAATGTGACTTAAAAAAAGAAAGAAATCACTTAACAGTGTTCGCTTTCTTGATTTTGTCAAGTAATGTCACCAGCTCAAGTGTTATAAGGCAGGTTGATTGCTCAGATGGACTAAGACTCCCTATGGTGACAGGCATGTAGTAAATCTGTTCATTTATAAAATCAGATGAAAGCAAGAAAGAGAAAAAGTTTAGAGTTTCAAAAGAACTGAAACTTCTTATTTTTACTACAAATTCAGAATAGGCACTGAAACATGATTCCTTAGGGACTTTTCCAGAAGATTGTCTCTTCGCTGGGCATCATTCCATTTTTAAACTAAGAAGAAGAAAAAAAAATTATCAGGGGTACACAATTCAGGATTACAAAAGAGCAATTACCCTAAGTATTTATTTCCATCTTACTAACAAAGGAAATAACTCCATGTCTTAAGACATCACAATTACTGTCTTGGTTAGAATATTTTTAATTTCATTATTAGATTTAAGCCACATTGGAAAATAGAAATACGCCTTTCGTGTAATTCTGCATGCACTATTGAAAACCAAAGCTCTGAAGCACAGGGCTAGGAGAGTCCTAAACTTTGTCTGTTTTAATGCTCCAAGCCAGTACTGACAAACCACGTAACGTTCCTTTTAGAGATTTGTGTAACCTCCTCTTAAAAAGCAATATTTTGCAAACTTTAGGTATTCTAGTCTACTTTCCCTATTCTTGTCATGAGACACATTTAGCCCAATATTTAATGGAATTTAACAACTTAATTCTTGTCAGCCACAAACACAAGGGCTCCTTTCCACTTTTGGGACCCATAATGATGAAGTCTGGTGATGTTCCCTACACTTCCTTAAATGGCTGGTGTTTTTCATGAGCTGCAGTAGCTCAAACTGAGACCCCAACAGCATTAAAGAGTGAAGTAATTTCTTCAGATGTCTTCCAACCACATCACCCGTGCCAAGAAGCTGAGTACCTCTTCTGGTGTATTGACTCATATCCAGTTTTGGATGAACTTTTGTAATACTCTTTAGTAAAAAACTCCATTTCAAAACCATTGACCAGGAACTATGAGAATAATGCTTGGCAACGAGTAATAATAATAACTTTGAAGATATATTTTAAAACACGGTCCATCAATACAGAACAAGACTGACTGCATGCTCTTCAAAAATGTGTCCCTGCATAACACAAATGCCACGATGAAAACCAATCCTCACCTTTCTGTGCATTGTTTGAGGTTTATTAAAGGTTTACCTTTTGTCTATGAACAGCAGCTGTCTCCATCCTGTGAAACACTATGCATAGGGATGAGGCTTTCACACTGCTCACTTTCTTCTGGCATTCTTAAAAGAAACAAAGTTATTTATTTTAAGTCATACAGTAATATTAAATTGGTTGTTATGAAGCCAACCGAAGTACCAAGTATGCAGCTGTTTCAACTTTAGCCACCAAAAACATGCATTGACTCCTTAAGTTTATCAAGTGTGTTTAAGTTTGCACAATTCTCACTGCATGTGCTGGGTACAGAAATTATCATAGATGTATTAAGGGAAAAAACTGTGACAACCACTAGGAAACTTCTTTTAAAGGTAAACAGATTTCACATCTTTCCATTTTCTGAGCATTACATAGGTTAATAAATGGATTGGCAACTACTGCTATGAAGAAATTAGTACACCTGAATATAGAACCAGGTGAAAATAAACAGAGTATGAGTATTGTGGCTTGCAGAAGAGTAATAGGATATTGGAAAGGCTGAAGAAGAGACAGAATTTTAGTTTGTCATTGCCCTACCTCTGAATTCGATGTTTTCTACAAATAAAGGCAAAAACTCTTCTGATTCCCACCATCACTGGATCCCAGTTATTATAGTGACACAAGAGAGTTGCAATGAAAAATGAAAAAAACACAGGTACTGCTCCTGCAAAAAATAACCAGGAAAACTGCACCTGGAATTGAAACACAAACATCATTCACTCAATAGCTTAAAAAAGAACTGATATGCTGTATATTTGGATGATTATTATTGTAAGTTTGAGATGCAGTTTGAGTTTTTTAAACAGTATGAGTTATTTGGTAAAATTTCTATAGCTACTGCTTCTTCTAATAACTGCATAACCTGTTCCCACTGATCCATTCTCTACAATGGAACATTCTGTTTGCACTGGGAGCTGAATGAAGACTGCTATTTCCAAATAGTCTCGGGTTTAGGTTTTTAGCTATGTCTCTGGTGCCAAGGAGAAAGCCTCCCAGACATTTCATGGGTTGGAAAGAGATGATCTTTAAAGTCCCTTCCCACCCAAACCATTCCATGGTTCTGTAACTCCAAACCAAGGGCACAAGGACAGGAAGAGCCTGGGACCTCCCTTTCAGGATGACAGAGCCATTAGCTGTGGGCACGGCCCCCCCGTGTGGAGAAAAGAGCCAAAACTGAAGATTTTGGAGAAAACAGATTCTGCTTTGGTACCTGGCACTGATGATCCTCCTCAAAGATCTCATAAACTGCAATTGTTAAGCCCTATGAGCCTATTTAAGCCTATTTTCTAATGAAATTCAGAACACATAAGTTGCCAAAAGGAACATTTAATTAGTCATTAGAAACCTGGTTGTAATTTACTAAGATTCAGATTTACATTAGAAAATTACAGAAAAATAAATACCCAGAAAGTGATTATGAATCTTGTGTAATTACCATGCCATTTGACAGTCATATGAAGGCTGCATGTATTGATATTTTAATCTTTATATTACATGGTGTGATTTTTGGGGTGTCCTGTGCAGGGCCAGGACTTGGACTGGGTGATCCTGATGTGTCCCTTCCAGCTCAGCACATCCTATGATTCCAGGATTATAAGCCATGTGGCATTCTTGTGCAGGTTTCTTTTAAGTAAAAACAAGGCTGGCCAGAGGCATTAACAGGGCAGCTTGAAGCTGGAATTAAATTTCTATCAGGTCATCTGAGATGTGGACACCTGAGACTTCAGCAAGCATGGGGCTTGGCTTAGGATATTCTGATGTCTGTATGACAGAGGCATCCTTGCACAAACACACTTGTGCAAAAACCATCAAAGTCTACAGCAGTTTGCCTGTAATCACAGTCCCTCACTCGTTTTTCTAATACTAGTAATTTATTTTCTAAAATGTAAGACAGAAAGGATTTACTTCCAACACCAGGAGTTACAGAGGTAATTTGTCCTTTTGTTACCAACAGCAGCTGAAAGTCATCCAAGAGAGCTTTGGAGATGTTTCTGCTATTTGAAATGCCTCCATGTTGCATTAGTACATGAAGTATAAATTAATTTTACAAGATCTGGACTCTGTGTTTATTCAGAATAAACAGCCTAAAGATTAAGCTGTTTACTGGGAATTAGAAAAGCATCGTCCATTTTTCAGTGTATCCCAGAAGAAAGTTTAGATGAATCACTTCAGAAGACAACCTAAAAATTTCATATATTGATATATGTAACTATATATATACACATCTCTACCAATGTATTTGCACATGCACACACATCTGTGTATATCTAAAATCCGTACTGACACACAAATCTACATATAAAATTCCTATTTTTTCTACCAGCATTAACTCACACAAATCTAATTCGACCTCATGAAAGTGAATTTTGGGGGAGGAGTCTACAGTTATTCCTTGAATCCTTCATAGCTATCATGAGTTATTTACCATCCCATTACAATTTATCTCTCAAGTGTGTATTGCAGATGCTTTAAGAGCAACATAAATACAATTATCTTACCAACAAATGTTTTCTTATTGTTGGAATCACTGCAGTGTTTGCTTTATTTCCATGCTGGAATATGCAGGTAATACTAACACAAAACATACTGTGCATCACATGTTCATTACAGAAGTATTTATTCAGGGTCTGACTCTTTTTGACTTTTCTTTTCTTATATTTATCCTTTTATTTTTCTGACTTATTTTCCAAAATCTGCACTGACATGAAGTAAAAGCAAAATACAAGTTGTGTTTGGGGTTTTTTACCCCATTTTTACACACACAAAATTTCAGAAGTCTAAAGGGACTTATTACAATTTGCACTTTGCTTGTGAAAACACTGAACAGCAAAGCTTTTTGGCTGGAAACATTCCAAGTGCAAGACTTGACTAATTTCTTGTACCAAATAAACAAGTAAAAGCCTAAAAGAATTTAATGAGAAGATGTTCTGTAAACAATGATCAAAATTTAGCAGTACCTTACCTTTTGCATGCACATGTCAGCTATTATGGACAGAGGTATTGTAAGGCTTAGGGCAAGTGTGCCTATCAGTGATGAGGTAAGAAAGCAGCCCCTAAAAGACAATAAAATAATAACAATTATACAATTTAATGACAATAAATAATAATAACGAGGTCTTACTTAGAAGTTAAAAGACAACCAAAGTAATACATCAAATGAGGAAGACATTTGATGAACTGTTAGTTACTGTTTAATAATCAAAAATTAACTCACATCATCACACTCCATCATAAATCTGTGAAAGTACATAGAATTCTTAACTAGGCAATTGATGTCTTCTGGGCTGAGGTTTAATTCCCATACCAATCTTTTGAGATGACGGAAATTTCCCTATTTCACATGTAGTAATTTCATCTAGAAAAATCTGCATTTTGTTTCTGTACCATGATTCTCTACAGCATAAGAGACTGCTTCTGAATTACAACCAACCTGTCCACAGAAAACTGTAATTGCATAAATGGTACAGAATCCAAGAAAAAATTATCAGCAGGTTAAAAAAAATAAAATGAAGAGTCACATCTATCCCTACATTATTTAGTCGGTAATATGTAGTTGGGTGGAGTAAACAAGTAGGTTAAAAGACATTATTTACTTCCAAAAAAAAGTAAAGAAGACTATACTAGTGGCACACTGGATGATATCAGCACAAACTCTGAAATTAGTCCCAGTCCAAAACTATAGAAAAGGAACTGGAAGTAAAACTAGCTCTTTAATTGACTGGAATATCATTCAGAGTAATTAAACATCATGTATGTAAAAAAGTCTGTGCACACCCATGTACTCAACCCTATGCTAGTACTTGATTTTGGGACAAGAGACAATGTTTGAGGTTTGGGGGGTTTATTTGTTTGTTTGTTAAAAATGAAATTGTTAAAATGAATCTTAACCTGACACTGATACTGATACAGGACAGCATTATCATCACAAAAATAGTCTATCAACAAACAAGTCCAATTGCAAAGGAACCTATGCTACAATGCATTTATATCCAGGACTGGCATAAAAGTTTGCCAATAAACAAAAAATCTCATTATTAAATTTCATATATAACTTTAAACTTGAAAAAACAAACAAAAATCCACAGCATCAAACAAAACCAAGTGGGTTTTGTGGAACTCCATCTACTCCACCTTGATCTTCCATTGCAGTATTGTCACAGAACTGTTACAACAGAATTCATACTCTCCTTTTGCTTCTGCAACTCTGTAGCACAAAGTCTTTTTGTCTCCAAATGTTAATTCTGGAGCAAGCTAAGCACACAGTATTTTAATTACTACAAGACCACATCAGCTACTTTTTAAAGTCAGCTGTTGTCTTAACAGGACATTGTGACACAATGCTAAAACTGCACATGTGGACAGAAAAAAAAAAGAAAAAGGGCAAGAACCATAACCTAGACAATTTTACATCTCAACATTCGAGAACACAGCCAAGATAATGTATGTGAAACATATTCAATGTATAGCATACATACCACAGCCAGAGGAACTCTGACAAAACTGTTCCAATAAGGCCATTTATGACAATGCACATCCATATCAGTTTATTGGGAAACTCAAATGCTTCAAACCCAGTGTAGTGAAGCAGGAAGAACCCTGGCCACAGCAGCAACAGATTAAACAGTCCTACAAAACCTGAATATAAAAACAGTATTAAGTAAATCACAATAAATATTTTTCAACATAACCAAAATCTCAGCTAAATTCTGCTACTTTGACAATATGCATATAGAAAAGCAGCCATGAAGCAATATTTTTAATCTTTCAAAGAAAACAAATGTAAGAAATTTAACCTGAAATTCACAAACTAAATTTGCATCAGATATTTACAGGTTTGAAACTGAAAAGAAAATAAAAATTAGAAAACTCATTAAGTCAGTGGGGCTGTCTGCTTTCCTACAGGAAGTTACCTCTCGTTGTTAAGGCACTAAACAAGAAATAATTCACACAACCAGGCTCTAAAGGACTCCTAACTATGGGAGTAAGAGGCTTTCTCTACTTCCTTGGCTTTTCTAAGCCCCTTTACCACTCAGATACAGTTCAGTGCCTGAAAGCAAATCATTTAATCATACACTGAATTAAAACTTTCAACGGAGTTACTTTTGGTCTTACCAAAGAACATTGGTATGTCAAGTTTATCTTCTCTATCTACTTTCCTTTTTATCATGACTATGTAGACAGCATACAGCATTGCTCCTACAAGAGACCAAATGGAACCTGGAAAAACAGAAAAAAATACTCTCTTGAGATATGCCAAACATGTTATGCACAGAAGGATCAACTCTCCTAAATCTCTGTTGATTACAGAATCCATTACTAAATGAAAAACATTGAAAAATGGAGAAGGCTCTAAAATGTAAATACTTCCCCAACATATGCATAGGGTGGAAAATTATCATAAATGGCAAGTTTTAGAAGTTGAAACTAAAAAGCCAGATTGTGAAATGCTACATGAGCAAGAGATACAGAGCTTACTATATGACTACTTAGTACTGTCAGAAGATGGTACTCAACACTGAATATTTCAGGATTAAAACCCATAAGTAAATACCTATTGTATCTTTTCCAGCAGATTTTTCAGAACCAGAAAGGTTAACAAGTACCACACCACCAATGCTAGCAAAAAAAGAAGAAATGCAAAATGTTACTCAAACTCAGGAATTTCTTTACAAAAAACAGATAAAAGAAAGAAAAAAACAAATATACAGTTCTATCTTCAGGCATTTTTAGTTAAACAAAACCGACTTCTGGAAAGTCAAAAGGAGTTCTCAGCTGCTAAGGCATGATCCCAAGTTAAAAATAACCAAACCCACTTTTAACTTCCCAGAACAATGCACCAGGCATTTAATGAAAGAGGCTGAAAACACTCAATGTCTAACCTCTTCTTTTTTCACCATTTACACAAAAATAAACAAACCACAAAAATAAACAATAAAATAAGTTCATCTATTTCCAACAGAAATCATTCTAATTTCCTCCAGGAGGATGAGATTTGGTAATGGTTCATGATACGAAGCATTTAACTTAATTCACTTCCTCAATTCATCTGTGAAACAAGGATTTTTAAAAAGGTGACACTATTTATACCTGATACCCCATGGACAATAGGTACAGTTGTCCCATCACTGTACCAGGGAGTTTTTGACCAAATGTTCCCTCCCATTATCTTACCTTAAAATAACAGCTAATAATTTGGACAGGGTAAACCGATCTCCACTGTTACTGGGAAAGACTGCAGCTAAAATTAATGTAAAAAGCCCTGCAAGATAAATTCAGAAGAGTTTATACAATCAAGTTTTGCCAGTAGTTTGCTCAGAAAACTACACAGCTTCAAAGCTATTACACTCCAAATATATTTCTTTAATATACAGATGTAACTGCAGTACACACACAAAAAGCAGGGGAATCATGAAGGTACACTAAAAACCTCTGCAAATATACAATGAATTTTCTAAACACATATTCAATGCCTTTAGGTCAAATCCACAGGTAAAAATGTTACACAAATCCATTGTAACGAGATTTTTATGTTATAAACAGCCTTATAATGCACATCTGGTGGTGTAAATAAAACTTACCAGATGTTGATGACAAGATATTAACTATGGCAACTTGGGTATCTGACAGAGCTTCCTGGTATGAGAAATTTGCCAAGAACCACTGGGGAAAAAGAAAAATAATTTTGTTATTATATGGATAGCAACAACAGAGCTTAAGTTTCCCAGTGCAATAAAACTCTAGTTGAAGAAAAAACCAGAAAATTATTTAACCAAAAAAATAAAATCAGAACTAGATTTTTAGCTTAAAGAGACTTCTAACTTCTATTAAAGTGCCAGGCACATTAAAAGACTGCAGCAAACTTAGAACTGGCTCAAACCAACCACATTCAAGTACGTGTTTAATAACGAAATAACATACTTCAGAACTTAAAAAGAATTAAAATGACATTATAATAGCTAGTCTGTAGTAACTAAAGGTACTTCTAACTTGTTTTGGAGTGCTTTAAGACGATAACTGCAAAGGGCTGCAAAGAAATTTCAGTAATGCATGTGACATTAGTCAGCGTAATGAGGTTTTTTTAAGGGTACTTAAAACCAGCATACATCTCCAGTGTTCAAAACTAGCATCTCTTACATTCAATGCTTAAAAAATATTTCGTAATTCCTCCATAAAGGAATAAAATGGCAAGTGTTTTCTCATTTCTTGATTGAGATCTCATTAATAAGATCTCAGATATATTCTAAGGGAAGTAACCACTCTCTATGAATATTTCCACATAAGACTAAAGTCCAAGAAGAAATACATGTACATGCCAATAGTGTCCACAAAAAGAATAAATAGGAATTGTTTTGGACATGAGGACACTACCCTAGAAAAAATTACACCATTATTTTCTGGTACATGTATCAGTGGTATTATTATTGTTATTGATGATGATAATAACAATAATGTTTAAAGAGCTCTGCTTCCTGAGGAAAAGCCGTGGTGAGTCCACATTACAGAGAACCCATGTGGCAGCATCACTGAAGCTGCTTCTGGAAAAGGTATCGCTGATCTGCCCTCTACATTTTTCTGTCTCAAGAATCCTGCCACTGTAATCTCTCCCTCCTCCCAGAACTGAGGCATGATGCAGCAACAGCATCTACCAACAGATTCATAATTAAATCTCGTACATCCATGTCCAGCACAAGGAAAGTTTTACTTCTCATAGCGCTTTTATAAAATAAGGCTTAAAGAATACAAGTCATCTCAATACTTTTTCACTATTATTATATATATATAAGTTTTAAATACATGTATACTTAAATTTTCTGAAAGAATGGAGCACATACCACAAAGCAAAAGAAAAAGCTAATTTTTGCTACTTGGCTTGCAGTGAGTTTTCCTACAGTTTTTAAGATTGATTCCTGCTCCTTCACTGTTGGATACGACATGCGGGACAGCTTTGCTTCCAAGGCATGGCTGGATGGGAGCTGCCGGATCTCCATGATGTTACTGAACCTCACACGAGGCTTCTTGGGTGCTTGAGAGGAGGGAAAAAAAGAAAAACAAAAGAAAAAAAAGAAAAGGAAAAAAAAAAAAAGATTCATATTATCATTAAACTTTCTGAGCCAACACAACATGCAAATGAAACTATGATGTTGTAACACATCAATGATTACAATACAGCACAAATAACAGGTTTTTATCCAAATAGAAGACATGCCATCATGATTTATTAAACTTATATTTTGTTATTCAGGAGGCCACTAATAAGACAAAGCACAATTAATTACTGTTTTCAGTCAGTAACTTGTCTACCCACAAAAACCTCACTGAAAAGCACCACCCCTGCTCCCCATCAAAAATATCAACAAAAGGTAACAACATATTTTTAGGTAGGAATTATTCCATATTGACAAACATTATATATATATAACATTTACTTTAACTGTCTAATAGCCAAACAGCCAAAACCTGCAAACAGCTATACCTAACTGCAAGGACAATGTTTCATTCAGAAGACTGAAGTCCAACAGACCTCAAAGCTTAGCAGAGACCATAAAGTCACTTGCCCTCTTGAAAGCCACCCTCTAACTAATCTTGCAAACTAGGATCAGGTTTTATTTAAAAGGTTATTTTATCATTAGCTTCCTCTGTAAAGAAAACATTACACTACACACTACAGGTAAATATTAGCCTAGATCAATATGAAACATTATCTTATTTCCTAAAAAAAAGTAAAGGGAAAACTGCAGCTGGAACAATTCTGAAGTGATTGGTGCATGTTGCCACAGGAAGCAGAGCCTACCAACGTGGTTCTTAATGTGTGGCATCTAGAAATTAAGAGACTTTCCCTTTGATAAGCAAGGACTCTTTTGCTGAGGATTGGCTAACTGGATGTTTTGAAGCCAACCTTTCTACAATTGTCTGGGACAGTGAGGCCTGTTTCAGGTACTATCACAAGATAGTGAGGCTTAAATAAAACCAGAACGCACATAGACTGTTAAAATTCTTACTTTGACTGCTTTGCTCCTGCTCTAAAAAGGACAATAGCTTGTTTTTCCAGAGGCTGACTCACTGCTGCTGGTCTTACAAGCCCAGAAGGAAAGAATCACAAGTACTGAACCCAGTTGGTCCCTTGAGATAAACATAGGCTGCATCTGTAGTGACCAAGAAAGGTAAACTGAACGACAGGCCTATGTTTTCTCTACCTGAAAGTAAATATATGAGACTGCAATTCATGCAATAAGAGATTTTTAGAAAGGAGAAAAAAGGAAAAAAAAAAAGGGGGGGGAGGGAGGGGAAGCAAGTCCTGCAACACTACAGCAGTTAAACTAAACAAAGAGAAAAGTAACTCCTTTGCTACAGAACTAACATTACAGCATTCCAAAAGTCTTTACTCACTTTTCTCTGCATCACTACTATTACTGCCATTTTTTTCAGTTGGCAAATCATGAAACTTTACAGGAACATATAAAGGTTCACTCTGCAATGAATCAGTATAAGTAAAAATACAGTTAAGCAGGATATTTAAATTATAACCAGTAGAAAAGGAAAAATGAATTAGAAAACTAAATAAAGAAAAGCTTGGTGAATAGTAAGAGAATCAGACTTAAAGTGGGTCTGCACACAGTGAACAGACTTGTCAAAATCCATGTATAAAGTATGTTGTATGTTACACATATTGCTAAAACACGGTAATAAAAGAGAACTGTGCTCTTTTGTGTGTATCCTCATGAACACATAATTTATGGCCAGAAAATTCACACTTACTGATTTAAAATTATAAAGTAAGTAATCAATATCACAGATATTTCATTGGAACTATAGCTTCTGTCCAAATTATAAACTAGAAACAGGAAATATAGAACATATGTACAAAAATTAATGTACTCATTTTCTTCCCATTATCCTAAAACCCCTCATTTTCTTCTCTCAATTTAAACATCAAAAAACTTTGGGAAAGATCTACAATACATAAGGCACTTAGAAGTATTTCAAACAATTAAAACTTCTGCTAACAAGACAAGTTTTAAGCTGCTTGTTTAGATTAAATTAATAAAGTGTAATAATGAAATAATGAAAAAGATTAGATTGGATTGGTAGTTGGATTTTAATTAGGCTTGTTTAGGACTAGAATTTTGGTGGATGTTTAAATTAACACAAAATTGTCCAAGTTTCTAGAGTCACATGAACTTAATGAATTGAGCACGCTAAGATGATTTTATTCTTAAACACAGATACATAAAAATGAAAATCCCCCAAAAACTTAAATGAAGAATACATGCGAAAAAGAGTCTCTTCAAGTAATTCTGTATAAAATATCCATACAGTAATTTGCCAATACTCAATTGCTTCCCCCACTCTATTAGAGATGGTACTCATTTGAATATGTAAAGGTTTCCTTTGTACAAGATGGTATTTCTTTGACAAACTACTACAGAAACATTCAAGTAAGTGCTTTATTGAGCTGAGGACCCATATTTCTTATAACAAGCAATACCATTATGTGCAGTACTTATTAGTAACATACAAGCATATAAGTTACCAATCCCCTTTGCACAAACCTATTCCATTTAAGACTGCTATATTTTATGAACAGTAAGTCAGGATGGTTGTGCCATGTTATTGTAAAGCATTGACCTTCATAAAAGAAGGCACTTACCAGAGAACTGTTTACAGTGGTGTCTGTTGTACAAGCAGCAAAATAACCTTCAGCATCTGCAAACTAATTACAGAAATTTTAATGTAATAAACTACCAAGGCAAAGTTATTAGTAACTGAAATTTTTGAAGAGTAAGTTTTTTTATTACTTTCTCCATAATTCTGTCACAATTCCCTCTCTCCCCTCAGCCCTACTCCCCAGTACCAAGAGGGCTTGCAAGTTCAGTAAATAATTTCAGTACCTTCTTGTAAGTCTTGAAGAACCACACTGAATTCAACTACCCAGGTATGAATGCAGAATGAGACTCTCAAACACAGAAAACCTGCAAAATTCAGTCTTAGGGACACATTCTCCACTAAATGATCGTGCATCTATTAACAACAAGCTGCTTCTCTCTTCATTTTATTGAGGCAAAGTTCCTTTCCCTCTTCCTTTCTGCACCTTACCAAATCCATATTCCCTGACCTGCAGCTTGCTGTTCTACCATGATGGTAGCAAATCTATTAAACAAAGCCTCTAATGTAGAAGACAACTTAAAAGTAAGGTGTGTTTATCCAAGCAATCATTGAAATAAAACCATATAAATGGATATATTTTCCAGATTAATAAACACAAGACATTTTAAAGGCACTTGCAATAATTACAGAGTTGAATATTTAACTACACCCCTTGAGGGGGAAGGAAACTTCTAACTGCACATTACAGTCCTGTCTGCACTGCTCTTTTGAAAAGGAAAAATAATGGGATTCCAGTAGCAATGTCATGAATAACACACACAACATGTGATAGACTGGGCACTCTTACTCATTATATTCCAGTTCCTATTTCATTACTGTCAGCAAAGAAACTAAGTTCTGTTTATTCCCAAATTATCTTACAAAGATTCTGAACAACATCAAGTCTGACATGTGCCACATTACACACAAACACTTGGTATTAAAGGCTGATCTAGAAAAAAATTGTATCAAGATATCAGCTAACTCGAAACACTCTATGTGTTTAACTCAAGAATTAAAAAAAAAAAATGTAGTTGTTGTGTTTTGTCTTTTTTTAATAAAAATAACTTGTACAAAAGTCATGCAACACTTTAAATATGTTATGCCTACAACTGTCACTATCAGTGAAGTCTAACATACCCAGAAAATCTGAAGTCAGTTCCTTTCACACAAGCTATTTTCTATAAAGACATGTTGATTAACAGCATGTTCTTGGATCACAATTTCTGTTCTTTTAATGTGAGATTAGTATCAGGCCAAATGCCTTACTGCTTCCTGAGTGCTGCTGTTCAGCATTTTGAAACACTGGCACAGAACAACTGCTCTTCCTAGCGTCTCTTGGAAAAAAACCCAGTATTTCTGTCATATAACAATAATTTTAGGTTCTAGCACAAACTATGCCTAACTCTGGAATGGGCATCAGAAGGTCACTCATGCACAAAAGCTATAAAAAACAGTATTAACAACAACAAAAACATAAATCTACCATCCTTACTAAATGTAACTTTAAACCCCTCAAAACATTTAAGCAAACAGTTCATAGCTGTGCCAGAGACAAAGAGAGTCAGTGCTAAAAATCAACTACAAAGTCCAAGTTGTGATTCCACTGCTTACAGATGTTGGGGGAGGTAAAGGGAACCAAGAGGCAACAGTGGTGAAGTTCATATGCTCTAGTTAAAAGGAATTATCCTCTGCAACTGTCGAGGATACAAAACCAGGCTGCATGGGTCAATGGTCTGGCCCAGCAGAGCATTTCTTACAACTCCTGACACATCTCATGCTGCTTTCTCTTGCCTCACCCTTTCACATGACAACCGTTCTGGCTGCCATGTCTTCCTGTGGCATGACTCAGTTTATACCTCAAATATGTAAACTTCACTCTTCTCTAGTGTCTATTTTAAGGAGTTTTTTCTGTACAAACCTAAACAAATATCACAACATCTACAGAGTTATAATACTTACAAAAGCTGCATGCCTTCCACGAAACCCTCGAGTGCACTGTTGCCTCCACGGTTTCCAAATAATAAATCCCAAGAGGTATAGAACAAACATGGATGTTTTTGCAAATGTACTGAAAAAGGGTTTGTTGTACCTTGTAAAAACATACTGTGGAAAGAAAATAATTGTAGTACCCAAAATTACCAAAAAGGTAAGAATTCACAAAATGAATGAACAAGTGTAAATATATAGTCCAGAACAGTCTGGTTCCCAAAATAACAGAGCTGTGAGTATTGGCACGGATGACCAAAGGAACCAAGTGGCCTGACCAGTTCTGGGGAAACTCTCTCCAAAACTACCTCTAATGCCAACAAAAAGGAGCCTTTTTGCAAGATACAATGCCACAGGAGGAAAGCTACTTATTACTTGTACCTCACCAAGCAACATATTTATATGCTACTGAAATGTAGCACTGAAAATACATTTGCATACAAATATTTTATAAATTAAAGACCACTTTTATAAGCAGTAACATATTAATCAAATTAGAGAAGATTACCTTGGCTAAATAACATTTCAGTATCACTAGTGACTCCACCAGCTCATTGCAAAATATGTTTTATTAATATCACATGATAAGCATGAACATTTGTACATGCTTCGTTTCGAAACTAATATAGAACATAACTTAATGACAGTTCAGAAAGCCGAATTTAAGAATTTATTAAAAACCCAATTTCCATTGCTAAAGCTCTGTTTTAAGTTCTAAAATGTAACATGAAGTAAACACCACAACAGTTTCAATATGGTGACTATATGAACTAGATGCAATTACAGGGCTTAAACTCCACGACCCGAGTCCTTTCATGCTGGACTTCTCGATGTCCTGAACTATAACGCACCACATCACTCAGCCTTCCATGTTATAGCTCATTTACTATTTTTGGGAACCATAGGGGCATTATTTTAATCAATATGGCAATAAACAAAATGAACTCCCAGATTATGAGCTTATGCTATTTAATTTTAAAGTCATCAGTAACACCCTCTGTCTCAAAAGAAACAGGCTCAGCTGAGTTGAACTTATCTGTAACTTCTAGTGTATTCAGGCTGGTGAAACACTGAGTGCTTGATAACCATGTTTATGTTGCATCTTTCTCTTTCATTTTCCCTTTAAGATGTGTGGAACAACACTTACAGAAGTGAGTTCTGAAGAGGCCACCCAGATCACATCAACCAGGAGGAGAATGACAATTCCTAGAGCCATTCGCCTGCGCTGAGCAGATGAACTGCTCTGGGAGCTCATCCGGTTCATGATAAAAACCCACACCATTTGGAACCTGGGCAAGAGAGACACAGAAATTAAACACAAAAGATTACAGTGACACACAAAAAAATAAGCAGTGGGGGCAACTGTTTCATATATAATATGAATGGGACCTAATATGCAAGGACACACATGGCTGTATTGTTAAAAAGCAGATCTTTGACAGATCTGGCAGGAAATTTTCAGAGATATCAGGGACAATTAGAAAATAAATATTGACTTTGAAACAATTTATCAACTGTTCTAGCACTGAAGTAAGGAAAAGTAGGTAAAACACAATGCCTTTTTGGAATTTATGCTACAAGTTCTGCAAAATCTTAAACCACTACGTTTTGGCTAATTCAGATACCTGACAGTATAAATTAGATTGATGTGTCGTAACAAATGTCAGAAACGTGTTTAAACTTAGAGGCATTCAACAAACATTTCTGAAGACATAGGAAAACATTTGGGTAAATTACAAACCTTTATAACAAGAGGTGATTCAAGCAAAAAAAAAAAGAATAATTAATTGTAAACTTAAAAAAGCAGACTACACATGTAGTTGGATTAAAAAACAATCATACAGCTATTTGGTAATTTATGAAATATAGGCATGAATCAACTATAATGAAAATCTATCAAAAATCCACTAATGCTACTAAAAGGGAACTCAGATTAGTGACATAGCTTTACAGCTGCCCATGGGATGGCCTAAATTTATGGAAGGCCTAAATTTAGGAAAATTTTCAATTATATTACTAAAAAGCTTCAAACACAAGTGACAGAGACTGATGACTCATTCATTGTTCTACTTGTACTAGAATCCTTTACAAACTCTCTAGTGAATGTCAGTAAGACCTGCATGTGGTATTTCTATGATTAACATTAGCTTATTTATGTGTATATTTTAAGAACCAATTTATTAAGAGTTCATTAACTACAGATGGCATAACATACCATAAACTCGAACACTATCTCCGAGACAACTGCTCAAGGAACTGCAATCTAAGCCACCTTTACAGAGCAGCTTCTGACTTTCACAGTAAACAGAGGTCATCTGCTTTGCTAATATGGTTTGGTGACTTTAAATTGAACTTTGTTTTTTCCACGTGTCAACATACAAAGACTTGGTGTCTTTTCATTATTAACAAATTATTTATGAAAGAGACAGTGCAACAATGTCCTCAGTGAGTGAGGAAGGTACATTTCTTTTCCCCAGAGTAGCCTGTTCCTCAGATTAATGATTTAAATGCCCAGATATGCACAAGTGCATTGGAGATCACAGCACTGTTTCCTGCTTTGACTCATATCTCTGTGCAGTCTCTGCCATGTTCAAATCTTGACACTTTTTCCTCCATTTCTTAAAAGGCTTCTTTCAAAAGAAAAATGAACAGGCAGAGTTCCTGAAGTATAATTATACCACTAGATCTATGCTGATATATTCCATGTGTGGGCATCAGTTCTGGATAATTACTCTGCTTTTCTGATAAAATGGTGGGACTGACAAAAGAAAGCAGAAATCTGTAAGTAGGGAGAGGCAAAATTATGAAAGACTCAGCAAGGAATTAGAGTTTTTACTTGATACGGAATAAAGGAGATAATATTTGTTCTCAAAGAGAGAGCAAGTAAGTATATTATCTTAAACTCAAGCAAATGAACATAAAGGTTTTCAAGCTTGAAAGCCTATAAAGGTTTTTTTGGTTTTTATGAATTGGTTTAACAGATACTACATATTATATTCTACAAACTATGCCTTCATTTTATCATGACTAATAGCCTACAAGCCATTACATGAAGTTATATTATATTTAGCCTAAAAATTGCTCGTGTGTTTGCATAATGTGCAGCTAACACAGAAGCTGGGCATACAAGAGTTCCAAACAAGCTGGAAGGAAGAAATCTCATTCCTCTCAGGCTGTAACACAACACATGGACAGTGGGAAAGTATCCTAGAAATGAAAGCACTGCAGCCTTCCAGCAGTTCTGTGCTGCAGGCAGGAGGGGAGAGGTAGCTGGGGAGACAGGAGGGAACAGCAGCAGCCTGATCAACCAGACATCTCCACATCAGATGCTCCCTCACACCTAGAGCTCTGCTGCTCTCACCACACGCTGCTTCAAAGCACACTCTGTGAACTGAGATTGTGCACAGGTAACGTTCACATTCTGCAATTGCCTAATCTTGTACTCAGCTTGTCTACATTAGGCTTGAACATTTAAAACCCCTCAAAAGGAGCAAAGTAAAGGATAATGGAACATCCAGCACTTCTTAGATAAGAGGTTACACATATTCACAGTCTATGTACATTTTACACCATTTCTTCTGTACCTTCGATAAGTAGATGCTAAAATTCTAAATAAAGAGCCCATAATTACGCCTTGAAGTTGAATTTTTTTATCTGTTACAGTGAGAGCAGCTATTACTTTCTCATCTGACTACCAAGTGTCTGTTTAACAATTCTGTGTGCCTAATATAGCCCTTTGCTTGATCCTTCCCTAATAAGGCAAAAAGCTTAACAAGAAAAGGTGACTACAAAGTGCAGCACGATCACCTTCAAGCTAATAGTTGACTAAAAAACTTGCAAAGCAGCAATACTAAAATGCCTATAACATTCAGCAGAAATTCAAAAGCCTACTGAAATGTAAATACTAAGTTTTAGGACAGAATTAAAACCCAGTAAAACATCACACAAAATGCAAAGACAGATTGAAACTACTATTTTGAGAAGTTTTAGACAGACACATTATCCCACTTATTAACAGTATTCATGAACTTGCAATGAAATAAAATTCCACGCTTTTATGTTTGGCTTCTGTACACTGAGGGCAATATGTTCTGATAGAAATGAACACAAAAGAAGATTTATTTTTCTCATATTACCTTCCACAATAACTGTAAAAAAGAAACAAAAGTGGTGACTAACAAACTTCACACTTCATGTCAAAGTGAAGATAGTCGCCTAAAAAAAAATCCAGAAAAAAGCAAAGTGTGAAACATTGCATGCATAGGTATATTAAGCATTTATCTTTGCAAATTACTGTCTAAAATTTCAAGTTCTACAACTGTCTTCTGCAGCTCAAGTCCTAAGTGTTGGGGACATACAGATCGAGACCCTTAAGAACTGGTGTGCATAAAAAATGCCAACAAAACAGCCCTGAATTGCAAGAAAACAGGATCCTTATCTACTTTTGATATTACAAAGAACCTGATCCCTTCCTTATAAATTGTCTATAAGAGGGTCACATGAGGAGCAAGAACCTGATGATGTTAAGTTCTGATTTTTTAAGCTACGCAGAGAAAGGCACTATTTCTTAAGTGTACATTCCTAAGCTAAGAATTTTAACATTAGAACTAGGAAGGTAGTGAAAGAACATTTAGGCTTGTTGGCCTTAAAATAATCTAGAAAGATAAAGCACCCCATGTGTTGGGGAAGCCCAGCATCATTCCTTAAATGGGTACAGCATTATTACTGTATTAAAACAAAATACCACTGTCGCTACCGAGCGGAGACTGAGTAATAAAGCAACATGGATGGTTTAGGACAAGAAACCAACCTTTATTAATTTATAAACTTGCTTATATACCTTAGCACGCTGGACTGACATTAAGGTTATTGGTTCACTGACCAACCACCCCCCAGAGGGACTGGCTGAACCCAAAAACACTTACTTCAGATATTTTCTCTTTGGTATCATAACAATACCACAGTTTACAAAACCTCCCAACTGTTTTCCTTTACTGTCCATGAGAAAGCAAGGCTTTCACATAGACACTGTCAGAAAACTGAGAAATCTCTCTGCAGCCAGGCTTTTAGCATTCACATACAACCTTACCTAAAACTTTTTTTTTACTTTTTAAACTCAGATCCCATAAACACATTAATTAAAATCCACTTTATATAGGAAAAGAAACATAATACAAAATAGAGCCATAAGTTTTATTGCCTGGAATTATTATTATTATTATTATTATTATTATTATTATTATTATTATTCATGTGAAATGTTTCTAAACTCTGTTTTAGGGACATCCTGAATCAACAGGAGTCATACACTATGGAAACAAGTCTCAAATTAGTGTCCCAAACAGAACTAGCAACAAAGACAGAACTAAATACTTATCCAAAATCTTGCTTTTGATCACCTGTCAAGCATGGCTGAGAGTTTGTAAACTGTTAACGGGGGGCAATAGCTCAATTCATGCTTTTCTCCTATCAAGTTAAGAGGCAGCCCATAAGGATGGGCCCTACAAGCCTCAGGTTCAGCCCCCACNTGAGAAAGCAAGGCTTTCACATAGACACTGTCAGAAAACTGAGAAATCTCTCTGCAGCCAGGCTTTTAGCATTCACATACACCTTACCTAAAACTTTTTTTTTTACTTTTTAAACTCAGATCCCATAAACACATTAATTAAAATCCACTTTATATAGGAAAAGAAACATAATACAAAATAGAGCCATAAGTTTTATTGCCTGGAATTATTATTATTATTATTATTATTATTATTATTATTATTATTATTCATGTGAAATGTTTCTAAACTCTGTTTTAGGGACATCCTGAATCAACAGGAGTCATACACTATGGAAACAAGTCTCAAATTAGTGTCCCAAACAGAACTAGCAACAAAGACAGAACTAAATACTTATCAAAATCTTGCTTTTGATCACCTGTTCAAGCATGGCTGAGAGTTTGTAAACTGTTAACGGGGGGCAATAGCTCAATTCATGCTTTTCTCCTATCAGATTAAGAGGCAGCCCATAAGGATGGGCCCTACAAGCCTCAGGTTCAGCCCCCACTGAACTCAACATTTACACACAGCAAGTTCAAACCTTTTCCACAGTTTACCAAATGACCGTAACTGCTTAAAACAAACACACAAACAAACTGGAAGATGCCTTTTTTAAGACACAAGCATACGATTATCCATCTTCTATTCCACAAAGACAGTGCTTACTGTTGATCCTGAACACCAAGGCAATAAATCACAGAATATTCTGAGTTGGAAGAGACCCACAAGGATTGTAAAGTCAAATTCTTACGTGAATGGCCCAGGGACTGAAGCCACAATCTTGGCATTATTACTGTAGGGCTTTACCCTTACAAAACATTTAATTTATCAAGTGCATGAAGTTATGATAAATTTAAGCCGCTAGAAGACATCGAGACTGCAATAGAAATTATGGTTTAAAAGTAAATACCTTATTCTACTCTATCAATAGAGCAGAAACTTCAGCATGTTTGCCTTTTGCTTCCATTATTAGGAAATAAATATGATTTCTACATGGTGCAACTTCAAACATACCAGCTGAAATCTGACATTTAAAGGAATATTCATTAAAAGGCATTTCTTAATATCATCATAATTTTCAGCAAATAGCACAGAGACCTTTTAAAATCTCCTTTTTTAAAATTTATTTACCATTCCAACAGTCTTAGAGTTGGTGCTGTCATCTTGCAGAACCATTTTTCAGCCAGTTACATGAAGATCTTCTGAAAAATAAACATTAAAAATTTTCTTGTCATGACACTGTACTTTGATTTTAAAATGCTGCAGTACCCTAGATCATGTAGGAAGAGTCACCACTTTAATTTATGATAAAAAGATATAAAAAGTGGTCTCACTGTGCAGTCTACAGTGCATGTTCACACAGCTGACTGCACTAAAGCCAACAGGCTCAGCAGCCTGTCAAACTCTCCTGTTCTGAACATGCAACAGGCAGCTTCTGAGGGCAGGAAATATAACTGCACCATTGATACTTCATGTGCAATGTTATTTGGACAGCATCAAATGTTTCTTTGTGCAGATCATTTCCACATTAAAAGTTCCACCCAAAAAGAGAAAATCACATGAAATTCACAAACTTTTACTGCACTAACAATTAGGGAAGAGAACGTTATAGGCCAAAGAATTGCCAAATCATTGCAAAACAGGAGTATTGCTGTTCAGACTGTTCTAGGAGGAAAACACACAGCCTGTCTCTCCCCTCCACCACCAAAAATAGGAAAAAAGTACGTAACAAGAATGACACAAACAGCAGCTCAGTCACAAACCATGGTGCAAGCAAGTCAACTGGAAATTCTTCCTTGTATTTACTCAAGATTATTTCATATACAATTTGAAAGACAACATATCAAGATAAGGCTTGCAAGCAAAATAAATGGGTTGAGTTTTTCCAGTTATACCAGCTGCTCCAACAATACAAGTTCTGGGATACAACCTCCTCCCCCTTTTAACATATTCTGTCATCAGGTGATTCTTGTTTCATATTGGATTGCTTTTGAGATAAGAGAAACAGCGACGCTGCTTTCACTTTAACCAGAAGAAAAAAGCTGAAAGTAAAATGATTTGCATTTATATGTCAAAATCTGTAAGCATACATTAAAGCAACATTAATCTAACACAATTATGACCTCCACTCAACCTCCAGAGGGTACCACGAGATGAGAGCAAAAGCAAGAATATTCAGGAGAGATAGAGAGGTGAGCCTTATGCAACATGACATTATATTCACCACAGCCCTGTCATTTTTACTCAAAGAAAGTCTCCTGTAGGATCTGTAGAATACAGTGAAGCAGAAGATCCAAAAAAGCAACCAAGTTTTCCATGCCAGTACTGAGTTCTGCAAGTAGAGATCACTGTTCTCATCTAAACAAGAAGTTACACAAGACCAAAGTTTGCACAGAAAACACATTAAGTTTATTATCAAAATAGGAGAATTTAGCTTAACATAAAGATATGTTCTAGGAATCCAGTGGTATGTAATAGTCATGCTATCAAACTATCATGGCACAGCTGGATCTAGGTATCTAAGGAATAAAAAGAACATGAATGTTTGAATGTTTTCATAAATGAAATGAAAAAGTTTCCTACTCAGCACTTAAAATTCATAAAACAATGCTTCAAACAAATTTTCCTATACAGAGCTAGTGCAGACTATTAGTCTGTTTTATACTTCAGCTACCAGCCTGTCCAAGCACACAGTTCTCAGTAATTCCTACAGCACCCCCAGTAAGCCTGTGACCCTGCTGGACTTGGAAGTCTGACTGCAATGAGTTAGAAACACCCAAGTTTCAGGTCTGCAGAGTGAAAGCTGACAAGCAGAATAGACACGGACCTCCTTGTTATTCTTGTCCAGGAACATTAGGAGAAAAAACTCCATGTCAAGCTGCCAAGGCCTCTCTAAGCTTCACGTACAGAGCAATCTCTCAGCCACCAGTAGCTCCACATTTAACATCAGCTAAGGATTACAAATGACATCCATTTCACGTGCTGCAGATCTAATCTTGTCTAGTGCAAGGACTAAACATATCGTGCTTTGTCACAGGATATACAGACACAGATCCCTGATAAGAACCAGCACAGCAGCTTTCAGTGAGACACCCTGGCAGCTGAAAGCTGAGCCTTCCAGGCAAGGTAGAAATCGGCAAAATCACCGCACTCAGAGTGAATGGGGGTCTCCTTCCTGCAGACAGATATCTTTGGAGAAAAGTAGCAGGAACAAAGGAAATGAGAAGGAAATGAGTAAGTCTTCTTAATGCACTCAGAGAAAAGTGGATGTCTAAGAAAAAAGATATATAGCTCAAGCCCTAGGGATCTCGGAGGAGAAAGAATAAGTGTGCTGCACTTGCACCTAAAAAAAAGGAAATTGCAGGAGAAAAGGGAGCTGCAGCCCAAACAGGGGAAGCATGGACCCCCTCCACACCCCCGGCGAGGCTGGACAGTGGTGCCAGCTCAGAATCATTGAATCAATTAGGTTGGAAAAGAGCTCTGAGAGCATCGAATATAACCCATGACCAAATACCGCCCTGTCAACCAGACCATGGCACAGGCTTTCCTTAAACACCTCCAGGGATAGTAACTTCACCACCTCCATGGGCAACCCATTCCAATGTCTAACCACCCCTGTCTAACACCCCAAATGTCCAACCTGAACCTCCCCTGGCGCAGCTTAACACTGTCCTCTTGTCCTGTCACTGTTGCCTGAGAGCTCGACCCCCACCTGGCTCCTGTCAGGGAGTCGTGGAGAGCGATAAGGGCCCCCCAGAGCCTCCTTTTCTCCAGGCTAAACTCCCTCAGCTCCCTCAGACACTGCTTATAGGACTAGTGCTCCATACCCTTCAGCAGCTCCGCTGCCCTTCTCCGGACACGCTCCGGTGCCTCAATGTCTTTCCTGTAGTGAGTGCACAGAACAGGACACGGCACCCGAGGCGTGGCCTCACCAGTGCCGAGCACAGGGGCAAAATCACTTCCCTGGTCGCGCTGCCCGCACTACTGCTGGTACGGGCTCGCTCTAGGGAGAGCAGAACCCCTCCACAAAGCCCCCAGCCCGGCCACGGGGGCTCCCCCGAGGCGGGGAGCGGAGAGCGCGTTCCTCACACGGCTGTCACGGGCGGACGGGGCCGAGGGGCGGAGGCACTCGCACACCCCTGGCCCGGGCGGGCACGGTCCCCCCGCCCGCGCGAAGGGACAAAGTTCCCTCCCAGGCCCGGTCCCGCTCAGCCCTGCGGGGCCTCTGGCCCGCGGCAGCCCCGGCAGCGGTGAGACCCGCCCGGCCCCGATCCCGATCCCGGTACCTGAGGCCGCCCGGGCCCGGCGCCCCCCGCGCTCCGTCCGGCGGCGGCACCGCCCGCCCGCGCCGGACACCCACAATCNTCCCCAGCACTGTCACCATCACTGTCACCATCCCCGTCTCCAGCCATATCGCTGTCCCCAGCACTGTCACCATCACTGTCACCATCCCCATCTCCAGCCATATCGCTGTCCCCATCACTGTCATCATCACCGTCCCTATGCCCATCCCTATGTCTATCCCCATCCCTATTCCCGTCTCCATCACTGTCCCCATCCCTATTCCCGTCTCCATCACTGTCCCCATCCCCTTCTGCGTCCCCATGACCATCCATATCCTCATTCCTATCCCCGTCCCCATTGCCATCACCGACCCCATTCCTATCAGCGTTCCCACCACCGCCCCCATCCCCATCTCCATCCCAGGCCCAATCACCGCCCCCTTCCTCGTCCGCATCCTCATCCCTATCCCCATCTCCATCCCGTTCCCAACCTCGTGCCCATTCCCGTGCCCATCCCGCCTGCGGCCGAAGGCTGCGCTGCCGGTGCCCGCTCCTTGTCCCGCTGGGAATCCCCGCTCTGCCGCCGGACTCGCCGCGCTGGGCAGGGCTCCGGGGCCGCTCCCGGGTCCTGCCCGGCAGTGCCGCTCTGACCGGCGGAACGGGGCTCGGAGTCACCGCTCCGTACGGCGGGGAAGAGCCAGAGCGGGCCGGTAACCACGGGCTCCTGCTGGTCCCAGCACCAGTGGGGGCTGTCCCCGCTCGGCTCCTGGGAGCGGAGCTGGCAGCGGGAGCAGCACCGGCTGTTCCGAACAGATCGACCGTCTCTAACTTGGGAATGGGTAGAGCAGCTCTGATGGAGCAGCACTTCCTCCGGAGACACGGGTGTTTATACAGGCTTTTCCAGAACTGTAAGATAAGCAAGTAAAAAAAACCCAAAAAAAACCAAAAAAACCCCCAACCAAACAAAAAAACCAACCAAACAAACAAAAACCAACAAACAAAAAAACCCCAAGTAAAATATGGAGGAACAGAGAAGGCAGAGGAGGAGAGCACAGAGTGAAGAACTAGAGATGCAGAAGTGGGATGGAGTTTGAAACTAGTCTGTTAAAATAAAAAGGGAAGAAGAAAAACCAAAGTGTGCAAGACCCTTGAGAAATGTCCTAAAATGCAGTGAGGTGGTGGAATCTTAGTTTCATAGTTCCCACAATCTTTATGCCCAGTGATACAAAATCTCACAAGACCTGAAAGTAGTGGCAACTAATTAAACTTTTAAAATAGGTGTCTGCTTCACTATCAATACACTTTTAAGACCATAAAAAAGTGATATTGTGTAGATATACAAGCTAAATTAAAGCAAAATTTTGAGATGTGTAAGTTAGTGACTAACAAGCTGTAAAAGGAAATACTAGCCAAAGTCTATCAAAAATACCGAATAAAATGAACTATCATAGGTTTAGATGAAATCGCAAAACCAGGTTCTGGTCTTGTTTGCTTTTGTTTTGTAGTCTGTGTTAGTACTCTCTGTAGTCAGTGTTGATTAATATTTGAGAATTAAGCTCATAATACCAACCTAAAGATAACCAATGGTGTATGTCACATCTTGCAGATTATTCAGTATTCACCTGCTAAAAGAAATAAAGCTTTTTGCAATATTTAACTATTACATATTTTGGAAATTTTACAGCAAAAACTACTAGGAAACCATACTAAGCAATGTATACACATGAGTAAAAAGGTTAATGATGTTTAATTGTCATTAGGTGATACATGTGATATAGCTGTGAAATTATTTTAAATGCTACTCACAAACTGTTGAAATCATACACAATAATTCATCCTTCCTATAAGTTAGTGATTGAAAAAATCCATTCCCTCTCATATAAAAATGTGATGTCTTATCATCATATATCTGGGTGAGTTTTGCTGTTGGGCTTGAGATATTTCCTGTAGATAAACAAAAGTTACTTCTTTAAAAAAAAAACCCCAAACTTTGAGAACTTTTAGTGTGAAACTGGTTTGGGCTTTTTTTTGTGAGCCTGAATTCCTTAACACAGTTGTATTTTAATTTGCATATAGTAGCACTAAGAAACATCCAGCAAGTTTGATGCCCCATAAAACTGATTGTTAAAAGTAGTAAGAGACAATCCCTACCCTGAAGCATTTGTAGCATAACTGGCACAAGGACATGCAGTAAATTATGCTCTTGGTTCAAATTGTCCTTTTTTGATGTACTCTGAGTATGCATTTTAAATGCTGTATTGATTTGTTTTTCTCCTGGCCCCACTATCACTACTGGCCTTTCAGCCAAAATTGCCAAAATGTGCAATATGGTGCTTTTACATGAAATTTTGACTTTACAACTTTGTAAAAGAGATTTTAGGTAAAATGAATTTCTTAGACAAAGCTTCAGGAAAATAGCAGTCCTCTTGAAATGGTGCCTTCTGTGGAATTCGGAGGAGTTGAAAACTGTATAAAATGTAACTACAAAAACATGTGTGCATCTCACAGCATCTAATTTTCTTGGGTCTTGCAGATCTTTAGTATTAGTATTTATACAGAGACTCAGTAAACTTACATGGCTTATCCAAGGTCAGTCAGTTCAGCAGCAGCAAAACCTCAAGAGAAAACCAAAGAGTTATGACTACAGTACTCTGACAGAGAAACTGCATATAATACTTTCCTATAGCTAATAGTGCTTTTACTAAATAATATATTGAAAAATATTATGCATAATTTATATTAAAATAGAGTGAACGTTTTATATTTTAAAAAAACCCCTCTGCATGTGAACAGGGAGAATACATAAGGCAACAGGGAAAGTTGAGATTCTCAGGGTGTTCTGTCTTACCTGATCATGCATTGATAGAAAAGCTCTGGAAAAGGGGAATTCACCTTTGAGATCTTGGTTTGCTGCCCCCAGAAAATGTTTTCCCATGGTGATTGGCAGTAGCTGATGCTCGCAATGACAAAATATCTGTGATATGCAGATTTTCTCTCGTTTTATCTCTTAGTCTCATTTGACAGAAGAAAACACATGAAATCCCACCTGAAATAAGACCAGCTTTCTGGTTGTAACTTCATGTGTTCTCTCACGTATGTGCATCTTCCTTCTTAGGAGGTAATGCAGTTTGCACTTTAATATGGCAACACAGTTCAATCAACCTTGTTAATATTCTGATTTTAAGCATTTTGACTGGGGCAGGCAAACAGGAGAGAACCGCTGTCCTTCAGGTGGAGTGACAAGATTTCTTATGCTGTGGTTCCTGGGGTGTTTTGAGAAAAACAGGCCAACATCGGCAGAAGCCCGAAAGTTTGTACTTATTACACTTAAAAATATCACAGGACTTCTGTATTTTTAGCTCTTGATTAAGTAATTGCCTTCCTATTGTAAAAGTTCACATGATGGTCTTGTGTCTTCTCTGAAAGAAACTATTATGAAAATTATTTCCTGTTAGTTTTTACTATGCCTTTTTCAGGAATTAGATTTTAGTAAACACATGTAATAAAACAATATGTATCTTGCAAATATACACGTACTGCATATTTATTTTTCTTGCTGTGAATATTTTAGTTACATGAATAGCATTTCTGTAGGCAAAACAAAATTACATCTACTTCCCAGCAGCACTATAATATTTTCATAAGATAAAACACTCCCAAAACATGCAAACCTTCTAAATTGCACTTATCAAGCAAATTTGAGTTTAGTTTCTGCTCATATATGTTCTGTTTACAAGAACATAAAAGCTGATTTGGAAGAAATAGATCAGATCCCAAGAATGAAATACAATAGTCTGTAGCTCTCATAATAGATCTCTACAAAGGAGTTGAATCTACTTATTTTAGAGAAATGCTTCCTTCAAAAGGATTTGGAACAGATCTTTGATGAACAAGATGCTCATATTGATGAACAAGGCAAAGCAGCAGAAGAAACTGTGTTAAAAATTCAAACAGACAAAGTCAGTTTCGATCAACTTCTGTTTTCCTTAGGGGAAGGATACAGTCTGAGTGTTCAGGACTAGACTTGGTGGAGGATGCGTGACAGTGGGGTGTTCCCCTGTCCTGTTGGGTTAGATCAAAAGTCCATGTAGCTCAGAATCCTCATGTTTCCACAAGACTCATAATGGATATCTGGGAAAAATGGTGTTGGAAACAAGGGATTTGTTTCCATGGCCCATCCTTCTAGTTTTAGAAATGAATGGGTAACAGCATCCTCATCTGGAAGGATATAATTCAGCCAATGCATTTAATAGCTCTTGATGGAGCTATGAATTTGGCTAATCCCTTCTGTGAAACCAGTAACACAAGAGCTGTTAAGGATTTATTGAGGCAGAGTCTTGTGACATAACAGAAAATGGTTTGTTTTGCTTGGGTTTAGGCCACTGCTTAGTAAACCCATCACACAACTTGTAATCCTTGTTCCCCTTCACTTTCTTTGCATTATTTGAGTTGTAACTGTCTTATATTTGTCCCTGAATGTCCTTGAGGTGTTCTCACATCCTAAGTTCAGCTTTGCAAGAAGCCACTTGTGACCAAGGGAGTGATTCTATTGCTCAATTATCGTCACTGCCTTCCCCTCCTCCTGGTCCAATTCTTGAGATGCTGAAGTGAAAACATTCATATGAATACACAAAATATAGTTAGACTGTGAAAGTTACAATTTCCATTCTGTTTTCAGTCCCTTTTTTGTGCATTTACAAACAATTTGTATTTTTGACCCACGCTGAGCTGTTGCATGGCTGTTTTCTTAAATGTTTTACCTGATGACAAGGCTCTAAGAAATCTCAGTGCTTAAAAATGTATTATTTTGAATAAAATCTATGCTGATCACTATGAGAACTACTGGTGCTTACAGGGAAAATGCTACACTGAGGATGTAATAGAAGAAAAAAACACAAATATTTTTGTGATGTAATTTTTTATCAACCATTACTTTTAATAGCTGGAGAAAATTAATTGGAACTGAGAGCTTTTTTGGCTTCCTACTGAACACTACTTGCAAATATTAGCTAGTAATAAAATTACAGACTAGTAAAACAACTCATTTGGGGAACTTGTCATCACTTACTTCAGTCTCTTTACTCTGCTGATTTATAATAGGAAAGAAAACAGGAAGCTTAATTGGCAATGGAATTTCCCAGACCAAAAATTACTAAATTGCTATCACTCAATTATTTTCAGTAGATGAGTTGTGATCATAATTTGCTTTAAAAAAGACAATTTGAAAAACCATTTGAAAGCTTATTCAAGCAAACCAAAAGTAAATGGAAAGTAAACCTTCTGTAAGTGTTTGAATCACAGAATTACCATGCCATTGAGAGAAATCATAGGCAGGAGGGGACTGCACGTGTAACCTTCAAGAATGTTGACAACCAGAGAGCCATTCGAACAGCCACAGCTGGCAGAAAGGCACGTGTGAGCATGAATACCTGAGCTGCTGGAGATGTGATCCAAAAACAACAAACAGGCCTTAACAGAGAGTCAAAAGTGGATTTTATTTACACTGAATATCCCCATTAAAGCAACTTCTCTAAAGGTCAAGCCAAGCAGTTCTCCCAGCAGGAAGCTAATCAGATGGAATTGCTGATAATGTGACCCCGCATGTTCAGAACACAGAACAGATTTTTACATTTGTGCTTTTGCACATTCCTGGGTGAATAATCACAATGATTCATGGAGGCACATTGCGACATAAGGTGGTATTCAAAGGGAATGGAAGCATTGCCCAATATGGTAACAGTGAACTGATCCCTTGCTGGGAATGCATAATGCTCCAGATAAGGCAGGGATTCTCCTAGGAAGGGCCTAAAGCAAAGGAATGAATGGCCCACCTTGATTCTTACCCCATTGGCAAGGGAGAGCTCCTGTGTGTGTACGGGTTCTATAACGAGAGCACACAAATGGATTAAACTGGAAGTTGTTCTGCAGGGAAATACAGGAGGGAACATTTCATTTTTCACACCTTCTAATTTTAACGTGTGCCTCTGGTCTTCTCAATGCAGATGTTCTTAAACTGCATCAAAAATGCAAGTTTATCAGGTGAGGAATTGCACGGACAGAGCCACTGGACTGGGGCTTCGCTGGTGCACTATTTTTGGATCAAAATGTTTCAAAGTGTATTGTTCATAAAGGTTGAGTTTGTTGGCTTGTTAGGATGGCACACCAAATGTAGCAGGCATGTAGTGCTCCAAATAGAGATTTCAATGCCCTATTCTCACAGTAAGGACCAACATAATTAATGTAATCTGTTTGTCTATAAGATTTTGCCCAATTTACATATTCATTAGCATAATTTATCAGAGAGTTTGCTTTTAGTACTGTTTTTCAAAGTAGCAGAGTAAGAGAAACACTTGGATACAATGTGTTAGTTTTGATATCTTTTTGATACTGGACATGTGAAGACCACATCATTAAAAATTGTCTGTGGTCTTCTTCAAAGACATCTACATAATCCTTACAGTGCTAGACACAGCACTGACAGCACTGTAGAGATGCAAATCAGCTTTTACACTTTTTGGTGATTCATTAAGGTATTATTTCACCAAAAATTCCTCCAGTCTTTGGGCAGGACAAGCAAGAAACTGCAACTTTACAGAAATGAGTTAACAGTTTCTTTATATATTACCAAACAGATAGAATAAACCCAGTGTGGAGGCACTCAGCAATCAGAAATAGTGTTTTGAAATTGTTTCCATTTTGTATGCAAGCAGCATTGTCACTAGAAATAGACTGAGTTATACATTTATCGAAGAACACAGTATTTTTAAAGTGTTCCACTGCTGACTAACTTAACTAGCATTGTATATTGTTTCTAAATAAATCATATATCTTAATAAGAAACTTGGACTGCAGATAGCTGTGATAATTGAAAAAGATGCTGCACGAGCTGTTCATTGCCTTCCCCCAGCTCTGGTGGAGGGAACGTTCCCTATTCTGCAAGAGAACATTCCCTATCCTGCTAGAAAGAAGGCGGCCAAATAATTTAACTCATCACAGGGGGTATTTTTAGTTATGTCTCATTTTGTCTAGAGACAATTGGAGAGTGCTTATCTGTGCTTCTCCAATAGAATTGTGGATGCTATAATATCCAGCTGACTAATATGATATATTCAAGCAGCACCCTGCTGCATCCAGAGAAGGACACCTGTCCACGTGAGTTCCAAATTCTCCTCCTAGTCCTCCTCTCCTCCCTGAATTACTTTGAAGTAAATACAGTAAGAGTAATGTGGCATAAAGACCATAGATGTGGTATAATAACCATATAACATCTATTGTCTTCTGAAAGCTAATCTGAGGAGTCAACAGTTTGGGTCAACTGAAGAGAATGTATTTTTATCAAAAGTCACACACCAAGGAGAAATCCAAACACGTACAATATGAGTGTTTCTAAACAATCCTCTTATGAAAAGCCATTTAGAATGAGAGGACAAACATTAGCAGCCAAACCCTCTCAAAAGTTGATAAGCAACAGTGAAAGCCAGAAAAATGTCTCAGAACAGAAACCCATTTGTTTACCCGTCACACATTCAATTACTTGCAGTTTCAAATGGTTGCGTAGCAAAAAACCCCATGGTGTCATTGCACTCTCTCTGACTCTTCATGCTACTTCTTTTGTGAAATGACCCACTCGGTTCACCTTGATGCCCTTTTCCAATCCAGCTTTTCTTGCTCTGGTACTTGCCCCTGTGTTAAGGCTTGGTTTTACGTGATGGGCTTCTGTGCTCTGCTGGAAAGCTCATAAGCCTGTTAAACAGCTACTAAACTGCAAACTGATGATGTACTGGTTTTATTTAGTGCAGGGATGACATCTTTGAATAAAAAATAAAAGACCACTAAATTAAAAACGGTGATGCTGCATAAATTTGTGAATTATCGTGGCTTTTACTCAAATTAATGTTCACGACACAGTGAGCGTGGAAGTCGATGCAGGTCAGGTACTTACAGTTGTGATTGATTTAAGTTTTCAGTTCAGTTGAAGTACATAAGTCACATGAAAAAGGCAGCAATACACATTTTTTCCAGCCAAGGAAGTAAACAGGTGCAACTGAGAACACATAATAATGTTTCTATGACACAAGAAAGCACAGATTTTCTGATCATGGCCAGGCTATGCACTGCTATTCCTTGGCTCCCAGGTGTGACTGTGTGGAGCCTGTGCAGTACACATACAACTCAAGGGTGGAGGTTTGTATTCTGCTTTGCTATTGCAGCAATCCTGCTGCCTTCCTTCTTCTAATTCACTTGCAGAGGCATTGTAAAGGATTAAGATGTACTCATTATGAGAAAGAATAGAATAGCAGCATAAAGATAACCAATTTTGAATGGAAAAGCAAGCTGTAAATAGGAATGCATTTCCCTCAACTTTTGCAGATTTTGCCTCAGCCCAGAACATCAAGTTCTTATTTGAGGCTTCACATTTCCAGTCAAATTCTTTTTCTAGGTTTGTCTTTTGATACATGATTTGCTGTTATTCCTATCAAATAAAATGGGCAATAGTGGTGTTATCATCATAATAGTCCAAGGATATAAACAAGCCCCAGTTTATAAGTTTCTCTCTCTCCCTACACACCTTGTTTCAGCGTACCAAGAATTATAGCTGGGTTTTTTTTCCATCCCTCATTTAGGAAAAAAATATGGTTGGACTAATTATATTTTGAAAGTTAATGGTTTTAGTCGATCTACGTCGAACTCTTGGAGAGCAGCCACATCAAATGAATTCCTGGTAATTTGCCATGACTTCACCATGTGCAGCTCCATGAAATTACATACCTCCCATATGGCTATTGATATAGCTATGCCAAAATCAACCAATTACACTGTAATCTTGCTTGTGGCCCTTCTCGGAGGAAATCTACACACATCTTATATCTGGGTAGATAAAGTGTTCTGGGTTTTTTTAGCTCTCTATAGTATTCTCTCAACTATTGGAAAACTTATTTATATTAAAATACTCAGAATATGATGGTTAAGTGATTAAGTAGTGTACTTTATAATAAATATTTACAATAAAGGAATATTGTCTAATGGATAACCTAGACCTGATTTTTCTTGGCTGTTTCTCTAGCTTTTATTGTCACGTTTAGCTGGACTTAAGAGCTGTTTGGTGTGATGTACTGGATATTAATGTGCCTTTTAAATTCTGTTTATGCCAATCTGAACGGCAACATGCTGATCCAGGCATCAGATTCTCAGCCCTCCTGGGCATTTCCAAAACCCTTCCACCCCTAGAACTTCCTTTTGGTTTTTTGTTGGTTTTTTTTTTTTTTTTTTTCTCTTGCACTTTACTGTGCTTCCCAGGCCTGGATCTATATATGGATTCACAGCGTTGTTCTTTCTGTATGTTCAAGGGCAGGCCATTAACTGCATGAAAACGATCCAAAATGAGCAGGGTGCTGAAAAGCTTCCCACACAGCTTAGCAAGGGATTTGTAATGCTTTTGTCTAGGTACACACTTCTTTGGGCTGAGGTACTTGTGTGAAATTTTAATACTTAGCATTGCTGGAGCTGGTAAATCATATCTGCATCTTGGAAAGCTGTGGAGCCCCACAACTTATCTGTATAACACTTGCAGAAAGCTGTCTGCAAATTCCCTCCATCTGAATCAAACCGCTAGACTGCATCTCTGTTTGCCTGTTGATTAATAGAAATACTTTCATTCTGACTGTAATCCTCTCATTCCTTATTCATTTGTATTCACCTGCATTCCCTTGCTCTGTGTTTACATTGTAAACTGCCTGGAGGCAGATGGCAACAGAAGGAGGATGCTCTGCAATGGTAATTACTCCTGTTATCATGGATATTTAGGAAAAGATCACCTGCAATCCAACTGTGCTTACAAAATCTGGACTTGGTGCTTAGTAGAGGGATGTTGTTGCTGGATTATGAGTGCTGTATAGGATTTCACAGAATCAGAAAGGTTGGGAAAGACCTCTAAGACCAGCCCAGCACGACCATGCTCACAGCTAAACCACGTCCCCAGGTGCCACCCACATGCTTTGTAAACACTTCCAGAGATGGTACCAGATAAAAGGAATTCAGGCTTTTATTCACTCCCATTCCATTGGTAAGATTGAGAATATACTAAGACAATGCCTGTACACATTAAAAATTTGGTTTCTGGTACACCCTGAAACAATGAAAAGCTTTTAGTAATTCAGGAACTGACATCTGGCCAAATAAGGATGAAAAGATTCAGAAAATTACACCGTGAAAACAGACTGTAGGCTTTTTCTACTGTTCCTGTACTGAAGAAATAAGTAAAGGTTGGAAAACCCTTCAATGAAAGAAACATACCAATCAGCATAGCAATCCTGCTGGATCTAGCTGAATTTCAGCTTTATAAGCTCAGTTTTGTAATTTAAGCACAAGATTCTATCCTAAAAATATCCACGAAGATAATCTAGATGCCAATGCATAAAACTACAAAAGGTCTACACAGAAACCAGCACTGAAATTTAGATTGATCTATTTGAACTTGGATGAGTTAATATATCAAACTTGTGTTTATGGTCCAACGGTATGGGATAATATTGCTTAAAGAGAGATCTTGCCCCTTTATTTTATTGGACTGAGTCCACAGCCACCTGAAGAACTGCATCTGTCAGGACTAATAAAATGAAACATGAGATCTCATGGCCAGGGAGTTCGGCCTTTCAACTCCTTCCCTTGCAAAACCGTGATTGACTTGGCACCTCAATACTGAGGGAAATCCTACGCTTTTTGGTTTCAAATGTAAATTCCACTGTAATTCAGTAAACTAAAGTGCACCAGCACTGCTCTTTTTCAATGTCATTCTTCATGCAGACTCAGGAAGAACACACACTGATAGCAAGAGGTTGCAGTGGAGTTCCTTAACAGAGTTGTTTCACTTTCCATATGACCTGCAGTACTTTTTTGTTCTGCTCAGCTTTTTGTTCTGCTCAGTGCCCTACCATTTCCCAGAAAACACTTGAACTCACAGAAGGAAAGGATAAATCCAGCTACGGGATATTTTCTGTAGAGTGCATTACAGTAAGTGCTTTTGAGTGTGATTTAAAGTTTTATAGTGAAATGATGCTTCTGCTAGCAGAAAGTCTCCAGCACACTATTACAGCCATTCTACTCTCTGTCCTTTGACTTTGCTATTAAGGCTTAGCAAGACTAATCAGGAGCATTATTTGGAAATATTAGGTAATAAAGACCGTTCAGCTATGGAACACTGATGATTGCTCTGTTTAAATCTCACTGCAGCAGGGTAAATTAACTCTGGTCCTGATCCCCTCTGTGCTGGCTCCGTGAGCTGTATGGCCAGGACAGGACCTGCCAGCTCCATCTTTTCCACATGCCTCAGGTTTTTGGACCTTGTCTTGTGCTCCTCTGGGAGGATACTTGAACTCCAGCAGCTGGAGCCCAAAGCTGCTCTCTCATTCCATGATTCCATCTGCCGGATGCAGCGGTTGAACCTGCTGCATGTATAACCCTGACTACCAGGTAATTGAACTGAGAGGAGAGTGAAAAGTCCACATGGTAGTTTATATCCTGTGTTTATTTTAGATAAATATTTACCTATACACACAGAGCGGCACACACGCAAGAAAGGGCTATTTGCTCTTTCTCTGAAAAGTTTTCAGAGATATTCATCTTTAATATTCCAGCCCAGCACAGCTCACAAGCTACACATTATCCTGCAGATATCCCTTTCATTATCTGTAAAATGTCTCATAATGTTCTATTCATAATTTGCTTTGACATTAAAATAAAAATGTTAATATTCTCAATATCTCTTTTCCTTGCTTATGTTCCTCAGGAAGATCTGGCAGCCCACAGAAGCCAGATGGTGACTTGAACTTCCCAAATGAACTGCCTGGCTGCTGCTACAAAAAGGGATGGTTTTGCTCCCTCCTATCTCATCCTGAAGGGCATATATCTAGTCCTTCCTTTTCATTGGCACTGACTCTAGTCTATCCCTCCAGAGAAAAAGGCAAAGAGCCTATTAACCAGAGATAGCTTAAACCAGGTGAGAACGTGCTTGAAGAAGGAAGCAAGACCACTGTGAGGATACTTGGAGGGTTCCCTAAGGGTCACAGGGCCACCTGCAGCTACACAACTCCGAGGTGGAGTCAGGATGTCAGACCAGGACTAGGACCAGTGCTGGAGGCCCAGAGGGACAAGGCAAGTCTTATATCAAGCCAGCAAGCAAAGCTAGGACAGCACAGACCTACAGAATAGCTCAGACAAAAACTCACGGGCCGGAGCTGAGCTTAACTGGGGCTCCAGTTCTCTGGGACAGGGACTGCGGGGTGGAGGCCCCCAGTGATGCCTTGTAGAGCCATGAAGAACTTAGTGCCCGTTGAGTCCTAACAATGACAATTACTCCTTTTGATGGACTACCAAATTTGTTCACAGCTTGACACCCGATTATGCCATGAAGCTCACACCTTCACATTGCCAATGCAGGAGCAGCCAGCAAAGGATTGAAAATACCTGAAAGCCCCAGTATGAGAACTGTTTAAACACTAAGATACTTTGGAAAAAAAAAAAAATAGTATGTGGCTGCAGTACACCACAGGGCAAGGACTGGGCCAGATCTGGTGTGGACAGCACTCTGTCCTTCAAAGCCTGAAGGGTTGTGGAAGGTGGAAAGAGAGAGAAAGAGAAGAGTACAGACTGTATTTTGTCCATCTGAACATCAGACCCCAACAGTGCATTGTCCCTTGCCCTTTTTGGGACAAAGATGATGAGGAGTCTGGAGCATCTCTCTTACAAGGAGGAACTGTGGGAGCTGGGCCAGTTTAGTCTGGAGAAGACTGAGAAGGGATCTCATTAATGCATATAGATATCTCAAAGGCAGGTGCTGAGAAGATGGTGCCAGACTCGTTTCATTAGTGCCCAGCAACAGGATGAGGAGCACTGGCCATAGACTGAAAAACAAGTTTCACCTGAACATGAGAAAGAACTTCTTTACATCGAGGGTGGCAGAGCACTGGAACAGCTGCCCGGGGAGGGCGTGGAGTCTCCCTCTGGAGACATTCCGAACCCACCCGAATGCGTTCCTGTGTCACCTGCTCCAGGTGACCCTGCCTGGGCAGGGGAAATGGACCGGATCATCTCCACAGGTCCCTTCCAACTCTAACAATTCTGTGATTGGAATGAACTGCCCATGGAGGTGCTGTAGTCACAGTCCCTGGAGGTGTTTAAGGAAAGCCTGGACGTGGCACACATTGCCATGGTCCGTTTGACACGGTGCTGTTCGGTCACTGGTCGGACTCGGTGACCTCGGGGGTCTTTCCCAGCCCGACTGACCCAGTGCTACCGTGTGACAGCCCGCGATACTCTGTGATTCAGCAGCCCGGGCGCTCCCGCCGAGCTGAGGGCGCTGCCGCCGCTCCGCCCGGCGGGGCGAGGCCGCGCCACCGCACGTCACGGGGCGGGGCGGGTCAGCCATCTTGGGCTCGCCGGGCAGCGAGCGAGCGGGCGGGGGCGGAGGCAGCGCCC
>VZRV01001893.1:271118-404049 GCA_013398115.1 Falcunculus frontatus | reverse complement strand
GGGCCGGGCGGGTTCCGCCGCCGATGCTTCTGCAGATGGCGGCGGGGGTCGCGCTGCCGGGCCGGGGAGCCGCGCCCGAGCCGCCGCGGGGCCGGTGCCGGGAGGGATGGGCCGGGCTGGGTTGGGCCTCGGGAGCATCCAGCCGCGTTCTCTTCCCCGCCCTTCGCTCTCCGCCCGGCGGGAGAGGTGTCCCGGTGCGGCCCCGCTCGCTGCTCTCGGGCCGCCCGGGGCCGCCCGGGGCCGCCCCCTTCGGTCCTGGGCCGGGGTGCGGGACCTTGTGCGGTTGCCGGGGCCGGGGGAGGCGAGCGGGGACACGGCTTCCGTGCCTGCCCAGAGCCCTTGGGATGCCCCGGCTCGGAGGAGTCGCCGCTCTGCTCGGCACCGTCTGGAGGGATCGTGTGTGTTTATTTTTTTTTTTTAATGTGCGGATAATGTCATTTATTCTATGTTACTTCTCTCTGTGGAAGAAAAAAAACCCCTCCCCCTCCATCGAGCAGGCGCAGAGGAACTTCCTTAGTTTTGTCAAAGCCTCTTCCTGCTTTCGGGCTTTTATACCTTATAAGGCAGTTTTCAGTGTCAAACCTGAACCAAATCCGCTTTGGAAACGCTTCTTTTCGTTCAGCAGCTGCCGGGCGGTGGAGAGAATGCGGTGCCAGTGATCCATAGCACAAGCAGCGGTGCGGGAGGAGGCCCTGGGGATCCGGGCTCCCTTTTGCGCGGCTCCGGAGGCTGGGGCAGAGCAGCAGCCCCGGAGGTGTCCGTGGGAAGCCGAGCCGGGCGGGCTCCGCGCTGCCGCTCGCAGGAGCGCGCTCGGGAAGTGCGAACCGCGCTGTGACCCGCCGGCCGCAGGGCGATCGGAAAGAGGAAATGTCTCCATCAGGCATCAGTTTTTCATTGGAAGGAAAAGCACGGGTGTATTTTCAAGGCTCTTTAGCTACCGCTGATGGCATGCTGCTTCTTTAGGTCGTTTTTTACTTTTGTTTCACTTCTCATCCCTCTTGCTAAAAATAAAGAAAATTTTCAGTGAATGCTATGTAGATGCAGATATTTATCATGCTTTCTTGAAAGGGCGTGTTCTTCTGCAATCCAGGCACTTGTTTCTGAAAGCACATCCTCATCATCCCCTCAAGAGAATCTGTTTGGTGTAGGACATTAATAACTAGGTCTTTGGGAAGAGCAGGTATATGTATGTGTGTGTCTAATGTCTAACAGTTGTATGAAGAAGTCATTCCTGTAGTGAAAGCAGAGCTAAAACCTTGAATTCTGTGGGATGGAGGAAAGTTAGCACAGGGGGAATGAGGGTGTGTAGCTGAGTGTAATAGAAGTATATGTGAATTTAACATATACATATGTGCTGTTTATCTTTCAAGGCAAAAGATCTGTAACTACTCTGCCACATGCCAATAGAGGCTTTTTCCTATCCCACATGTTTATGTATCACAGGTAGTCCCATTAAAGGCAATAATTATGTCTTTATAGGTTTGCAAAGTACAGGTTGTGACCACTAGATTAGAAATTCACTTAAAGCTTTCAGCAATGCCCCACAGGAGCAGCATGCAAGCACAGAGCTGTGTAAGAAACAACTTTGTCTTGTTTATGTGAGAGGTGAACCAAGGGACATGAATGTTAAATGTTCCTGGGGAAGATGTGTGTGCAAGTACACCATTAATCGACTTCACTTCAGAGGGTGCACTCTGTAATGTTCTTGAATATGATGTCAGCCAATTGTTGCTGCTGTTTCATTTATTTATTTCCCTACAAATCTTTAAAAAATGCTCTAAGAGGCTGTTTTATTGTGCGTCAGTATTTTTTTTTAATGCAGCCTGTTTTGCTCTCCAGGCTTTTCATTTCAGGTGCATTTCCTAGTCCAAGGTTGATCTTCCATAAAATTCTGCTTCAAGAAAGTGGGGCCAAAGATTTGTAGCACTGTAAAGATTACAGAGTGTTGGGATGGTTTGAATTCAATAATTTCAGTAGACAAAAAGATAAAGTGGTGAATTTACGAAGAAAAAATAGTTGAGATGACTAAGAAACAGGTAGGTAATAGTGCAGTGGATTATAATAGCATAATCATAGTTTTAGCTTTTATTTTTTAATTGCTGCAGCCCTCCCAGTCCATCTCACTTTGTGTGTGAGAACATAAATTATGTCAGCCCTGTGCTCAGTGCGGATCACCTGAGGTCTCAGTGTTCTGTCTTGTCTGCCAAAATGACAGAAAGCAGACAAATTAAATATAGCCCCCAAAAAGAGGAGAAGAGGTTTTGAAAATATAACCAAAGCAGAAAGGGTGAAAGGAACTGCGTTGTTTAGAACAGGCTTTACATGTGCATTGGTTTTCCAATACGTAGGCTTTTGTTAGAGGGAAGGGCTGATTGTTACTTTGCAATCTCAGAAGAATTTACCTCAATCAGCAAAAGGGCCGGTGTAGAAGAGGTATTAAAGAGTGTCTTCCTATGTGTCTTGTGCCTGTAGGCGCAGTTGAGTTTGTTTATCTGAGTGTTAAATTTTGGGGTTTTTAATGTATGTGTGTGCATTTTTGCCAGCTAGAACAGAGGGATGAGAAAGGTGGCAGTTGTGCTTTGCAGCATCAGCCTGCACAGATAATACAAATGATAAGAACTTCTTTCAAAGCATAAAGAGACCAAAACCCAGAAGAGGTTGGGGAGATCATGTGATCACTGTCATATGAGGTTTTAACAGCTCAGTCAAACTTTTTAGGGGTCATCTAAGTACATGTCATACAGCTGGAGCTGGAAAATTGTTTTAATCAGTGATATGACTGTCAGATTATGGGTACAGCCAAAATTCTTCCAGTGTTACATTTGTTACCTTGAAATTTGCATTCTTTGCTTAAGCAAACTTGATACCTAGAAAATAAGGTAATTGATACCTGCATAAGAGCAGGTATATACTTAATTGTGTTTTTAGAAAGCTACTTGTCTGAAGCACTGTCCTTTTAATTGTACAGTAGTTACACACGTGATATGAAAAATCTGAAGAGCCCAGCTAGTTTAACATAACTGTTAAACCCAGTATTATGTATTTCTATAACTGATAGCCTCGTCTGCTTAAGTTTTAAGTATATTGTGGTTTTGTTGGGTAATCTGTAGAACAACATTGTGGACCTTATTGTCAGGAAGTCTTTGTTCATGTTAGCAATGAATTTGACTTCACTTGGCTGCTGAGAGCCCCTCTTTCCCTTCTTTTCACAAAAGATGGACACCAGGTCCATGAGGAATGAGCTATAAAGGAGCACCTATGGGCTGTTCTGTTTATATCCTTCAAACACTGGCAAATTTTTGATTTTCCCCAAAGTCAGTAGATATGCTGTGAATGAGACTTACTTCATACTTCGGTGTATCTAAGGATTACATGCATTTTAAAACAAAAATTCAAAATAGAAAAATAAGATGGAGTTCTTCCCATAAAGTGTTTGAGCAACATACCAAAGAAAGGAAAAGGCTCTTAGTCATTTTTTAATCACAGTAGGCTGCAGTCTTTTGCTCTGTGCCTTTTGGGTATTTGAATTGTTCTTGCCACCTCTTCTGCAGGCGAACACAGCACTGCCTGCAAGTCATGATTAAAAGCTCTTCCTACGCCACTTTAGAATTTAGCTTGATTAGGTTGACAAGTAGATTTTAACTGTATCTTTCTGTGTGAATGCACTTCTTTCCTTCAGTATAACTTGTATAACACTGAAATAGCTCATTCGGGATGGCAGATAATTGCAAGTGTTCAAATTAATGGCTCTTCAGCTGAGCTGAAATAAGTGGCTATGTAACTACTGCACTTCCAAAATGAGAACTTAATTATAGCAATGAAAGGGATTTAAAGAATATTATTTGTATTTTCTATACCTGAACTTTATTTTCTGCAGATTTGTGTGCCTTTTTTCAGTGGCTGCCAGGTAGATCCATTCAATACTTGAGTGTCACTGGTGGCTAGCTTCTCTAATGTTCCCTAGAGTCTTGTTGGGAGGGTCACACTTGTTGGTAACCCTTTTCTTGAGTAAATTGGTCAAACATGTTGGTAACCCTTTTCTTGAGTAAATTGATTGTGTCGAAAAAAACTCAACCTGTTGTCATGGATCTTCTTTTCTGCCTCCTCTCCTATGCCAAGCTATTCCCCTTTTTCATTTCCAATACACAGGTTGCAAAAATTGATGTGTTTTTTAACTTCTTTCTTGAATACAAGGGATGAATTAAAGTTTTTGGGGTTGACCGGAGAAAGATTTCCTGTTCTTGATGGGAACTCAAGATTTCTTCGACACCTCCTGGCAGTCTGGGCTCCTGCTGAGCTGAGAGCCAGGAGGGTTGAAGCTACTCAGGATTTCCAGGGTTTCTTGATGTGGAGTTGCAAGCTGTTCTGTGGAATGAGTCACATACATCTCTGAGAGTTTCTTGGCTGTTCGGTCTCTATAACCAGTGCTGTGAATGAAGGAAGAGTAAATTTGGGCACGCAGAACCTCAGAGAAGCAGAAGCAGGCTGGAGCAAGCTTTGCTTTGGGGGACTTCTCTGCAAACCCTACTGTTCTAGTTAATCTTCATGCAGCACCTCTATAGTTTCACACTCCTCAGGAGAGCAAAATATCTATGGGTTGAGTGTCTTCTGATGTGATAAGTTATGACAGGATTATGTCATTCTGTTGCTCTTCTGGGTTTTGACCTGAGAGTGTAAATGAGTGCAAAATCCATGAAAAGCAATAATCTTCAATGGACAGCAAAATCTGTGAGGTGAGAGATCCAGTGCTATAAAAGCAAGGTAGGGGGAAGTAGCAGTCTGTTTTGTGAGCTCTGCAACATTTTACTGCACCTTGAAATTATTTTTCTTTCCTAGTGTTCCAGATGCGGGTTATTTCTGCAGGTTTTTCAAAGCGTAACTTATGTTTAATACAAAGATTTCAGCACCATGATTTTTTTGCAGTTTATATTTCAACTGGGTATCTTGTCATGACCCTCTGTGGACTCCAGTCTTCATGAAAATGTTCTCTTATGGGATGAATTTTCTTTGTGTTGTGTCATCCCAGAAGTAATTTTTCAGTATGGAAAGCATGGACAAAATATTTCCTTAATGGCATATGGAAAAAATATTCTTCCAGGGTTTTAAGAGTATCTTTTGCTTGCCAGTGGCTGAAGTGTGGTTAGGGAGGGAGGGGAAAATGTGTCATCCTTAACGTGGAAAAAGGAATTGCACTAGATTAAGAATTGATTTAATACATTTAAAGAACATTTGCAAGGAGACTTTGAAGGCTGATGATGACCTGTGGTGTCTCTTAAATGATCCTAATACATCACAGTCCATGTTGCAACACTAAATGCTCGGAGTATGCAATATAATTGGGAATAATAGGTGTTCAGTTAGGAGTACATATATTTCTATATACACACACTTTTTTTTTTAATTCCGTCACAGGAATCAGTTTATATCTTATCTGAATGCATTTCAGAGGCCATTCAAGATGCATGGGACCTTCCAGTCCTTCTGTTTCTGCTCCTCTTTTCTGGTGTCTCACTTGTGCTTGATACAGAGGAAAGGGGCAGTGGCATTTCAGGGTAGAGCACAAACCCATTTGCATCCCTGGGCTGGATCTGTAAAGTTAATGATAAATGAACCTCCTTCTATGAACTGCAGAGCTCCTGCTTGGGGCAAGGTTTGAGGGAGGGCAGGGTTTGAGGTGTGCCTGGGACGGGGCAGATTCCATTCTTGTTCCTAGGTGTTTTTAGTACCTGGCTTGGACTTTCTGCCCAGCAAGTGTGTTGATTGCATAACTCCTATGGACATTTACTTGTCTAAATTAGTTGAAAATACAGTTTTTAGGAGTACAGAAATACTGTACCAGTTCTGAGTAGTAAGCCATCCTCTCTATTGTTTTATAGGCACTTATAAGAAACTTTGCAGTTGGTCTGTTAGTTGATGCAATTGAAGAGTTTCAACATAATGTTTCAACATTTAGTTTATCATTGCAGACTCTCTTTGGGACATGCTGAAAGGTTTTGACAATTTCAAAGAAGCTTTTTTTAAAAAAACTCAAATGAATGTTTGTCCAAAATTAGAAGACTTTAAGGAGATAAGGTTAATTTCAAAGGTAAAATAACTAAAAACATACTTCAGTTTTTCGCCGAGGAAATTCCAAGTTCTTTTCTGTTCTATGTAAGAAAAGGGATTTCTATTGCTTTAATCTTTGGTTTTGGTCACTGAACTAAAATATATTTAGGTGTACCAATCTAACAGAAATCATCCTTGGGTACATGCTTAAAAATACCAGTTGGATTGCAAACTTGTTAGTGCCCATAGCAGGATTACCTTATTAATCATCAAAATGAAGCATCAGTCCTTTCCAAGTGCTAGTAGTGATGTATTGCTGGGGTTTTGTTTATTCAGTTATATCCAAAATTGAAAAGGTAATCATTTTATCCTCTGACTTAATGTAGGGTATAATATGATTGAAATTTTTTTTTCTTTTTGTTCTGGTCATGGGGTTTGCATTTTTAAGACTGGACAGAAAAACTCTAGATAAATGTACGGTTTTAATTTTTTCTGGGATTTCCTTTCTCTCTTTATTATTCTCTTGTGGTCAGTGCAAATGGTTGCAGCTGTGCACAGGATGTGTTTTGGCATGCTCAGGCTGTAGAGACCAAGATGCAGACAGGAGGTTATCTGTTGATACTTTATTTTGATAAATAAATGCTATCAATGGATGAATCCAAATTGTAGTTCTTTACTTAACACCATATCTTTTATCTAGCTTTTCAGTATTAGTATTTTTTTGTCATGCCTTGCCTTAGGTACCGAACCCTGTTTATCATCTGTAGGGGCTTACACGATACGACTGCTTGCATATTTGCAGTCAGACTCCAGAATCTCTGTGATCCTGTTAAATGAGACCTGCTTTTTATATTAAACAAGATTTACTGGTATGTTTTTGTCCACAGCTGAGTGGGGCATTTTTTTTTCTACGAGCCAACTGTTTCTAATCGGAACCGTCTTTTATTAGAAGCGTGGTGTAACATGATAAATATGTAATCTGGTGCTTTAGTGCAAGCCTGCTCTTGATGGAAAACATTTGGTTACCTGCTGAAAGGCTGAAATGGTAATGGGTGCTCAGGGCAGAGTGGAAGTGCTGGGCCAATGTCATGGAGCTTGCTGGGTGCTCCTGCTCTCCATCCCTGCTCTCCCAGTCCGTTCAGTTTCATCCTGCCCTGTGCTCAGGTTGGTGTGATTGGGGCCGTGGCATAGCAGCTCTTGGGTCAAAGCTGCAACTCTCAAGTGCTGAAACTGTGCAAGTAGCAAGCACAAAAGATCACCTTTTTTATGTGGAATAACTTTACATTTTTAGCCCCTGTATTGCATCTGCTTGAAAAAACTTTCAAGTCAAGTCAGGATTTTTCTGCGTCATAAGACTTAGATGATACCTGTTAATTTCTTCAAGTGCAGGATTTTGTTTACTTGCAGGTTACGTATTTGTTGATTCAATTGATCCTTGCTTGCTTTATCTGTTGAAAAATATGTGTAATTAATTTATTCTCTTGGGATTTTTGCTTCTGAGAAATGTCTGTGCAGTCATAGAATATCCTTAGTTGGAAGGGACCCACAAGGGTAATTGAGTCCAACTCCTGATGTTCAGCTTATTTTGGTTAAATTATGTAGAAAGTTGCCAAATAAATCTCCTCCTCATATTAAATAACTTATACTATTAAGTAATTATTCATGTAAGACTGCCAAACTTTTGGGCATTCTTCCCTCATTATTTGGAAATACTGCATGGAGCAGGCAGGCTGTGAAAAATGCTCAGAAAACCTGGAAAAATAAAAAATAAGAATAAATTTATTAGAAAGCCTATCAGTACAGGTGAGTGCTGTGTGGGTGTGGTGTAACACAGAGGCACTGTTAAGACACTTGTTAAAATGAATTAGTCTGGAAGTCTCAAAGGAAGCAGTAAGTAGAAAGGGAGCATTTTGCCTTTGCCAACACAAACTACTCTACTCTCATTATACAAAGATAATATCCAAAGCAGTTTGCTGTTCTTACTTGGAGGAAAATGCAGTCAAAGGAAAGCTTTAACTTTTGTATTAAAGTATGTGCCAGCATTAGATATTAGAAATGGGTTTAAAAATACAAATAAAATGGACAAAGACCACAAATTTAGATGGTAGTATCATCAGGATGCCAGAATTGGGATTTTGTCAGTTGAAAACACTTAAGAATGGGCTGGTTTCAAGTCCATTTTTTGTGGCTCAATCATAAGCCAGTCTTTTGGACATAAATGCGTCTTATCTTCCTCTTTACTTTTAGGCGAGGAGAACTTTTCTATGTTGTTTTTTGTTTGGTTGATTGGTTTTTAAAGATTTGGTAGTAGTAAACATAGTGCAAAATTGAAAGCTGTTGCTCTTCCACTCCATCCAAACTTTAGTAAAGTTAGAAGCAGCACAATGCAGTAGCTTCCTCTGTTCTCCAGACTGATGTTAAAAATGTCACCTGGAGACTCTTATTGCAGTACATGTGAATTTATTCTGAGTGCTGTGTAGCACAGGCTGCTTTTGTCCCCATGTTCCTCTTGGTCATTCTGGTCTGGCTCTGTGCAGCCGTGTCTCTGTGGTTTTCACTACCCATTTTAGCTGGATTTTACTAGCAAGCACGAGTTGTGTCTGTGCTCTGAGTTGTAGAGGTAGCTGCTGATAAAAAGCAGCACTGGATAAATTTCTACACAAAAATATAGATGCCTTTAAAGATAAATCAGCCTTTTTTAAAGGTGGTTTTTATCTATTTAGGAAATAAATGGTTACTAGAAGCACTTCTCTTTCAGGCAGCTTTTGAGCTCATTTGTTAAATTGCACACCAATCTGCTTATGGTTTGTTTTACTGTGACAGTTTCAGTATGTGGCACAGAAGTATTCGTTGTCAAGGGGAAGGTTCTTGCTTGAGTGGGCCGGTATTTTTGGGCGGAAATACTGTAAAATAATGGTTTCAAACACACAGTAATACAGTTAATTCCAAGGTCAAGCTTGTAGACTCTGAGATTTTTAACACCTCTGCTACCTAGAGGTCCCGTATGTCGCTGAAATACTATACTCCCTTTTACCATCCCTTCGTGTGTCTTATCTATGGTTAAAGAAAGTTCTTTATCTGAGTGCTTAAAATCTTGGGGGTTTTTTCCATTTATAGAGCTAATTCTTTGGCTTCCGTTATTGATTACTTAAAACACTTGTTGATCAAACATGTTTTAAATTTTGACAGAAGCAGCTGCTATTTAAAAATGCAAACTAGTAATCTGTAAAAGGTAAGCTATATTAGCTAAAGATGTAAAATATGAAAAGCATGACTGATTTCAAAATCTTGCTGTCTTATGTTTTATCAAGGACATTTGAAAAGAGATAGTAAACTAATTTATTAATACAAGTCCCATTTTCCTAATATAATCAGTTCTTCAGGGACTTCTGCTGCTGCTTAAGCAATTTGCACCTGGTGCTAGAGCTGGGACCTTTTTTAAAGGGGCGAGATGGCTTTCCTCTTTCACTGTAATCTTCTGATCATTTCTCTTTACAGGGATTTGAAAAGTAAATACTTCCTAGGCTTTTTAGTCCCATCTGGTGTACAAGAAGGATGATAGAAGAAAAGCAACGAATGAAAACATGAGGACTTGTTCAGGCTTTTCAGTCACATGAGGTGCTGTCTATGAAGACTAGGAATTCATCCATGTTTGAGAAATGTTCCACTTCTTTTTAAAGCAGCTATTATCAGAAGACATCAGACAGTAAAAACATGGTATCTGTCTTATAATTCTGTCTGTATAGAATTTATCTAGTTAAAACAGGAAAGGCTATTAGCCCTTTTTGATAAAATCTTTGATGGACAGACCATATGCCAGGAGCTGGTGTTGAAGAGCAGATTTCTGTTTAAAAATTTGGAGGTTTTGTCATGTAATTTATTTCATGCCCTTTTGAATATATTACCACGTGCATTTTCTCCTTAGAATCTCCATACTCTGAGCTTTTCTGTAGTGCCTTCCATACCCTGCTTACTTAATTACAATTTTTTGGGTTAAGGTAATTTAGCCAGCAATGAATGTGTGTTGAATGATGTGTGTTGCAATCATCTTGCTTTCTGTCTTTGGCCCTCGTTTCCTGGAGTCTTTTTTCCACATGGTTTCAGTAAAGAAATGCAAAGCACTTCTGCCTCAGGAGAGTTCATAAACACATTGGAAGAGGCTCTCAAGGGAAATGGGAGATTGGCTCCAGACCCATTTGCATGGAAGAGGATATGGAGTAGGGATCTCCTGCTGTCTGAGCGAGTGTGACACCTTGCAGAAAGGCAGTATCAGCTTACATTTAAGAATAAATGCATTTAATTCTGTGGAAAGCCTAATCCCATCACTGGATGCTAGACTTGCTTGGAGCATGACCACTTGGAGGGGTTCTGCATAGGAGTTGAGGTGTGTTTAGTTAGAGAAACCTTGCCAGGCTTGATGTGCAGGCTGTGGTACATACCAAAGCAGAATTTTAGAACTTACACACGTATGCTGAACAACCTGTGGTGCCTGGGAAGCCCATTGCATCTGCAGGCTCAGATGGTGAACAGTAATTTAGAGCCATCATGAAGAGAGCAATTTCATGAACAAGGAAAAATAGCCCTCTGAACAAAATGCCCTAGTTTTTCTAATGATACACCTTAAGAGTAAACCAGAAAGAGACCTGATTGCCTTCAGTTTGGGGGTTTTCCCTGCCCCTTGCTTTAGTCTTCCCACAGAAAAGTGTTTCTTTTTTCTTTTGTTAGTTTTTCAAGTTACTTTGCATCTTTCCAGTGGGACCAGCATTACAGGTATACCTTACTTCTGTTTGTGTGTGCATTTTAAATGCGTGACATTTTTGTTAGCTCAGGTCATTAGGAGTAGCTGAAGAATAGGCTGCAACCCAGATTTGCTCTAAGATTTGAAGATCAGGTGATGCTTGTCCTTGAGTGCTCTTGTCTGCTTGTGCTTGGTTAAGTTCTGTCCTTGTGTGGAGGAAATGACAGAGGAATGACATTCACAACTCATGTTGGACCCCCCCCAGCTCTGTGGTACTTCCAGGAGCAGCTGGACAACTGCATTGCCCACAAAGCAGTTGTCCCCCTATTCCTCACTTCTGTTAAAATTGCAGTTGTGCTTGAATTAGGGTGTATAACTCGGGAGAATGGCATTTGCTGTGGGCAGGAAAGCAGCGAAACAAAGGCACGTGGTCATAGTTTGTGGTTTGCAGATGGGGCTCTGGTAATGACATCCTTGTTACAAGTTCTTACCCTCAGCACTGTTTCCTTTTGACTTTAAAATTGTCTGTGTGACTAATGCATAAGTAACCTTCTAGTGACATTGCTTTCGTGTCATAGCCTTGGAAACATCTCTTCTAGGTGAGAGAGCACATGTAAGAAATCCCATTAGTGCTGTTGAGAACATTGTGGGAAGCCCTTTGGCTGTCCTTCCAGAGAGCTCTCGGGCAGAGAGTGCAGAGCTGCTGTGCAGCTTCAGGATGTGAGTTTTTGAGGATGATGATCACATGCTGGAGATAGTTCTCCACTGATAGGTGAGACATGGTTTAGTAGAGTTAACTCAGAAGGAACCTTCATTAGTTGCTCTCCCAAACCTGTTTGTGCTATGAATGTCCATTACAAAAATATCATGTTTTGGTTGTCACATATCTGTGTAGACTACAGAGTGGTGTTGCCTTTTGGAGAAGATCTTACAGGGAAGTCACTGGGGACTATCAGATTATATATATACTGAGAGATAGTGTGGGAGGGGGTGTGTATGTGTATGGTTCGTATGTATAGAGACTGTGTACTCCTCTTGGATACTCTGTAGCTGATTTTTTGAACTAAAGCTAGAGGTCATGATTACCCAACACATTTTTTGCCTGATTGTTTCTTAGGGGTTTTTTCCTTTTTTATTTTGAATGGACTGTTAGGTCTACAGAAATGCTTCAGGGAGCTGAACGTGGAGAAATAAAGGAAAACACCTGAACAATCAAGGCCTTCACCTTTGGGATTTTGTAGATCAGTTTTGTGTTACAGATTTTGATAGAAATCAGCTTATACCATTACGCTCCTGTGTGCAGTGCCTTGTGCTCTTACTGCTGAATGCCCCAAATTCCATGTGGGAAAGCTGAGTCCATGTCTCATTAATGGCGTGTGCCTGCCTGTCTCTGTGCAAGTCCCTCCTGCCACTCTTCAGTGCTGTGTAGCGAGACAAAAAGTGTTCTGTGGAAAACTGTGGTCCACTATCAGTACTGCCTCATGATATCTCTACTATCAGGATTCTTTTCCTGTATCAGCAGTGACTCCTGCCCTGAAGAAGATGGGGTGTGCCTTGTTCCCCTGTGAATCATTCATTAGTCAGACACACGTTGCCATGTAAGTACTCCTTACATATATATATACACAGTGGAAACTGTATGCTTGTGGAATCTGAGTTGCCTATCCTTCTTTTCATGTGATTTAAATATTTACTTCAAGTGACACTGATAGAATAGATCTGATCAGTCTGAATAAAGCCTCCTATCTGCAAAAGTTAATTTGTAAAGAATCCCACTGTTACTTGATTGTGCATTTGGAGAATTGAAGGTTTTTATCAACTTTCATTCAGTTTTACCTTAGCTTTTTGCTTCACCTATCACATTTTTAGACTCCATTTTAACTCAAGAGTATCTCTATACGCATTTAGTTGCAAAAATCAGGTTTAGTGTTTATAATGTGTTGTACCATGGTCCCTGGCTGTGCTGTGGGCCTGAGGCTCCCAGGGGGGCAGGGGGTCCTTCTCTGACCCACATGCCAGCAGTACTGGCATTCCAGGTGTGCAATGAACATGAGAGATGTGAATTGTTGTATGGGACACTGTACTGGAGACTTGCTGATACAATGCTCTTAATGTTCAGAGACCAAAAGTCATGCAGGTATTTTTTCCCCTTTCTTTTCTTGGAAGCCTAAAAATGCACTACATTTTTTTCCCTGAGTCAGTACACTTCTTGCTGAGTAGGCCATGATATTTTTATATATGCTGATTTTATGTCTGAATACTCTCTTTTTATGTAAAATGCAACTTTCATGAGACTATTTTTCTTTCAGTCTGCTGGCTGTGTGTGTGCTGGGCAAACTCCCACCCACAAGCAGCTAAGCTTCCAGTTACCTGCAGCAGTTCAGCTTTTGCTTTCTTAGAAATACTGAGTTTAATAATCAAACAGTTTTAACGTCTTTAACTGTTAAAAACCACTTCTAATCTAGCTGTGGGTTTATGTAGCATTCAGGCTCCAAAGTTCTTGTGTAGATTTAGCTTTAAAATCTACATGCCACAGTTTTGGTTTGCAGGGGAAGGTAGAGGGAGTGAGTCAGTATTTGCTGGTTTACTTAGTAATTGTGGCACTAAAAGCCTCTTAAAACACTATAAATACAGTGAGCAGTTTTACTCCGCGTGATAGGTTACCGAAGCACCAGTTTGTGAAATTCTTGATATTTCTTTTGGGAAGTAGATCTTTAAGAAGAAAACTAAAAACAAACTTGAATGAGCAAAATCCAAGTTGTGTGTCCCGAGTTGAGGCACATACAGTGCCTAATGCAGATGTCTTCATGAGGTGTGAAGTTCTTTCTGATATTTAGCTTCTTTTTTTCATTATTTTTCATCTTTTGGCTGTGAAGTTTTTTTTGCCAATAAACGTTCCTGTTGTATCGGTATGAAGTCAAGTTTCTGTGCGTGGTTACTCACAACTGTTACAGCGTGTAACACACAAGACCGAGCTGACAGCTTTGAAAACACATTTCTTGCAAAGGATCTTTGGTGTTAGAAGAGGTGCTGTGCTAACCACTTTTTTTATTGAGAGAGAAACCCACCTTCCCTCTGAGAATCTGTGTCTTGGCCCGGCGCTGATGGGTGCGTTTAATGTCAGTGATAGAAGCTGTGTGGGTGTTATGGGCACGTGCACAAGCTGCTCACTGCTGCGTGAGAGGCATCACAGCCAGACCTACTGCAGCAGCTCTCCTCTCCCAGCCTGGGGAACCCAGCCTCTTGCTGTGTCACTGCCATGAATTTATGGTTTGGTAAAGTTACTGCTGCCTTACACCCCCTAAGATCTTCCAGCTTTACGTCAGAGTGCTGAAAGCTGTAGAGGTGCTACTACAGCATTCATGCTTTTGCTGATGGTGCTAATTTAGTGCAGCTGCCTGACTGTACAAAGAAAATGAGAACTTTGTCACGTCTGTGTTTGTTAAAAACGTGGGTAGGCTCTAACTCTTGAGTTAGAGCAGGGTGGTTTGGTCTGCATGGTTCAGAATTTGCCTATGCTGCTTTGGTGACAACATTTCTAGCAGCTGGTTTTGGTACCTTGAGTTTTGTAGTTACTTTTCATGAGTGCTTTGTTAATTTATTCGGTTTTCTTACATCATGATAATGAAGATAATGTATCTATCCATAGCACATTCTGGAGACTGGATGAAGGCACATAGTTATTTTCCTCGTTTTCTTTACTCTTATTAGACACATTTTGACACTGTTTTCCATTTGTGAAATGCAATGTTTTTTGCTACAGCTTGTCATTATCAGCTGCTTGTGACATGAGGATGGCCAGCCCTGCCTCATGCCCAGTGGGCAGTCCATGGGCAGGGCAGCTTCTCCCCCCTGCAGTTAGGAATTGCAAAAACACTTCTACCACTAATTGTATAAAAATATTTCTATAGAAATGCTAGCTGCTGAGCAAGGAAGAACTGCTCTGATGAAATGATACTCCTGAATGTTGATAGATTGAATTACGTACTTTATGTTCCTTAGTAAAATGTTATTAGAGTAGAAGTTAGCACTGATTCTTGATCTGTGGCGGGGAGCATTGTTTAATACTTTAAAAGAGAGAAATTCTTAGTTTGCCATAGTCTTTTTAGTTTGTTCATTTTTAGAGAAAAGTCAGAGTGGTCTTCTTCTGATATATGAAGAGTGGTCTGTTCATTTAAAAAGGGAGGTACCTTTGTTATTTGTGGTATTAAATATTACAACCAGATTTTTTTTTTGTCTCAACAGGTATACAAAGCTCGGATATGCGGGTAACACTGAACCCCAGTTCATTATCCCTTCATGTAAGTATTTGTTATTGTGTATCAATGCTGAAGTTACTCGTGGAGTTTCTGTAACATGCCATGTAAAAAAAAGAAAAACAACATTAAAAAGAGTGACTTGACCTCTGAGAGATGAGACAGAGTAATAATGTGGCTTTTCTGTTTTGTCACTGATACTCAGTTTAGAAAGATACATTCATTAAGAAAGGATAGTAATAGTTGGGCTAATTTTTTGGACACTGAAATAATGTAAAAATCCAGTAGCATGGCTGCATTTACTTTTTAGGAGGTTCTTTGCTGTTTAGTGATTTATCTGGTAAAACTTTGAGTTGATTATAACTGGAAAAAAGAAATTAGACTATGATTTAGTATCTCTAGGGTTTAAAATGTTCTATTTGCCTGGTAGTTGTCAGTATTACAGCTACGTTGATTTACTGTGTTTTGCAAATACAACAAGAAAAAATGTCATTTTTTTCCCCCATGTAGAATAGCTTATTTATTTGCTCCCTGTCTTCTGAACTGTTTCTCCCACTTGAAGAGATTCAGTTCTACTCCAGAGTGGAACTCACTCAGCTTCCTTTAGAAGTGCTTCACCTTTTGACCTCCTACACCTCTTGGCAGTTTGTCATTGTTCGTCTGTGCCAAAGTAATCACGGATTACATCCTGGTGAAAAGGAATAATTAGCACACCCAGTTTTCCTTGCAAATACAACAGGAAGAGAGCTGGAGCTAATACTACTTCAGCACAGTCAGTGTAAAATAGAACTTGGTAGTTCAGGCTCTGTGTTAATATTTCTAGGAAACATACTTCAGAAAGTAATTTTCATGGGAAGGTAAGGCTAATTCACTTACTTGTATGAGAACAAGGAATGCATTAAGAGAATCTTTTCTATATCTTCTATTTTGGCTTCAGATAGGTATTTCTTAGATTATTTGGTTTTCCAAATTAACTTCATTAAGTTTATTTCAGTGTCGTATAAAACACTACAGTTTTGCTTTTCACGCAAAAACTACTCGAACATTAGATACAAAAGTTTCTAAATATTGAAAAAACCGTTACATTGCTATTTAAACTTCATAGCAATTGTAAAATTATAAATAGGCAAGAGGTTATTTAATTTCAGATAAATAGGCTTTATATACTTTTTCTGCATCTTTAAATTTGGTTTATTTAATTTGAAGACCACTTTCTTGTTCCAAAAAAGAAGGAATATCATGACACTTTAAACACTGGGAATGAAATGACCTGTCAGATCATTAAGCAGAGAAATTTATCCAACAGGGGTGCTATTAAAGTAGAAGATAGGGAAGGGAAATGAGATTTTGACAGCCTTTTGATATAGTGTGGTGTGTTGAAAAAAAAGATGCTCAGTGTAGATGCTCCTACGGCTGAAATGGCCCTTGACTGCAATTCTCTCAATAAAAGAGGCATTTTCATTGGTACTGCAATCCAAGCTAGATAATTACAGTAACTGCTTGAATTTGTGTTAATCCTCTGCCTCGAATGAAATACAGTAGCTCTGGATTAATCCGCATTAGAGAAACAAAACTGGTTTCAAAGTAAAATGTTGCAAAAAACCACTTTGGTGTCTATAAGTTCCTTAATATTATTCCCAGTGGAAAAATAGTTTGGTTTCTCCTTTGACTTCCAGCAGTGGCAGTTGCATTTTATCAGTTTGATTCTCTAAAATTAATGTTTGCTGTTAAACAGGTCTGAGCAGCATTCCTTGTGCCTTGTTCACTTGTCGCTTATCTTATTCACTCCTGCTCTTAACAAATTTTTATCTCCTTTTGATGTGTTCTTGATCTAATTCTGAATGTGCTTCTGTAGAGATGATAAATGCTTGCATGAAAAGTGAAGTAAATGAGAATATATTGGGCCAATTCTTTGATGAGGCTTGGGTTCTCTGTGTTCTTCCCTGGCTGCTTTTTAGATCTTAGATCATTAATTTTGCTTGATTTTTATTCACTTCATCAGGTTTTTCCTGCTGTGTGTTAAAATGGGAGTCACCTTCTTTCCATTACCCAATAGTTCCCTTGATTTTTCATTATTTCAGTTTCTGTGATAGCTATTGGCCTTTTCTTTACTTCTAACAGAAAAAAACTGGTTTGAGTAGTGTTTCAGCACAAAAATTGATTCAGTGCAAGGATGTTTTCTTTTTTTTTTTTCTTTTTTTCCTAAAAGCTCTTAATTCTTGTGCCAAGCAAACCAAAGACAACTGCTCTGAGTACTGCTGGAGTGCTGCCCATCCTCAGGCACTACAGCTGAGGTTTCAGCAAGATTTATTTTCTTGTTTGTATTTTCAGGATATGATTCTTGATTCAGAAGGTTGTTGGCTCCTAATTTCTGCCTTTCAAATGCAGGGCTGAACAAGCTGGCCTTGAGGGCAGAAAAATATTTGAGAGCTCCCATCTTGTTTTAGGCTTGTAACAGGGTTAAACCAGTTGGGCTTGAAAGTTGGTGTAATCCTGATGGATTTTACTTCAGAGTTCTTGAAGAGAACACGGAAAAATTTCCCCAGATGTGTGAGCTCTGTAACAATGACCTGAAAATATTTGTCAAGACTCTTCTCTTGACTTGCAGCAAGCACCTGTCTTGTGACATTTCCTTCCCTGTGATTTTAGCTTCTGCTTCCCATCTACCCCCCTTCTATTTGGCTTCCTCCAGCCTTCTGCTTCCTCTCTGCTCTCCTGTAAGCAGCTACAGAAGTTGCAGTATGATTCACTTTTCTTCCTGAAGAGCTCAAAATAATGACTTGTGTTTCATCCTGTTCAGTCTTTCACAACATTCAACTTCTCGGTTTCTCTGGCTCTGCTTGTGTTGCTCTGTGTGGGAAGGGAAGGGAGGAGGATGGGGAGGATCAATGAACTCAGGCTGCTTTACCCCTTGGCAAGCTGCTGATTTCCAGATCCTGTAGCTGTGCTGCCCTGGCTGCTGGGCTTGAGGCTGCAGCTTTTTCCATAAGTTTTTTTTAATCTTAGTTGTGAGCAAACATAACTTCTTGTTGAAGGTGAGAACTGGAAAAATATTTCTGCCATTGAAAGAGCTTTTGGAGGACAACCTTAGAACAGTTGAGGCTGATATTAATGCTGCTTGTATATATGAATTTCCTCATCTGTGTGAAGGATTGTGTTTAAAGGCAATTAGTAAGATTTGAAAAAATACAGCAGATATTGCTGGTGCTGCAGTGCTGGTAGCTGGGGAGTGATTCTTTTTAAAAGAATAACAACACTAATAATACTTAAAATTGTTATTGTTATTATTGGAGTGTGGGGAAAATGAGCACATTTGTTGAATAAAATGAGATCTGTAGGGATATCCTATTTTAGTGATTCTGTGTATATTTTATCTTTCTGAGTGGGTGTTGATTGTCTAACAATTAAATTTGTATTTAAGTTTGTTACTTTGTTACTTTTTAAGTCCTTACCATGCTTAACCATGATTGGAAGTCAAATTATCTGTGTTCCATGTAGCTTTTCTGAGTTATGCTTGAAACAAAGGCTGATCGTGATTACAGTGTATCTGTTTTATCAATGTGGGTTTTCTTTTTTCAGTGCAGGATATGTGACCCACAATAATGTTTATGTTCTCTGTTGAAGGTATTGCTATCAAGGAGTCGGCAAAAGTGGTCGATCAAGCACAAAGGAGGGTTTTGAAAGGTGTGGATGATTTAGACTTCTTTATTGGGGACGAAGCAATAGAAAAACCAACTTATGCAACCAAGGTATTAAGAAAAATTTTAAAAATAATTTTTCAGTACTGTTTAGCAAGTATCACGTGTACAGTAAATACAATGTTAAGAATGCTTTTTGGGTAACTTAAATGTTATTTATTTACTCTAAATGGAAAATGAGCTTTGATATTAGTTTTGTTGACCTTGGGGAGCCTGTGGGAACTTGCAAAACATTGTGAATATATATATAATATATATATAAAATATATATTTCTTCATAAGTGAGGCTGGGAGGGTGTTGAGCAGAAATGCCACATTCTCTTGTTCCTTGGCAACTTCTGTCAGCAGCATCAGAGTGGGACACTGGGCTGGGGGAATTTTTGGTTTATCCCAGTGCCGCATTCTGCTGTACTGAGAAAAATGCAATGTGTTGTCTCTGCTACTCAAGGTTGGAATCAGAATTTTGAATAGGTGTCAAATCAGGATAGGGGAAACCTAAAGCGAGGTTTCTTGCCTGTGTAGATCATATACTTTTACTGCAGCTGAAAACAGATTTTTTTGTTTGGTTTTGGTTTTTTTTTTTTCTTTTTTTCCTTTTGTTTCCAATTATAATTTGATATTTTTCTCCAATAGTGGCCTATCCGCCATGGTATCGTTGAAGACTGGGACTTGATGGAGAGGTTTATGGAGCAAGTAATCTTTAAGTATCTAAGGGCAGAACCCGAGGACCATTATTTTCTTTTGGTAGGTAAATTTATGCCCTGTGTAAGAAATTCCATATAATGAGTAACAATGTGCTGACTTATGTAAATTCTTAAATACAAATATGCATCTTTTGAAAACCAAAGTAAATAAATTACCTGCAGCTTTCTTGACTTGCCTTAAGCCATCCAGGTTCTTTAATTTTCTAAAAATGTCATTGTGTCTGAACAGCAAACATTTTTCTGTTCTCTTCTTATTTCCCTCCAAATTGTCTGATTCATCACTTTTTTCTTTTACTTCTCCACTGAATTCAATAATCTCAAATTTATATGTTTAAGACAAAAAAAACCCTTGTGTTTTGACTGTACACAATTGCAGTTATTGTTTTTACAGTACTGCCACCTGGATGAAGTATCTAGAGAGTAAATTTCTGTCTTTTATTTACTGTGAAACTGGAAGGGTTGATTGTCATATTTGAGCCGATTAGATCTAAATTAAGGCCAATGTTATTCTGAAGCATCTGCTTTTCCTTAGTATTTTATTTAGGGCCATTGAAATAAGCAGTTTGGTTTAGTGTGATATTTATAGATCAAGTTTGGAATGAGAGGTGTTGGCCATACCTGTTTAATTGCCTCCGTCTTCTTGAAGCAATAATTAGGTCAGTTCTTCGAGGCTGTGTCCATCCAATCTGTGAATATCTCCAAGGATCAAGATGCCATAACAACCCTGGTCCCCTTTTCCAATGTTTGACCGCCCTCATGTTACCTTTTTTCCCCTAATACCTACTTAGGATTTCCCAAGTTGAGTTTTGTGTCTCTGGCCCCTTGTCCCAATACCTTTGTGAAGAGTCTGACTCCCCCCTCTTTTTCACCTCCTGTTACACAGTTGCTGCAATGGCAGGATGATATTTTTTTTTTCTCAAATATTCTGTAGCACTACTCAAGATGCTCCTTCAGAGTAGAGCCTCGAGTATGTTTGATATTTCAGTGAAAGCTATAGCACACTATTGTGGTATGTTTTATGCTGTTCAGCTTCTCTCACTTGAGTACATTCCTACAGCTGAGCAAATCTTGTGTTAGAGTGGCTGCCTTCTGAAGGAAAACAGCTCTTTTCACTGAGAAGTTTAGAAAATGTCATTCTTTAAAAGTGCTAAACTGCATCCTTTGACATATTTTGATAGACCCTGACTCTTTCGAGTGAAATCTGAAGTTTTAATGAGCTGACCTACCCAGAAAGGGGGCCTTCGATGTAAATGCTTAAGCAGTAACTACTGTAGTTTTTATTGCATTTCTGTTTTCTTTTAATGCAATTTACATAAATTTTTAAAAGCACCCTTTGTACATTACTATTTTTACATGCTATTGTTGTGTAATGACTCATCTTACAAAACTTAGGATTTAGTGGTTGTTCGTTTTTTTTTAAAGTTTTTTTTAAAGTCGTTTGGCTTGAATGTAAGTAAAACTCATGGGGGTTTTTTTGTCTCGCAGACTGAGCCTCCATTAAATACTCCAGAAAATAGAGAATATACTGCTGAAATCATGTTTGAGTCTTTCAACGTGCCAGGGCTATATATTGCTGTTCAGGTAAGGGCAGAGCTGTTGGAAGTCACAGCTGCAATATTTCTCCTTGGGCTAAAACTAGTTTCACTGTGAAAAAACTGTGTAAGTGATGTTTGGAATACTTTCATGTCCTTCTGGTTGGCAGTTCCAGCACTGCATGTTTGACATGCTTTGATTCTGTGGGTGGTTACTGCATGCTGTTCCTCTGTTACCTCTATAGAAAGCTTCTGAGCAGTAGAGTATAATATCTGTTGCATCATAAGTAAATTAAAAAACCACACCACATCACAGTAATTGTATTAATGCAAGAACTGCGTCCCTTTTAGTATGAAGTAACAAAAAAAGATGTTTGAGCGTGGCTGAGAAAATGTCAGGCAGGAGTCAAAAATTACATTTGTGCAGCCTCTTTTTTTCTCAGCTGTGGTGTAGACATATATAATATTACTAAATCAGTTTCCATGCTGTAAATTACCATGGGGGTGTCAGTCTGAGTGTCCTTGGGAGGGATAGTGGGAAGTGGGGTCTGCAGGCAGATGTTTTACTAATATTTGATTTTGGTGTGTGTTTTTTCCCAAGGCTGTCCTTGCCTTAGCTGCATCTTGGACGTCAAGACAAGTAGGAGAGCGAACACTGACTGGCACAGTTATAGACAGTGGAGATGGTGTCACTCACGTTATTCCTGTGGTAAGTGTGCCTCAAAGCTGCACAAACAGCTTCAATGGAGAACAATTTGTCCACTCAGTTCTCTGAAGTGTACACCTACACAGACTGAAGTATAGATAGGAGTCTTCAAAAACATCATAAAATTCCCAGGGCTGTGGGTGTGAGTTTTGGTTCATTTTGTAGTGCAGAAACTCTTGAAGAACTTCTCTGTAATCCTGAGTTTGGCAGGACTACTTGCCTTTCAGTGACTTACCTTAAAAGGTGAATTGCCAAGGCCATGCTAAGTGATGGGTGAAATTGCTTTAGCACATTTGCAATTTGGTTTGCTGGTAAGAGTGAATAGGCTCTTTACAGTAGTCAGTAGAAAAAGTTTGACTTTATATTTTTGTTTAGCTCAGTCCATTTATATATAAAACAGAAATAATACAAAGTATTTGAGGGCAGATGGAGAAAAACTATAAACAATACTACATGTGTTCCCAGTGCTTAGTAGTGCTTCAGCCATACAAGCAAAGACAAAGTTCCTGCTTGACTGGAAGAAAACAACCCCTAGGGTTGGTTAGTGTTGAGTATCTGTTCCAATACATCAAGCTGCTAAAGCAAAAGCTTGGATGATTGTGTGATGTTTTATTGAATAATGAACACTTAGAGCTGCAGTTTCTTTACTGTCAAATTATTGGTATGGATTTCCTTTTGAAAAGCTACATATTCAAAGTTTTATAATTGGAATATTTAATAATGTTCTTCATTTCAAGTGGCTGATAATAGTTTTCTCTGCCTATCTTTCCTGGGGGAGTTAAATTCATGTCTATGTACCAGATACATTTGTATTTTCAAAATGAAGTTAGATTACAGTTTTTAAGACAAAAATCTGTACAAAGCTTTATCATGCCACAGTAACATCAGTTTTTTCGAAACAGTAGCATTGGTGGTGGTCAAACATACACTGCCATGTAGGAATTTCTTATTAATTTTGGTGGAATATAGCGGCTAAATCTTTGTTCAGACTGTTCATCCAAGATAGTGTATTTTTAATAAGACTTAGGGAACAATTGACACCTCAGACCTTCTATAGGTAAACTTTTTAAATTGTACATAGTAGTGCAAATTACTGTTGAACTTTTCCTGATTTGTGAGTTTGTTTTTTTTTTTAATTGAAATAGGAGTAGGTATTCTGTATCATTTGAAGCATTAACCTCCTTTGCAGAATGCCATTTATTTGATTTCCAGCATTTTTAAAATTGTTGAACAAATTGCCAGCAAAGTTCCACCACTTTTATAATAAAACAGATAAAAAGGAATTAACAAATGCTTATTTCTGTAGTGAAGTTAACAATCGTGGTAGATTTTTTTTTATGACATTATTTTCTGTGTTGTTAAGACATTTTTGTATGAATCTAATGTGTGTATATAGGAAAATCTAAGCATTTTGTGTGTGTGAAGCCTGGATTCATCTGTTTGGATTTAGCAGGTGTGGTAGGGTTGAAGGCTAATCTTGCATACTCGGTTTCTTTGTTTAGACCAGATATTTTTAATGCATGGATATTGGTCCCTAGGATGAGTGTGACTTGCAAGGGTAGGTTGATGGATGAGGATGGGCCAGTCTGATGTTCTAAGCAGTCTCAATTAATGTGCTGAAATGATGCATTTTCTCCCTGCTTTCAGAAAATTAAATTTGGTTCATGTGGATTGTAACGTCTTACATCAGTGGCTGTGACTGCAGGGCCACATCAGTTATTCTAAAATAATATTTCACGAAACAAGGTTCCTTGACCTTTTTGGTAAGAGTAACCTCATTTTGAAGAGAAAATAAAGGCCAAGGAATAGTGAGTATAGTGATTTGTCTGCCTTATGTACTAGTGACCTTTCTGTTCCTTCTAACCTTGTAAGAATTATGAAGCAATGCAAAGTAAAGCAAGGCTATACTGTGAAGAATTGGATTTGTGGTAATTAAATGAGCCAGTCTTAAAGGGCTTCAGCCTCAGAATCACAGGTAGTGGATAGGAGTTTAGACTCCATGTCTTTCTCTCTCCCTCCTGAGCTTTGTTGGAAGTGGTTCTTACCAGTATCTTTGTCTCCATTAATTTTGTTTACAGGCTGAAGGATATGTGATTGGCAGCTGTATCAAACACATTCCAATTGCTGGGAGAGATATCACATACTTCATTCAGCAGTTGCTGAGGGAGAGAGAAGTAGGAATTCCTCCTGAACAATCCTTGGAAACAGCTAAAGCAGTGAAGGTAATATGAATGTTGCAGATGTGAAGATTATTTTGTATCACAACTTGGTATATGGTTTTAAAGTGCAAGGATATCTGAAAGCAATTTTACTTCTGAGTAATGGTGCTCTGATTCTAAGTAGTATAAAAATATCTAAATATAGTAGCATGAAATAGCTTAAACCCAGGGTTTACAGTTGGGTTATACTTAGTCTGGCCTGGAATTTCACTCTTCACCTGTTGTCTCCCCTTTCTCTTCCCCTCCATTATTGTTATTGTTATTATCCTGTTATTATTATTGAAATATTCTGTAGGAAGAACTGTTGGTTGGATGTGTCATATAAAGGGCTGTAATTGCTCTTAGATTCTTTCTGAATAGTAATGTATTCTTTTTTGTAATACTCATTACATAGAGAACAAAGCTATTCTGAAAGACATTTGTCTTAGAGTACACTTAAATTTTGTTTCTCTGGCAGTTCTTCAATGTACTTCAGAATTAATTTCTCACAATCATCGAAGTTTAGAGGAAAAGCAGAAGAAAAGTAATTTAGCTCAGCAGGAGCTTTCAGTGCTGCACAGAAATGATCTGTAGCAGCAGAGCCATTATCTACCTGTGTACAGTAAATGTCAGTTCAGCTGTTTTGAGGCCTATTCTTTATGTGCCAATTTAATACTTTTAAAAGTTTAAAGTACTACAGTTTCTGAAGTTTCTTACCAGTTTTCTATACTTTAGATAGTTCTAACTGTATCTATTCAATTTTCAGGAGCGCTTTAGTTATGTTTGCCCTGACTTAGTAAAAGAATTTAACAAGTATGACACAGATGGTACAAAGTGGATTAAACAATATACTGGAATTAATGCTATCTCAAAGAAAGAATTTACCATTGATGTTGGTTATGAGAGATTCCTGGGCCCAGAGATTTTCTTCCATCCTGAAGTAAGTTGATTTGAATTGTCTATACTTCATTTTTGATGCATTTTAGATGATAGCAGAGAAATGCTGTTTGCAAAATTGTAAAGAAGTGGTTATCCTGACTTGTATTTCTTCTTATTTATAACCAGCTATTGTTTCCAGTCAGCATGATTTGATTCTTGATTGCTACTAATTTTTATAAAAATTCAGGTTGATACATAAAGCACTTAAAAATGGCAGCAAAAATATTTGACATCTGTTTCCATTATTAGTTTTCATGCCATCTCTAGAATAATAGAATGGTTCTTCTCTTTTTTCCTCTTTACCTCTTTTCCTTTGCAATACATGGTCCTCCACATTGACTTGTCTTGATTTTATCCTTGATTGCAGTTTGCTAATCCTGACTTTACGCAACCAATCTCAGAAGTAGTAGATGAAGTTATTCAGAATTGTCCCATTGATGTTAGACGTCCTCTATATAAGGTCAGTAGCTAGAACATCTTTGTTTTGTATACTGGTTTTAGAAGAATTGTGATTTTTATCAAAGTACATATTTGAAACTCTTAAAAACCCAAACCAAATGAGCAAAATTAACCATTTTTCTAGAAATTAATCCAATATGCAGAAGGCTTTGTTGTTCACTTAGACATTTTCAGAATGTGTTTTTTCGTTAGGGAAACAAAAAACAGAGTGAAAGTGGTAAGATGTAGTAAGATATAAATGGATTTTAAAGCACAGCCAGTTTTAATGACAACCTCTTTGTGAATTCGTGTTGTGTCATACTTGTGTCAGATAATTTGAATCTTACAGTAAAAGCATACCTGCTAACTGCAGCTTTAAAAACTGTATTTAGATATTTAAAATTTAGGAACTGGATGAAGCTAGAGACCTGCATTTTCAGACGTGGTTAACAAACTTTGTTGTTCAAAACAGAATATTGTCCTCTCTGGGGGCTCAACCATGTTCAGGGACTTCGGCCGCCGTTTACAGCGAGACTTGAAAAGGACTGTTGATGCCAGACTGAAACTTAGTGAAGAACTTAGTGGTGGCAGACTGAAGGTTGGTTCCTGCAGATCATGCACTTAACAAGCCTCTGATACCTGGAAAATGTGCAAATAACATCTTGCAATGATCATGGTCTTTGTTGAAATGTCTTTGTTTTATTTGAAGTTCCTGCAGAGGCTTTTCAGAGATTCATCCATTACACTGATCACATACCAGCAGTTGGCCACTCCAGCTGTCTTTGTGCTTAGTGTTTATTGATCAGTTACAATTCATTGTGCTCAGTCTTTTGAGCTTAAAGGTAAGAGAGACGAATCAAGCTTGTTGTTGAGCCAGCAGGAGAGTCAGGAGCACGTGTCCTGTGAGGAATGAGTGGGCCTTGATTTAGAGAAGGGAAGGCTTTGGGACTCCTGATAGCGCCTCAGTACCTGTAGGGGGGGTTACTGGTTTTGAGGTTCAACTGGATAAAACCCTGAATACCTTCCTCTGACTTCATAGCTGAGCCTGCTTTGAGCAGGAGACCAAACCAGAGGCATGGTGTCATCCCTTCCCACCTCAATTATCATATGATCCTATAATTGACTTCATGTTTTTACTAAACTGCATGATCCTTAATTTGTATTCTTTCCACTTCATACCTCTGACCTAACTGTTCCATCTTTCTGTTGTCTCTGCATAAATAAAAAGCCAGCAGAGAAAAAAAAATACGGGTTTTTTTTCCTTTTAAAGCAAAATTGAAGTAATTTTCCTCATTTATTTTTAAGTAGCCATCTAACTAGGTGAGCTCAAACAATCCTTTAAAGCCCCAGCAGAGCTTTATAATATGCCATGGTAGGCAACTCTGAAATTTCGGTCATACACAGTTCTCTGGCCCAAGAAACATCATTTAGTCTGTTTTCTTTACTAGACTTGTACCACTTAGTAAAGAAGTAGAATCTGAGTAAGGAAATTGGATGTGATTCTTCTTTTCTTCAAAGCACCACGCATGGCAAAGAATCACTGGCTGGAATTTTGCAAATGTGTTACCGAACATTTTTAGATGCTGATTCAAATTTCAGCAGGTTGGGCTGGGACAAATGAATTCTGAAACTGTTACATACACTGGCAGTTTTGGTTAACACAATGAATGAAGATTGTGGCTGACTGCAAAGAGTGCTGTAGTTTAGAAAAGCACGACTGACTGTATTGATCCTGGATAAACTTCTAATCTGCAACTGATGCTTTTTTAGAGTAATTATGTGAAGCTTAAAAATTAACTTCCTAAAGTATGTTTTTTCTGAAAGGTCTAGGTAGTATAGGATCAATGCTTATAACTGCATAAATAAATAGTCCGTCAAGAAATTCATCAGAACATAGTGTGAAAAAAAGGGGTGTGAATGGAAGTATCTCTTTATGCCTGACAAAGCAGGTAACTTGATCTGTGAGCAGGAGCTGTTTCTTACTCTTCATTGTACCGGGGAAAGTCTGATGCTGTAGTTGTAAATTTACATACACAGCATTTAAGAAAATACTAATTTATGAAAAGTAAGTTTGGTATATACACTCCTTTAAAACTAGATGTAGTTTTTACCAGCAGAAGTGATTTTTAATGTGTTCCTTTTGTCTCCTCCTTTCTGCAGCCGAAGCCCATCGATGTCCAAGTCATTACACACCATATGCAGAGATATGCAGTCTGGTTTGGAGGATCAATGCTGGCTTCCACAGTAAGTTTAGCTGTAAAGCTGAGCATATTTGAGCCATTCTGACTGTGCTTTTTGAGCTCTCATCTCCCCTTCATTGTATATTAAATGTGGTTTGGGAATTTCTGATACACCTCAGATAGCAAATATAACCTCCCTGCCTGCTCTGAAGTTTTTGCATTAGACTTTAAAGACTTGAAAGAGCAAATGGAAGCTGAATTAAAGCTTTGTGTGAGTCGTTAAATAGTGCATTTTAGTTTTGTGGCAGAATATGTTCTTTGCATTGGTGTTTAGCCATGTGTGATGTAGGTTAATTTTAGTATTTCTAAGGTATCTTTGTTTTTTTCCACTGGCTACATAAAAGTTACTATTGTTAAAATAAGGTGTATATACCATGCACTAATGTTCTTTTCCTTCTCTTCACAGCCTGAATTCTACCAAGTATGCCATACCAAAAAAGATTATGAAGAGATTGGCCCTAGCATCTGTCGTCACAACCCTGTGTTTGGAGTCATGTCTTAAAGCTGACCCTGCAGGGGCCAGGGATGGGGAAGTGGGGAGGAGGAAGAGTCTTTCTGATTACTTGTTTGTCTGATGGCTGGTATTAAGATAACAAACATGACTTGACAATAAGAAAAAGACCAAACAAAATTTAAGCAGGATCATTTTAATAAGTGTCTCAACATGCGGATGTAGTGGAAAGCCAAAATGATCACGTTTTTTCTTTAGATTGATTATTTGAACCTGTGCGTAACAAAACAAAAAAAAAGTGGATTTTAGTTCTTTCTGTGCCCTGATATTTTGTATATTAATGAATTATCCAAGATTTGATGGGATTTGATGGTGTGTAGATAGTCAGCTCTCTAATGCTTCCATTGTACCCCTTCATGGGTGCAATACAGGAGCTTGTTTATATTTCATACTTTTTTATACTTTGAGGAAAAATATGAATAAAAGAAACTGTAATATTTGAGGAAAAAAATTTACCAGTGACCAACTTGAAAGTAAATTAAAAGAAAAAAAATGTCATGACTCGTGCAACTAGGTCTTGCAAATCATGACCAGTCTAAATCCTGGGTTCCATACAATGCGAGTGCTTTTGGAACTAAGAAGCTACTATCTTGGATTAACCAATGCCTGCTAGTGCTTTCTGATTACTTGGTGCATTTTCATACTATCTCTTGCTTTAAAAAAAAAAAAAAAGTAAAGACAAGACTGTTGGACCAGTATTGCAGTTCTGTAGTGTCATTTCTAATTAAACCAAATAATCAGGTTATCGAAATTTGGTGTATTTAAAGCCTAACACCATTCCAATAAAGGCACAAAATTTCTTTTTATGTTGGTGTCAGACTTGTTAATCTCATGACATGGGAAGTTCTGAGCATGGGTCCCTACATATCCGCTGTGGCTTTTGAGGAGTGAGGTTGGTCTGTGAGGTAGAGATGTAATGTGCTTTGTGTAACTCAAGTGTGAGCATTTTAGAGCTGCAGTTTGTGTGTTCAGCTAGATAGCACTTACCTAGAGAAGCCTGACAGCTCCTCCACTGTTGGGTTTGTTCATCTACTTTGTTCTGTAACTTTTTTCCCCCCACTTTCTTGCAGGTGGTGCTATTCAGGAGTCAGCACTGCGTTTTCAATCTCTGTGGTTTTTCTGCAAGAAAATACCATGTAGATAAAAATAAAGTGAAAACAATCTCTTTCTCATTCTTTCTAGGAAGAACACTTTCTGTAGTGACGGGAATTGCTTACAATTTCTGTTGATATTTGATGAGAGAAATTCCTTAGGCACTTCTGGGCCCACAGATGGAGTTGAGGCTGTTTGCACAGAAGACCACAAGAGGGAGATCTCCCGATTTCTTCTGAGTTGCAAAAATGCCTCAGATTTTTATCAGAGAAGCTTATCAATTACCAGAGCTTCTAAACTTGGTAAATGAGACCCCAAAACAGGAATAAATGTGGGAAAGTGCTTTTACAGCAAGCACTGTAAAACATTTACATGCTGGAATCAAACAGAACATGATGCAAACAGGAAATTGTATTACAATTTTATTACGAAAGTATATTAGTAACATCTCCCTATCACTGATACAGTTTTTTATGTTTTTATAAGTCACTGTTTGAGTCATAACTGTAGGATGATTCATGTGGTGAGGAAGACCAATAGGCAGATATACATAAAATAATAAAGTTGAGTTGTGCTTTTCCAGCAGTCCTGGTGCTGCCACTGTATCATACTCTAGTGACAGGATTTTTTGATACACTGCAGTGGCCTGAAGATAAGGCAAGAGTTTTTTCCTCTCTAGAAAAGAAGATTTTTTAAAAAAACCTCAGATTTCTGACACATAAATGCCTAACAGTGAGCAAGTGCAAAGAAAAAAGGAGTGAATTCCTTCTCCTGTCACAGCTGTAGGGAGATCTCAAGTGTTACAAAAATTCTGTGTTCATCTTCCTGAGGGTCCAGGGAAGCTGCTTTAAGCTTCTCGTTGTCATGTAGAAAGGGAGGGAGCACAACCTTACACAACCATTGACTTTTTTGTAGCTGTGGTCTAAAATGGTGTTAATTTTCTCATAGAATGAAGTAAGTGGGAGTTTTTTGCAGTGTGTTTTCTGGTTTTTTTAATACTCTAGATGTAATTTTGGAGAAGTTACACAGCCACAGCTGATTTTGGGTGCGTTAAAGAACTAAAAAAAGCATGAGCAACACCTGTTAATGACTTGGAGTGCATGGAGAGTCATCAATATATAAACACACCAGACATGATACTAAAATCAGCCTCGTACGATGGGAATGACTGTTTGGAAATGGCTCACATCAGTGTTCTGCACCTGTAACAGCAGCTCCAAATCTGATCTGCTGCAGGTGAGTGGTGAAGGGGCTGGGCAGCCTCTGGCTGGGTCATTCCAGGGCTTGAATAGAGCACACACTGTACAGTGTGAAACACAGGCATTTCCAGAAAATCCCTCTGCTATCTTAGCACTTGGATCTCCCCTTGTTCTGTGTTGGGTTGGGCTTAAAGCATCCAAAAGGTTAATTGCAAAGGCAAGCGTTTTTAAAAAAAACACATAGAAGGAATTATATTTTTCTTCTCCAAAGGCTTTGTTAGTGGGGAGGTTACAGGAAGAAGGCAATTTTACACCCATGTAGGAAGATTTAATGGGACTGGTATCTTGGAGTAGCTTTGTGTCCTGTGGCTGGCTGACAGAATCCCTTAGGAGGCAATCCTGAAGGGCAGAGGAGTCCAGGAAGGCTGGACATGGTCTGAGAATGAAATCTCAAAGACTCATGGACTCATGGCTTTCCCCATCTGCTGAAAGATGAGGTGGTCTTTTCCAACGTACTGATTTTATGATTCTATGAAGGAGATTTACACTTCTACTGTCCTGGTGCCTGTGGGATGATCTGGAGCAGTGCTGGTTTTGCACAGGAAATAGCAAAGAGCACTAAACAGTTGCAGTCTGGCCTGTCTGAACTTGGCTTGATTTACTCTTCTCCAGGAGTTTGATTTTATTACAGTAGATGAGGTAGGACTCCAGGTTTAATTGGCTTAAAAGCTGGTATTTTCATGCAGCTGAACTTGAAATAAACCAAAGGTCACTGCCAAGTCGGTTTAGGCTCATCTCTTCGTTTTGTGCAAATGTTTGTACCAAAGGTTAGATATTGTTGGGATGGATGAGTTACTACTTGAAAAACTGCCTGGAGGCAACTGCTGGGCTGGCTGGGCTCCTACTGCCAGCTGTGGGGTGGTGCTGTGCAGCCTCCCTGCCTGATAACTCTGGTGTTTCTGTGTAGGACAAAAACTTCTGTGATAGTAAAAGTAAGAGAAATACATTGTTAGCATCACTTAGTTGTGGGTTTGTTGTTTTGTTTATTTTTTTATTTCCCCCACAGGAGCAAAGTTCTGGAATAACCAGCTCCGAGTGCCAGTCCCCTGTTCTGGTACAAGCCTTTTACTTTCCTGTTTTAAACAGCACAGTGATCCCAGCTCCCATGTGGATGCTGCAGACGTCTCCTCTCAACATTTTTATCAAAATTTGGGTTGCCAAAGGGAAGGCGCAGCCTGACCTGTGATGGCTGCAGGTGTCCCTCACTTCCATGAGAAGTGATGCTGCCCTGTGTTCAGGCAGTAGCACACAGAATGGCTGTAGTTTTTCCCCCAAAGTTGTTTTTAGTGTAAATGCATTTACTGCTGGAGGGAGGCCCAGAGAGTACAGCAGCAATTAATTTATAGGAGCTGAAGATGTAGTGCTTGATATGGAGCATGTAACACTGCTAAGGCTGAGAAAAGAGCTTGGGTTCTTTTCTTCTTCTCGTGAATTAAAAGGTCAAGAAAGATGTTTTGTTTGAAAGACAGACTGGCACAGAAGAAACCATTTCCACTTCATGAAAGCCCTGAATTTGACCTGCTACATAAGCACCCAGGACAAATCTCTTTTAGCATCTTGGAGTTGTTCCAATTTTTTTAAATAAATGAACATTAACTGGAGCAGGGATTTAAATACATCTCTCCTTCCCAGCTAAATGCCCTGGCTACTCAGCTGTATGGAAAATTTTCTCCCTGGTCCTGTTTGGGTCTCCACATCCCTCTCGTTGCAGAGCCCAAGGCTGGGCCTGCTGCCCACAGCATGGCAAGGGTCTGTCTGCAGTGACTCTGCTCTGAGATGAAACCCCCAAAGCCTCCATTCAGCAAGGTGCTGTTCATTTGTGGGTTGGTTTTATTTTCTCTGACTTCTGAACTCTTGATTTAGCCAGACTGTGTTAGTGGTGAAAAATACCAAAAGTTGTGCCTCAAACAATTATAAATAACAAATATGAAGCAACTGATGAAACTCCCAAAGAAGCCAGAAAATCAGGACCATGCACGAATCTGTTGTACTGCAGATTTGCAGCTGAAGCACCGTGGGGATGGGAGGGGGCACTTGGCCTTACTGCAGCACATCACATGTTTGAGTTGTCTGAAGCTGTGCCTGGCAGCAGTGTGCAGGCTCGGTGCAGCCAGGGTTTCACACTTCGCCACAGGATGGCACTTTCCCACAAGAAATCCTCTATGGCTGCAGCCTGGAAAACCCTTTAGCACAACCTGCCTGGAAAAAAGCAGCTCACTGAAAGCATCTGATGGCAAACCTTCCTGGAAAGGCTGGTGCCTTGTAGTCACGTCAGGGTGAGGAAGATTAGAGCCTTGTCTTTCTATCTGGAGCCAAAGAATCAGTGTTTCCCTACAGGAGCTCCAGCCAGAAGTGGTGTGAGATTGTCTGTGGGTGCTGAGCAGGACTGAATCCCCCGGCACGGGGAATCCCAGAGGTGTGCTGAAGGGGGATCAGTGTCACATGCAGTATGTGACACCACATCAGGGGATAACTGTGAGGAGGTTTTTGTACTCTCATTGCAATACAGCTCTGAATTACTTCAACCTTTCCGTGCAGCTGGTTGTAGGGAGTGCACAGGAGATGGCACGGGCATGCACCCATCCTATAAGCTGGGATAAAGCCAGGGAGAGCTCTGCTAATCATGGTCCTGAGAGAGATTGGTTGTAGCAAGGGTGTGCTTGACCCCACAAAGTGTAGGGAATGATAATCTTACCCTGCTGCAACGATACTGCACGGATGTCTCAGCACTGCTCTCAGTGGCTTGCCAGGCATTTCTGAGCAAAATGTGCTGTTGCCTGAGGGCTGGTTTGAGGAAGAGGAATGTTTTTGCATTGTTTTGGGGAGCTGAGCCATAACCAGGCTGCTCTGGTGTAATCACAGTGTTCAGCCTGAGCAGATGCCCTGGAAGTGGTCATGGGCTGGAGCTGGGCAGCAGCTGTGTGTGCCTCTTGTATTTTACCGACCTGAGAGCATTTATAGAAAAACTCCTCTAATTATTGCTAATGCACTTTGATTTCATTGAAGTTGTGACCTGGCAACCTTCTGCTCCTCTCTCACCTCCATTAACCCATCTGACCTACAAAATGTCTAACGTGGTTTATTTGCCAGATGTGCAAGCTGACAGCAAGGTCCAAAATGGCAGATAGACCTTCCCTCAGCTGTGAAACACCCTGAGGGGGAGGATGATTTTGTTATGTTTGGGCATTCACATCTAACTCGTGGTCCTTCCACTCTCTTACCCCTGCGTGCCCTGCAGCACCCTGGCAGCTGCTAAAATCTGTCCAAGCCAGACAAACACGGATCTGTCTGCAAGATAAAGGTGAGAGAGTGCCTGATGCATCAGGAGCTGAGCCAGAGCAGCTGAGGGGCAGATATGGCGCGGGTGAATGGGAGGTGAATCCCACAGCACAGCCTGTGTGTTTTCCCAGGTGATGTTGGGGTTCCTGGGGTTGCTCTGGTGGTGGACTCAGTCACTTGATGCTTCAGCTCCTCACTGCACGGATGTGGCAAAAGCCTCTGAGTCTCTGTGCTGTGTCGAAACTGTGTGGTGATGGCAGTTCTTTGCTGGCACAAATACTGCCCACTGAATACCTACTGTCCCTTGCTCCCCCTCCTCCTCCTGTGGTACTCAGGGAAAGGGTTTCTCATTTATTGTCCGTGCCCTACAGAGCTAAATAGATCAAAACTAATGATCAAAGTGATTACAGGAGACAATGCTCTATGACCTGCGGGGTCGATGTCTCATTTTGTAGCACTCTGCAACTGCCACCCTCTGTGTGTTTCTTTTTTTTTCTTTTATTCCAGTATGTCCATAATTTCCCTAATGAATGGGGTGTGTTTGCTGTGGTAATGGCATCAGAGCTGAGCACCAGGCTGAGAAACCAGAGATGGCATGGGGACTAGGGGACTCTGCCATTTGTGGTGGTGTCCAGACCATGGTCATGGTTCAGGTGTGCTCCCTGAATGCAGCCTTCCCCTTCATGCCTGCTCCCACCTCCTCTCCCAGCTGAAGAACCTACTGGATAGCAGCAGTTAAATGCTTTCTCCAGGTAATGGCTGCCAACGCCCAGGTGCTGTGACCCACTCCAACCCTTACGAGAATTGCAGCAGCAGCTTTTCCAGCCTCCAAAAGACAGGGAAACCAAATGGCACACTATTTTCCAGTGCCCTAACAGTTCAACCATGGTGTAAATGAGTGAGTTAGAGGGATGGATAAAATATAACTGGAGCCTGTGCAGACAGAGGGGTTGGTATGCAGTGAGGTGGGATTTGAACTGACAGACCTGCAGCTGGGATCTCCACGGTTTCCTTTCCTCAGCACCTCCATGCAGCCTGGAACCCTGACTTTCACTTGGAAGGTTAATTGTCCTTTAAATGAGAAATCTGTTTGGCTCCAGCAGTCAGAGCAAGGTTAAGAAGTTGGACAGAGAGATTGCCCAGGGCTGAATCCTGAAGGTCATTGCAGGTGGGCATCCAGAGCTGGACTGGGAAGAAGAGGCAGCTTTCTTTGCCTGCTCCTTAGCCCACCCCAGCATCTCCCCTGCCAGCTTTTGTGACCATATTCTGCTGGGCACACAGGCTGTTGGTCCTTAGAAATGGAGTTTTTGTTAAATAAATAGCTGTGTGGCAATTTATTAATTTTCGTAGAGCTCTGGCTCTTCAGAAACTCAAGCAAGTTGGAGTAGCTTAAACAAAAAATCTGAGGGGAAATTCACTGGCATAAAAAAAATTGCTGTTAAAAGTTTCATTCGAAACATACTGGAAATGTGAAATTTTGTTGGCAGAAAACATTTGTGCCTGTCTGATCCTATCTGCAGGGTTTTTCTCTTCCTGGTGGGCAGTGCTGGCAGCTGCCTCAGCTCTGATCCTGGTGGAGGAGGTGCTGCTGCTGCAGGACCGTGGGATGTAGGGCTGCCGTGAGTCCCCTGAGTCTCCTCAGATGTGTGGCCCCTGCCCACCTGCTGCTGCAGCCAAAGCCAGAAGGTGATGAAAGTCACTTTGCTGCTTTGTTTACTATCTTTCCCAAAGGAAAAAATATTTTACTCTTGATGAGTATTAATGAAAATGCAGGATTCACCTCTCTGCCTTTAAGCCCTGATTCACGCCAAGTACCATTTGGCTTGGGGGGTTTTACCCATTGTTCAGCATGGGGATAACTTCACATGTATTGTTTGAGGTCTGTTTGAGCAGCAGAGCAGAGGGGGACTGGGAATTTTCCGGGGCAGGACAAATGTCCAGACATAGAGAGGAGGTAACGATGGTACAGGGGCTCCTCTCACTGACTGGGGTGGTAGATCAGGAAAGGCACTTTTCCAACACGTGATAAACAGCCAACGCCTGCTGAGGAAGCAGAAGGCAGGAGCTGCAGGGCTGGGAGTCTCCTTGCTTCAAAGCACATGCCTGGAGCTTTTGGATAGCACCTGGCAGCACCAGCCCAGCTTGGTGACCTCCATCACCTTCCACCCCTCAGCCAGGCTTTGGCAGCAGGATCCAGACTCATCTGCTTGGGGCTTTTCTGCAGCAGTAAAGTTTTAACTGGAAGTGTCAGCATTTCAGCAGGGGATGGTGCTCAGATTCACACGGGGAATAAAAAAGTAGCAGGAGAATATAAAATAAGAGGTAACTGCAAAGATATAGAAAAACTTAATTCAGTTTTTATAGTATTTGTATTTGCCTTAACAGCCTTGGCTTGCCACTGACACAGTGCACTGGCTAAAGTGAGCATGTAAAAGGTGCACATTAACTTGGTAAACACAAGTGACTTTTCAGTATTGTCTTTTATTGATGTGCACAGGTGATACTGAAAAGGCATTTCACTCACTCACAGCTGGATCACACACTGTGAAGCTACCATGCATATTAAACTTTAGATGGAAGTGGCTCAGATAACTCCAAATCTGCCCTTTTAAATTATAAAGTTAAGGTATGATGGGAAAGACCATCTAACAGCCAGGTCTTCACGTGATGAATACAAGTCTTGAGTGACTTTCTGCATAATGTTTTTTACATAGCGTCCCTCTTCCATGATTTTTAGGTATTACATGGAAATAATGTGATAATTAAAATCTGGTGTGATTTTTGAGTAAGTTACACAATGGAGGAGTGGATCACTTATGGCACCGAGGTGCCTGAGCTCTTTATACGGGAGTGGAGATGGCATCTCTGCAGTTCGGGGCCCTTTGCCCCAGGGGTTACTGCTTGTGTGCTCCAGATGGAGTTTTGGATAAGCAGCTCCACAGTAGAAGGATGAAGGCAATCAGGAAAAAAGGAGGGGAGGGACTGACAGGCTCCTGTTCTTAGTGGCTGTAATATAATAACAGTAAATAGAAATTTAAATTAGATTGCTCTCCAAGATTACTACCCAATAATTGGTCGAGGCGTTACATAACTTACTGAAATCTAATTTTTACACTTTATGCCTATAAAATATCTGTTGATGCATTTTCTCTCTCCTCTTTTCTTGCGGGAGCATTGATCATTTTACTGTTAAGTCTGATGCTGGATACAAGTGCTAATACTCCTGCTAGAGCCCTTGGTCTGTGTGCAGCTGTGTTTTGGGGAAGACCTCAAAGCCTTTGGGGTATGATTTACTGTAGCAGTAAAACTTGCTCATCCCTTCCTTGGCTCACCTGAGTTAAAAATACAATCTCCTCTTAAAACAACCCTGCACACAGCTGGGTGTAATTCAGCCCGCAGCTTCTGCTGCCTTAATTCACAAAGATCAATTTACAGAGGGAAGCCTCCAGCTAACTGATGCCAGGTGGTGGCTTTGGCTTCCTGAGGGGGTGGGTGACAAATACAAGTGGCCTGAAACAAATCAAGGGATAATGCTGTGCCACAGAACAGTGCTGGATGCCTTCTGTCTGCGGGTATCTAATACAGCTAATAAGCAGCTAACATTACTGCCTGATTTGGCAGGAATTATTACCCGCTGAATGGCTTAATAGATTTCTAGTCCCTGTGTGCATAATCTTCACTAGTCCCCAAATGAAAGGTATACAATGTTTGCCATAGCTGTTTGTAGAATTGGGATGCACCACAGGTGTACTTTGAACTTCATAAACTGCTCTGTATTACATCCCATTATGCTTCTTGTGGGGCTGCAATCACTGGGAGCTCTTCTGGGGCAGTGGCTGCTACTTGGGATGTGATTTTGCAAAGCAGGACCTTACACTGTCTGGCCTCCCTTTGTTACTGCAGTGTTTGCCTTCATTATCTGTAGTGCACAGACGTCGGTAAATCTGCCCAAGTAACTCTTGGACAGCTTAGAAATATGTTTGGTGGCTACATTTAGAGGGTTTTTTTTTATGAGGGCTGTGCTTTAAAATAAAGTAAGATTTGAAAAATGATTTTGAGAAGTGGGCCTTTTTCAATAGCTTTTCAAAATACTGTATTTAAATTGGCGACCTGGTCACAGGATTAATCATTCAGGTGGCCTACCTTATAGGAAACTAATTCACTGTTTCAGGTTCTAGTTCAAAAGGAAGAAATAGATTCCAGTAATGCTTAGAAATAATCAATTAAATTCTGACAAGTTGCCCTATACCTGTGTCCCTATATTAGGGGAGGAATGGTGTGATGTGGGTGTGAAATGAAGAGAAGGACCCAGGAATTGAACACAGATGGGGTCCTGCTCACATTCATTAGTCAAGATGATTGCAGCAGCCAAATATTTGATTAAAAGGATATATAAAAATACCCATTCAATAAAATAAGCCTGCATGAGTCTTTGGCTGGTGTGTCTGAAAATGCCATAGCCCCAAAACTGCAGCGTGCAAAGAGAGGGAAGACTCTCTGAAGTGCCCACCTAAGGGACCTGTGAAAATTAATGGCACAGCAGAAACGCTCTGTAAAGGTCAGCCAGGACTGTGAGTGGAGCCTGGAAGCTCAAAGCTGTTGTTTAGCACTGGGCTGCCTGTTTTGTGCAATTGTTTTTCAGCAGAGGGATTTTAATTACAGTAACCCTTTGTACATCCCATGGTTCTTCTGTCAGAGGAAGTGGAGGAACTCCCCACCCAACAAAACAAAAAACAAATCAAAACAAAACAAAAACCTGCTGACTGCCTGCTCCAGATTGATGCATTGCCACCCTTTAGCAAAGAGACTTTAAGGGAGGACAAAGGATTTGGTTCGTGAAGGCTGGTGATGGCATGAGAGTTCTGCATCTCACATCCAACTGCTCTGGCCAGGCAGCGATCCCTGTGACCCCAGGCTGCTCCAGGGTACCATCAGGTACAGCCAAAAATATACCTGTACAAAAGGGATATACTGCCTGCAATCTAGGGACGTTGCTTGTGAAACGTCTTCTTAAAAATATACTGTGAGTAAATTGTATCCTCAGTAACACTGCCTCAAACAAGCAATCAAAACCTTTGATGCTCTACAGGCAGAAGTGAGGAAAATCAGAGCTGTAAAGGATCTTTTGAAGCTCCATTTTTGTTACGACTGCAAGTATCATTGCTAGAGCTAGCTTAAAACAATGCCCATGTCTAAAGGGGTTTTGCAAGTAGGAAATGTAATGAAAATCCAAACAGTCATTTAATGGTGAGAACAGTCATTATTTCATGGGAAGAAAAGCGTGTTTTCTTGCTATGCACAAAAACTAGAAATGCCTAAGAAGATGTAATATCTGTAACAGTTTGCCATGCTGAAGCTTCACCAAAACTGCAGCAAAGGGCAAGCAGGAACGTTTCTCTTTTATCTTAAGTGAGAAACTGCCAGAGCAGCACTGCCTTGATGGGAAGATCAATTTACAGTGGGGCAGCCCAGAGGAGGTGGCAGGGCCAGGGCTGTGGCCGTGCCTGGTTACTGGTGTCCAGGGGAAGTTGTCTCATGCTGGTCCAGACTGGGTGCAGGATGCTCCCATCCTACCTCTTGGAAGCTGTGGGACTTCACAGACAGCTTGATTTGGATGTCAGGGAGGTTTCCTGCTCTTCCAGCAGGCTGATTTACATTCTCTCCACACACAGCTATATTGAAACCTACTTGCGTTTCTTTGGATGTTGCCATTTTGCAAAATCCTCAAGCGTGTGGCAGGCATGTCTCCTTCTTCTTGACCCTCTAGAGTCCTTGCTGTCCTCCTCACCAATCCTGCAAGTGCATCCATCCAGTGCTGGTACTCCCTGCCTCTATTCCCTGTGGAGCAGCAGGGCCTGCAGCTATTCCAGGGAACAGCCCCGAGCCATGGTCACATTTTGATGACATTTACCAGTTTCTGCTCACCTTACGCTCACCTTATTTATTGCCTGTTCTTGGGCTACTTCTGTTTTGTTGCTTTCAAATCTTCATTTTCTTTCCGAATAAAAATTCCACATTTTGGATTGTATTTCCTATTTATTCAAGGTGGCCTTTTTCTTCTCTCATTTACCTAATACCTGTCTAACTAAGAAGTCTCTGGACTTCTCAGCCTCTGAATTAGTCTTTTCTACAAATGTCAGGGATCTGCCAGTAACTCCCCATGACACATGGTGAGGGAAGTTATAAAAAAATGCTGGTCCTAAGTCGTCCCCTTGGTGCCCCAGTGCCACTTTAGACATGGAGCTGGTGTGCAGTGTGCTGCCTGGGGCTCTGTCCCCATGGCTGGGTGATGTTCCTGCTGAGCCAGGAGGTGATGCCAGGTTTTATTTGCATCTTGTTATGGTTTAACCCCAGGTGATAACTCAGCCCTACTCAGCCACTCATTCGCTCCCATACGATGGGATGAGGGAGGGAATCAGAAGAGTGGAAGTGAGAAAAGTGGTGGGCTGGATCAAGACAGCTCAATAGGTAAAACAAAAGCTGTTCTCTCAAGAAAATCAAACTGAGGGATTAATTCCCGTGGGCAGGAGGGTGTTCAGCCATCTCCAGGAAAGCCAAGCTCCATCACACACGGAGGTGACTTGAGAAGACAAACACCATTGCTTCAAATGTCCTTCCCTTCCTCCTCCTCCTTCCCCCAGCTCTGTGTGCTGAGCATGTTGCCCTACGATCTGGGATATCCCTTGGCTCAGTTGGGTTCAGCTGTCCCAGCTGTGTCCCCTCCCAACTCCTTGTGTACCCCCAGCCTCCTCTCTGGTGGGGCAGGATGAGGAGCAGAAAAGGCCTTGGCCCTGTGTATGCACTGCCCAGGGATAAGGAAAGCATCCCTGAGTTATCAGCACTGGTTCCATAAAAATTACAAACCACAACCCTTACTGCGAAAAAAATTGACCCTATCCTGGCCAAAACTGGGACACACCTTTAAGGCCATTGTTCTTTGCTTTTATCTGATCCCTTCTAAAGATGCTTTTGTTTATCCCAGGTGAAAACACCGGGAAATCATGAAGCCTCATGAATTCCCCCAGAGAAAATGCCAACTCTGCCCTACCTGAGAGAAAGGTTGTGAAGGAGAGATGACAGTGTTAGGATGCGGCTGAGAGATGGGATATCTGAGACGCATGGGGGATGGACTGCTCGTCTCCCCACCTACTAATTGACTGCATTTCTTGTGCAGTTGAGCTAGAGGAGAAACCTTGAGTCTAAATAATAATAATAAAAAATAATAATTCAACAAAGAATACAAATCATGTGAATATGAGTAAAATGTAAAGCTTTTTTGCCAGATAGACTGCAGAGCCCCATTCTATCCTGGAGAATTTAATAAATCTAATGAAGCTTTCACACCTTTGGGGACAGGGCTTAAGCTGCTGGGCTTCCCATCCATCTTGGGATCAATAGTGCAGTAAGTCAAAATCACCTGCAAATAAAGAACATGAGGTTGGAAGTGCAGTTCATCTCTCACAGAGGAAGCAGAATAATAATCAGAAGTCCAAGCCAGTGAGTTTCAGACTTGCTGCTTCATCTGTGATGCTGCTTTTTCTGGGATGACCCAACAGTAATTCAGGAAAATGATCACAGGAGCACAGGTAATTTCACATGTGGCAGGATCCACCAGGCACCTTCAGTTTGGGGGCCGTGGCTTTAAGGCACTGGATAAAGAGCAAAATATCAACCAAGTCACCAAACCTGGCAGAGCTGGTGGGGGAAGTGAAAGACATGAGCTTGTGTTCATTGTCAACTGTGTAGGATCCAGGTGTGGCACTTAGTGGGGAAATATCTGCAGACATGGACAGAAAATCTGGGGCACAGAAACATTCAGCTCTCATTGAGGTGGAACTCATCCTTCCATTCTAGCCCAAACACAAAAATATCTTGGATTAATTGCCTAATGGCTGAGGTGCCTTATAGCACAAATTTATTTATTTCCTGTGACTTTCTTTCATATCATGCAGTGTGTAAGGTCCTGGCAGAGAGCAAGTGCCAACATAATGGAGTAGGAAAGATCCTGCTTTAGGAAATCAAATTAAATTTTTTCTTTTGCCTTTGCAGGGGTGGAAGAGCTATAAATTTATTCATCTTTAAGAGGTCATTGCATGGCAATGCATTGCCTTCTGCTGGAAAGAAAAGTTTATGTTCTGGAGGGTAAAAAGCAAGGGAGCTGACTGTAGTGGTTAAATACACCGTATATCCCTGGATTATATGGCTGACATGAATTGTGTGATGCCCAGAAGTGAAATCAGAAGGTTCTGGTAAGAGAGAAATGAGCAGAAAAAAGGACAGCAACATAGAGGACAGGCCCTGGGAGTGGACAGCTTCAGGGGACAGGTAACCATCAGTAAGGATGCAGGGACCTCTCTCAGGAACACCTGTTTTTTCTTCCAAGCTGGCAGCTCAGATGAAAGTTAAAGTTCAGCTTTGCTGGGGTCATGCAAGAGTGAGATCTGGTGGTCTGCCCACTCACAGAGGGTTTTGGGGAAGAAGAGATGTGCTGCAGGAATGACAGTCCTGTGTCTCCCTCGCTAGTGGTGTGAGTTAAGTGGGCTGGGGAGGGCACAGGCAGCTTGAAAAGGAGGTGGAGATGTGAAAGAGGGCCCTGCTCAGAGATCTTGCAGGTCTCACTCTTCTCTCTACATGCTTTAGGCCTCAGAGGAAAAAAATATCCTCATGCTTTCATTCCGAGTAATAATCTTCTGTTGCTTTAATCACCTCTCAGATCCTGAATCTGCAGAAAAAGAGTGGATTGGTAAAAAATTGACCTTTGTGTTAACGCTGGCTTTGTTTCAGTTTGCTAACTGCAAAGCCTGTCCTTTATGAATTACGTCTATTTGGAACTGGGGTGAAGGATGGGAAGTTAAAAGTATCATTGATACAGACTCAAATTTCATGGCCCATCAGTGTTCCTGGGTGTGTAGGGCTGCATGTCTGAGGTTGTCAGCGAAGTGCTTGTTCACAGAAGGAAGCGGGGCTTAGTCATCACTCCTTCTGCCAGGCTGGGGCTGTCTGCAGGCAGGATTTCATCTTAGACACACAGATTTAAAGATAACTTTTCCCCCCTCCATATTTTTTCCCTTTGCTTTGGTTCTCTGTCTGGCAATAAAGCTCCAACATCTCCAGCTCATCACAACATACAGGGAGAGCCTGTGGGAGAGTAATGACCAAAAAGCACAGGATCTGCTGGGAACTGCTTAATAACAGAGTGTTTTAAAATGCTTCTCTGACACTTCCATTTTTTATTTATTGAATATGGAGTACATGCAAATAGAGTGTCTTTGGGTTTGCATGCTGAGCCCTGGGACATTCAGAGATCCCAGCTATAAATCTGGAATAAGACAACACACCCCCACTGTGATATCATTACTGCTGTAATAAACATGAGATGTTTCCTCTTTTCATTCTTTTCTTCATGTGAGATACTGCAGATTTCTACTGTCTGGTCCAGTACAGCCATCCTTTGAAGACATCTGGGCTCCCAAACTGGCAGGTCAGCCCTGAGCTGCTTGTCTCCCCTTAAAACTGCTGGAAATTAGGGCTCAAGTTCTCAAAAGTCCATAGTCACCTAACCCGTGCTAACAGCAGGTGGTGACAGCAAGAATTAATTGGTGAACTGACACCAAAAGCTTGCCAGCAAAATAAACGAAAACCCACCAGAACTGGGGAAACAGAAGGTGAAATGTGATCGTATGAAAAATAGGATGATCATATAGTCAGGTCAGGAGAATAATGTAAAACAACAGGACTAAGAGAAATGGCAAATGCCTGGAAACACAAAATAAAGGATGTGAAATAAAATTAGAGGATAGTATGAGAACCATGTGTGGGATGGTGTAAGACACAATGAAATCCTGCCTAGCAAAATTAAAGAGACAATAAAATGTAGGCTGGTGTAAACATGACAGACAAGACTGGTGGGGGAAGATTTAACATGAGAGTTTCTTGGGCTGCAGTAAGAATGGAGAGAGATGCTGCAGCTGACAGAATGAGATAGAAAAACTACATTATGCAGAATTATCTGCAAAGCAATACATTATTATGCCCTATTCCAACTATGAAACAGATTTAAACTTCCCAGCTGATCACCTCCAGAATCTGGAAATGTCTCTGAACTCTCGTCCCTACAGACACATGAAATACCATCCAGAAAATTTCAATCAGGGACTGTAGCATTTGACTCCAGTGCCTGTGGCGTGGGCTGGCCTAGGTGCAGGTACAAGCTATGGGCAGGGTGTGGCATTTTAATAATTACTGCTCTGCCCCCAGGGCTTTCCTCTGAGCAGTATTATTGGTCTTTCTCAATTATTTGAAGATATGATATGGAAAACCATGCATGAAGAGAAATCTTTGCTCGAGGAAGATCTGAACCAGGATCCTGTGTCTTGGTTAAGTTCCCTTTTCTTTATTATCTGCCTTATTTAAACTCATTTGGAGTTTAAATAAGTAGGGAAACCCCACAATTCAATAGGAAGGTTCCCTTAAATAGTGAAAATGATTCCAGCTAATAAAAAACTTAAAGAGATAGAATGTGTTCAGGAATAATATATCCAAAAATTAATGACAATAAACCATATATCATGCTGCAGCACTTGCTGTTTTCCTTCAGAAAGGAACAAACTGCCAACAGCATTTCACAGGAAAGGGAGGGTTGTGTCTTTGAAGGGATTACTGCTCATGTCTTCACAGGGTGGCTTGGATCATCAGAGACTGCCTCAGCTTAGAACAAAGTGCTCAGAAATGTCACTTGGCAGCCAGGCCTATTGCTGAAATCCTAAAAGAAATAACTTACAGAAAGTTACCAGACTGAGTCTTAATTGGCCCAGCTGAAACATCTTGCTGGGAATTGTGACAGGCGAAGTCATCACTTGGATCTGTAATTTGTAACCCAACATGACTGTGGAATGATGTTAAGGTACAAAATGTGCATTTTTGGCAGCTGTGTTCCCATGTTGCAGTCCAGTGGGCAGAGGCCTGCAAGGCAGCTGCTTAAACACAGGGATCTGATGCCATCTGAGATCCCTATGGGGCACCTTGCTACACTTCACATCCACCTCGAGGAGGTCTCAGATGTCCTCAATTCACCCCTCAGGTGGCACTAGTCCTTCAGGCAACTGTAGGGAGCCCTTGGCATCCTTGCTGGGTGGAGCAGCCCCCTAGATGATGAGTTGTCCGTGCATCGTTTGGTGAATCTGTTTGCACTGAAAGAGGAGTGGTGAATTACTGACAGAACAGAAGAGGGCGGGTTCAAGCCTTTCTGTGCCATCTCCTCAGGACTCTCCCTGTCTGACATCCCTCTGGCTGTCCCCAGAACCTTTGTGCTCCCCTCTCCATCACCCAGCCCTCCTGCTATCAGCCAGGGAAGCGTTAAACCTGCCTCTGGCCCTCGCCTTGATGGAGGAAACAGAGGAGAAGCACCCTTTGAAAAGGAGAAGACACACAAGGTTGCTGTCTTGTTCACTGTAAGCTGTACATTATTAAAAGCCCAAGTTTTGTTTATCCAAAGTTCTTTGCTGGAGCTGCAAGATGGATAGAAACAGGAATGAGGGCACAAGAAACCCTTCCTTGAGGCAGCCCCGGGGCTGTGCGTCATCTCCTCAGTCAGCCTGTGCCACAGCTCTGACAGGATGTTGAATTTCTCTAGTGCTTTCCACGAAAGTCTTGCAAGACCTTTATTTGAGACTCGGAAACAGGCCCACAAGGTTAAGAAACCCCCTTTCAGTTTCCAACAGTGTGTGACAGATGTGTCCAAGGAGCAGGAAACGCAGCAGGGGGAAACAAGGGTAAAGCATCATTGCTGCTGCTTGATCACTGGGCCGCCTTCAGCAGTTTTCGATGGTCAAAAGCACTTCTTCATACGATTTCTGAATATTTAGAGAAGAAGCTGATTTCTTTGTAGCTGCTACCCTGGGACCTCTCCTGTGTTGTGCTCTGGCCCTTGCATCTGGGAAGGGTAACTGAGGAGAGATGGGAATGATGTTTTCCCTTTTCAAAAGCAGATACCTGCTCATTGCTCTAAGTTAGGCAACGTGCCCTGGGGCATTGGGGTTTGTGGTTGTGGTTTTGGAGCCAGGACCCTCCAGGTGGTCACTCAGAGTGCCTCATTTGGTTTCAGCTTGGAAGTGCTCACCTGCCTAGAAACCTACAGGAAGCTCAAGCACAAATGTGTATTTAATGATGAAACACAGCTCAGACAATGTGCCTTACAGCCTATCCAAAATATTCCGAGTCAGTGACGATGTGGGGCTCAAGTGCAGCAAAATGAGACCACAAATGAAGAAAGTTGCTGTGGCCAAGCTGAGCTGTGCCTCTTTGTCTGCATGGTCTGAACCACTGGAAATAACAGATAGGTGGACTTTGCTCATCCTTCTGTGTTCCAGACAAAACAAAATATCCTCTCGTTTGAGTCACGCTAAAAGCATGGACACAGCCAGTTCCTGCAGCCCAGCTGCTCCTTTTAAACTTTCCAAGCCAGGTAACTTGTTTTTGTGTCTGAGCCCCTATTTAAAGCCCAGTGTTTTCTGCTTACTTCTATTTCTCTAAATCCCAGTGTGCTGTGTGAAGGGAATGAGTCTACTAATCTGTAACTGAGGTCTGCCTAGTGAATTAAATGTGCTGAGTATTGCTTGGTGATCTTGCAGAAAGAAAAAGCGAAAAAGAGAGGATAAAGAATGATCAGACTTGGTACTTTAAACAATTAACATTTTGAAGCCCTTTAAAATGGGAGAGAACATCTGTTAATAAAAGAAGAAAATGAGAAAACCAAAATCCCTGAAACCAATTATGTGAATCAGCAGCAAAGGCTCAGATCTGTCGTATGTTACTTTGAATTTTCTAGTAACTTCTAAAATCTTGAGTGTGGAGTCACAAATTGATGTATTTGCATCTAAAGCAATTTCCAAAATGTGAAAGGTGAACAGCATGCACAAAGGCAGAAAAATAAATGGAAGCTAGACAGGACAAAGCACACAGTATTTGGAGAGGCAGAGCTCTGACCACACTGAAAAATAAAATACAGGAGAAACTCTAAGTTCGTCAGCTCAGCAGAGCCGGTGAGAAATTTAAATTTTCATCCCAAATGGAAATCAGATTTTCATGGAAACTGAACTGGATTAAAAAAACCCAAACCAAACCTAAAAAAACCCCTGAAGTGGAACTACCTTCCCAAACACATCGAAGTATGGGTCTGATCATTGCATCCAAGGGGAAATCACAGCAAATTGGTGTCTGCAATGTGGTTGTGCTTTTACAAACCAGTTTTCCCCTCAGTACAGCCATCTTCCCCCATCCCAGGGATATGCCTGAGTTTTGGCCCACTTAGCTACAAACAAAAGAGCTGCCCCAAAACACAGCAGGGGGGCACCTGTGCACTCCCCAGGCTTTCTGCCAGGGCTTTGCTTAATGCCACTTTTTGGTTTTTGGCTGCTCAAGATGTGCATTTCTTGTAACTGCTGCTCTTTTGGAAGCAAAGAGAGATAATTTCTATAGCTGCAAAATGAAAAATATTTCCCGAACTTGAGAAGACAGAAATGTAATGGTTGCACCTTTCAGGCTGACCTAGAGGTGGAGTGATTTCAATTAAGTCGATTCCACTGAGTACCAGACAGAAGAGAAAAAGAATAAAATCAGAAAGAAGTTTGCAAACTGTTAAAAAAAGAGTTTCATTGTATTTGAAAGACTAAGAATGTTTGGACTTGTATTGGAAAGTGACCTGGAAAAGGAAATATATTATCTCTCTAGACAAGGATGTCAAGTTCGCTGCACAGGTACCTCACAGAAAGACCAACCCGACAGGCAGCGCTCCCCCTGCCGTGTCACACCCTCAGCGCTCCGGGGAGGTGTGCTTCATCCAGCATTAAAACTGCTGCTCTCCGTTGCTTCGACTTCATTAGCAAATAAAAAGGCAAAATCATTGCAGGTGGGTGTTTGGAGGGGGAGGGAAGGGAAGGAAGAGAGTTAAAACGTGTTGATACTGCAGGGTACTACATGCAAGCCATCTGCTTTAGCGCTGCTGGGCTCACGGAGGGCTGGGCTGGATGGTTGTGCATCCCCTGGTGCTCTCCGGCGGGGGGGGGAGCGATGGACCCCGCACCCTCTGCTCTGTCCACAGCGGCCAGCCCAGGACAGCGACAAGCTCTGCAGCTGGCAGGGCTTGCTCCAAAAAGCCAAAACCAGAAACCAGCCACCGCTGCCCATTTTCACTCTTGCCGTATCTGCTCCTGGCTCTGGGCACATAAGAGCCTTTATTTGCTAAATTATAATCTGTGGCAGGTCCCTGAGTAATGGCTGACCTAACGTAAGACAACATGAGAAACGAGGAGCTGTAGAGAACTTCCTACAGAGGCTGTTTCCCAGATGATTTCAGTGATGGAAAGATGCTGTCCTGTTATTTCCCTGAGGAAGCCCAGCAGGCAGTGCCTGACGCTCCCATTTACAGGAGCTGCCTTCTGCTTAGAATGGCAATTGTGTCTCTCTGGCACTTGTTTTATTTTTATTATTTATTTTGGCTCTGTTTTCTTATTCTACAGCTGCAGATCCCATAAAATGTAGAAGCTAAATCGCATTACTCACTCCTGACTCAAGGAATGCGTTAAGGTGAATCTTGTGAGGGATTTCACAAGGCGCATTTTGAAAATACAAACAGATCTTTCATTGTAACCCTATTTTCCTTAATTCCCCCAGAGATAATCAAAACTTCATTGAATTAAAAATACAAACCACAGTGGGATCATGTCTGCAGATCCACAGCCATCAGGGCGTGGAACCCACGCCACTTTTCCACAGTTGAAATCCAGAAGGTCGGGCTTGTGGCCATGGCCATCACCGGGTGTGCAAAACCCATGGCTCTGGTGCAGTGGATGGGATTTCACGGGGTGATGGGGGTGAAGGACAGGTGGCAGAGAGCAGTGCTTTTGCTGCCACCCCTCCTGCACAGAACACCTGGTAGTAAACAGCAATTTTATTTAAGCTACTAGAATTAATCAAAGAGATATTTTACAAGCTTTTTGCCTTGAACAGCCTGGTCATACAAACACTACTGGAAAGAAAAAAAGATAAGGCACATGTAGAAGTTCTGTGATGAAAAAATATGGTACATATGGTCGTTCAAAAAAAGGAGATTTCTAAAATGTTGAACAGCTGAAGTTGGTCTCAGCTTTACAATTGCTCATTTCACACCTCCCCGTGGGCAAATGGGTGTTGGAAGACAGCAGTAGGAGCTCTGACTGCACCAGACACCCGCAAAAACCCCGGGTTGCCTGTCTTGCTTGTTTTACTTATTATGCTGCCTGCATAGAAAATGCCTCAACAAATGTAGAGGAGTGTAAATACATTGCACTACACACTCCCAGCTCTCGTGAGAGAGGAGACATGGCTGGAGCTGATCCAGAGGGGTGCAGGGGCCGCAGGTCCCCTGGCCCAGCCAGCTGCACCCTGCAGGGTCAGGTACAGCCCAGGCAGTCCCTCAGCTCACTGCCACAGGAGGGACAGGTCCTCACTTGGCAGAATCAGCCCGGGAAAAAACAACTGATCTGATGTGGGATCTCATTAGAGTGCAACATTACAGGAGCTGCCACTCGCCCCCGGTGGTTCCAGGGTCAGAGAGGAGTTCCCCCGACTCTGCTGCACTCCTCCAAAGCAAATACAACAACATGGATTGTAAACCCGTGGCTGGTACAAAGTAAGAACTAACAGGAGGAAAGGGAAATCTTATTAAAGTCATGCAGATCACTGGGGAGGGAGGGTTTATTTGGGCAAAATGCATTTTAATCTGATTTTAATGAGACTGATATTTTAAAAAGGATGTTGAAGAACACTATTGGGGATATAGAAAAAAAAAGCTGCACACAGAATTTCAAGCTGCAGAGTTAGTTAGGCTGCATCTGAAAGTGTCAGCATTAAGGATTTTAAATCTTTTAGATTATCAAAAAGGAAATGGAGAGGTAACTTGATTATGGCGGAAATCTACAGGGAAAGAGTAATGGTTACTATAGAATTAAGTGGCTCAGGTTAAAGAAAGGTATAAAAAGAAGGAATAGGAGAAAGCTGAAGCCAAATACATTCAAATGAGAAATGCAGCACGGTTTTTAGCAGTAAGGATGATTAAGCACCAGAAAAAATTACCACATGAAGCAGCTGATTCTCAGTCTATCAATGTTCTCAAATTGTGACTAGTTGTCTTTGGCCCAGAGTGGACATCTTCAGCTGAACAAAATGGTGCCAGAATCCTTTCAGTGGTGCCAGGGACAGGATGAGGAGCAATAGCCAAGAAGTTTCACCTCACCACAAGGAAGAACTTCTTTATATTGAGGGTGACAGAGAATTGGAACAAGCTGCTCAGGGAGGGTGTGGAGTCTCCCTTTTTGGGAACATTCCAAATCCACCTGGATGTGTTCTTGCGTCCCCTGCTCCAGGTGACACTGCCTGGGCAAGGGAGGTTGGATTGGGTGACCTCCACAGGTCCATTCCAGTCCTGTAAGGCCCCCCACATCTCCTGCAGCTGCTCTGTGCCTCCCCATGACACCCCATCCTGCTGGACACATCCCCGAGCACAGTTCTTGAGAGCTGCCCAGCTCAGCTAGCCCAGGAATTGTTTGGAAACAAGTCTGGGCTTTACCTCACTGTTGCATTGCTTGCCACTTTTTGCTGGGTTTGTTAAACACAATTATGTTTTAAATATTGCACGGAAATTTGGACTGGAATTCTCTCTGGCAAGAAACCCACCCAAATGCGCTGAAAAAGAGATCCCCACATACAAGGCTATAACTGACAATCATTTCTCATTCCATCATTCCTCAGCAGAAGTGCTGCATTTATATTGTTAGGTGAAGCTACACAGAGCCCGGCACAAGAGTCCATTAAGAAATCCCATTGGCTCTCTGGAGAACACTCAAAGCACAGGCACTAAGATGCTGCATTTAGAAAGATAATGGCTAAAGATGAAATCAGTTTTTCAGATGAGTCTTCCATTTCCATAGGGGCTGTCTTTATGGTTTCAATGATGTAGAATAAAAAGAAAGAGTATTCACTTCCTAATGAAATGAAAAATTTCATTAATTTGGGGACACTCATTCCTTTAAGAGCTTCACTCTTTGACTTCATTAACTCCTCGAATGTGGCTTGAGCTGATGCTGCCTTGCAGTCCTTGCCAGGATTTTCTTTTTGTTTTCTGGCCCAGACAAAGACACGGAGAGTTTGCCAAGCCCCAACGTAACGCCTGCGGTTACTGAGCAGAGAGATTTCCTATGGAACGATGAGAGAATTATCCTCATATTCAAATATTCTGATACTCTCAGCTGTTCAATCTGGCTGACTCCTGCAGCAATTACAGACCCCATCCTGGTCCTGCAAACCATCCAGAGCTTGGTAATTCGTGTGACTTTCAAGGAAAGCCGTGTGAGCTCGTTTTTTTTTGCACCAAGTGAGGTGTGGCAGTGGTTCCCGTGGAGTAGCCAGGGGGGGCTGTGTGCAAGTGCTCTGCAGAGATGGGAAGAAGCTTCGTGAGACTCCTGGGCTCCTGCAGAGTCTCAGTCATGCAGAGCCCCATTAGCACCACTGAGCATTGGCTCTTGGGTTATTTGATCTAAGTAGCCACCAGTGTGTACGAGGTTTCATCAGCCTATGAGATTTGGAGAGTCTTTCTATTTAGAGCATCGGGGGTTGGCTGTAGAATGAGAATAAATTCTTTGATTACAAAATATGAGTTGTGAAACTATTTTCTATGTAGTCAAAATTACGTTTTTATTAAAACAGGTGAAGAAGGAGTTACAGCAGCTTAAAAATGAATTTCTGTTTGTTACCTTTCTTTTCTGTCCTGTTTCCCTTAAAACATTTAATGCTCTTGGGACCGCATGGTCCTTTATTTACCTTCAAGGGATAAAAATTTTTCTGTGATTGAGACGTGTCCACCTTCAGGCTGATTAAAATATTTGCATAGCTTCGCATTGTGGAAATCATCTTCACTCTCAAACTCTGCAGAAAACAATCGCTAAAAATCAAAACAAATACCTTTGTGAGCTGAAACCTGCTATCCTTCCCTAAGCAAAAATGTAACTTTATCCAGTGGGTGTTCTACTGCCACAAGGTCAACAGCATTTGGTCTTTTGTATTCAAAGTAAGTGCCCTGGTATAAGCACATGCAATTTTGCATTATTTTTGGATTTTGTTTTCTGAAACTAATAAATTATGAAAACATGCTTCCAGGAAGCTAGACTTTGATCTAAAGAGAGTTCTTCTATAATAAAGCCAAAGGAAAAAAACAGTATAGAAACTGATGAACAAATTTTTTTATTTATAAATTTATAGATCTGTTTATCTCTGTCTATACATACACACAAATCCCTTTATATACATACAGATCTTTTCTATTTTTGTTCCATCAACCTTCAAAAGCCAGGAAGTGTTAAAGTATGTTCTTCTGGTTCCAAACCACTGGGATTATTTGCTTTTTGCTAAACAACACATTTATGAGAACCCACCCCCTTCCATCAATTATCTAGAGTACAGTGGTTCCACTTGTGGAAAAAAGGTGATGTGAAAATCAAAAGAAGGTCTAAAATATAAATGATGGGAAGAGTATCTTTGGTTATAAAATTGATAAAGAGTAAATGAGATTTGTGAGTGAAAAGCTGGTCCTTGAAGAAAGACATGACAGGAAGAGGGGTGGTGATGTGAACTTGGCAAGGTAGAGCACTGGGAAGGACAATTAAAAAAGAACCAGATATTTTTTTTACAAGCATCTTAGGAATGCACTTTCTGCTCTGTAGATGAGGAATGAGGAGGAATGAAGGAAGGAGCTGTATAACTACTTTGAGGTCCAGAAAGCGATGAGCAATAAAACCATTTAAAGTCCCTGGCTGAAAGTAAAAGGAATGAAGGATGAGGATGCCAGTGAGAGGGGCCAAGGTAATCATTGCATGGCCGGGACCTCAACAACAGCAAATAACATCATCTGGGCTTGATGAGACACTCTGTGGGAGGGAACAGACTGTCCAGGGACGCAGGCAGAGGTTCCAGAAGAAATCTGGATACAACTTTGGACAGGGAAGCGGAGAAAGCAGGAAGAAAGGCTCGTGTGCCTTTGACCTGACCAGCACAGGGGACTTACTGAGAAAAGGATGGTGAAAGGCACTTTTTTGTAATCATGATCATGAAAGTGTTCTTGGGAAGGCAAAGTGGGAGAAGGTATTAAAGACAGCACATTTTAGTTCTTTCCAATAATTGCTAAGATTTCCATATGGAAAACAAATCTACAAACAAAAGGTGTTCCAAAGGCTTTGCTGTTCATTAAGGAATTTGAAAGCAAAGTATTCTGCTGTGGAGACCGGGTAGGAAGTTGAACTGTCAGCTTTTTAGTGACCTGAAATTTAAAATGAATTTTTATAGAAAGTGGAAAGCCGATGACAAATGATGTTTATGAAAAGGACCTTTGAGTCACACACAGTTATCCTCCAGCTATCAGGAAAATCATGAACATTACACTCTTGCACATCTCCTTCTCCCCCTCAAACACTGCAATATGTAAGGAGGAGCGTGGCATTTGAAAGATTTGAAGTGATGTGTGTACAGCACTCTGGGAAGGGCTCACTGGTGTTCATGGCACTGTCCTCTGTAACATGAAGTGGACCTGTCCCAGGGAGTACAGGACTACCGAAAGTGAGATGTATGAGGATAGAGTGAGGTGCTGTAGCCATGTCCTGTGGAGGAGACGATCAATGAAACACCTCAGGCCTAAAATATAGCTAAAAAAATGTGCAGAGAAAGAAACTGTTTCCATGGATATGACAGGCAAAGGAAGAAGTACTGGACTTACATTGCAGCAAGCAGGACCCAGGCATTAGAAGATGTTTGTACTTCTGGGCTAGCTAAGCACAAGGACACTGATTCTCTGAGTATTATCAAAATACATCATGATGTGCTTTTTAAAATACAGCCCAAATCAGCACTTCTCAGAATCGGAACTAGCTAATCTGCCACTCTCCCTTGGTGAAGGAGCCATGGGCAAGGATTTTCGTCTTCCTCCACGTCTCTCTCATTTGAACCACAGTGAAAAACGCTGTAGGATTTCCATTGCTGAGGTTTAAAGAACAGATTAGGCAGACATTTGCCAGGAGTTTTTCTGCCTGTGTGGGTTTGATATGTAGTTTCAATTCCAAGTGCAAACTTCCAACCGGAAATTTGAGGAAAAGACTCAAACACCCAAATAAAGAGCACTCTTTTCTGTCCTCAATTCCACCTCTGCAGCTATAATTTGGAAGCTGTTGGAGCCCAAATCTATTCAGCACTTGTGGGACTTTCTAACTTGCAGTGCTGGAATGCCATTTTCCAGAGTGTATGGCAGAAATTAAAAAGTCTTGGAAAAGCTGGCAGGATTTGGAGAGAGCATCCCTTTTCAGAGGAAGTCCCCCTTGTGGCAGATCTGCCTCAGATCTAAGGATTCTGGCAACGTTTGCCTGGAAATCAGCCCTGCTCTGCGAGCCAGGCAAAGATTCGGCAAAAGTCCTGATCTGAGCTCAAGATGTTTAGAGAGAAATAGTTCAGCCTCCACAGCCATAGCTGCCTTCTGATGAATGTTTCTGATTAAACTTGGCCAGTTTGTGTACGAGCCGTTTCTTGCCCTGATCTCAGAAGTGCATTATTTAACATCATTGAATTCCCTAAAAATCTGCCGGGGTCGTTGACGCAAGGAAAGACCCCCAGGCCTCGGAAGCACTACAAGGGATGTGCTCCTCAGAGTTTTACCACAAAAGTTCCAAGTTTTGCCACTCTGCACTTTCTGAAATATAATTTCCTGGGGGTGCCAGTAGCATTGATGAGGGTGGCAGTGCTGAGGGTGGCAGCGCTGAGGGTGGCGGTGCTGAGGGGCCCAGCTGTGCCCGGCCATGCCCGGCCGTGGGGCTGCGGCAGAGAATTCTGGTGGGAATCTTCTCACAGAGGAGCCCTCAGAGCCAGCACCTGGACACAAACACCCAGTCCAAGGCTTGACTAAAATATTTGAAGTTTTAGTCCAAAATACAACCGAAATTCAAGGGTGAGTGGCAAGCGAGAGAGTCGACAGCTGGCAGCTGCTAGGAGTAAGGCACAACAGGCCCTCACCTCCCTGTTCTGTGCTGTAAGTCCATTTTTATTACGTTTTTTACTTTTCCCTCCAGTGTTTTTAATTATTTCATGATTCACAGCCTCCCTTTTCTTTAGGAACTGAGTTTAGGGAAGCAACGCTCCTTTCACAGCCACGCTGGCAGCTGAGGGGAACTCAGGGTTCTCCTTCCCCAGCCACCATCCCAGACCTGAGAGGGCTCTGGCTGCCCCTCAGGGTGGGTCCTTGCTCAACCACAGTGCCAAAAGTGACTTTTTCAGTTCTACCCCTTCCTTCAGGTGGATCCCCATGTCATAGCAAAGCTTCCAAGTCATGGAAGAGGCAACTACTTCAAACTTGCTCAGCTGCTACCCAATTTGTACACACTGGAGTGTTTCTTACTGACTATAGTCCATATTCCCGACGAAAAAAAAGGCTACAAAAATGATTTGAAAATACCTTAGTCAGTCAAATATGCTTGTCCATAATTATGAAAGGCACACAGTTAAATTGTCTGTGGGGAAAATATGGCTGAAAAGTTGCAATTGAGACTTTAAAACTTCAAATTTGTATTAGGAAATTATCTGTGGGAAAATTTGAAGCTTAATTTGTTTAATTGGTTCTATGGAATCAAACCTTTCAGATGTTTCCTTTTTTTTCATGGAGAAGTTGGTACCATTACATGGAAGGAGATGGCTTGTTATCAGAGCTAGTTTAATTAAACTCATAACTTCTTCTAATGTTGGATGTGGTCTAACATCCAGACTGAGTAGTGTAACAATTTATCATCAGTCTGGACATTTCCAGTAAAATAGCAAATGGTTTATTAAAACCATAATTATTTCTTGGCTTTGGGACTGATATTCTAAAAATCATTATAACAGCTGTTGATTTCTGTATTTTAAAAAAAGTTGCAATATTTTTTTAAAAACAAAAAAGTTGTCAAAACAATTTCCCTTAAAAATGTTCGGGTTTTTTCCCTATGGTATCATGGCAATTGTGGTAAAAGAAGTTGTGGTTCTGAGTGTCTGCATTGTAGCTCCAGTTCAGCATAGACCAGGGCAGTAATTTTTTTCATACAGCTGGAAAAAACAAGATGTCATTCAGATAGAAAATACTATAGTTGGTAACAGCTTACTAGCTTATACCCTTTGTTTTCTTTAGCTGGGTAACTTCTTCTTAAATGTTTTCTTTCTCTAAGTGTTCTTGTCATTGTCTACAAAATAGCTCCAGCTTTGATCAAGCTTTTGCTTTAGCTTCAGTTGTGGTCCTGTGCAATGGGGTGCTAAACAAAGTTTTAAATAGAAACCAATATGAAGATGCATCATGACAAAATCAGGTTTCAGACTGATTGAATCTAGATATGAAAGCTATAAATGACAATTTCACTTGCTTAAAGGAAGCAGTGATTTCACGTTTAAGGTATCCAAATTTTTTTGCATATGCTATTCTAAAATGAATAGAAGTGTTTCAGGTCTGCTACCATTAGAATGCCATTATTCTGAGGATGTCAGTTCTGCAAACACCTCTACATGGCACTGAGTGCTGCAGGATTTAAGCACATACTGGGAGCTAGCAGGCACCTGCTGTGAGCCTTAACAACCTCAAATTGCCTTTCTATCAGTAATGTGGTGATTATGTTACCCATACCAAAATTCCCTCTTGACTGTATCTTAACAGATAAATGTATATTTTGCGCTAACTGGGTGCTATAGCAAAAGTAGTTTTCCCTGTAGGACTCTTCTTACTTCAGTGAAAATGGTGCACTCAGCTAAAAGCAGTTCTGGAGAGAAAAACCTGTCATTTCCTCTTTGTTCTTTCGGAGACTGTGGATATAGCTGTAAATGCTTTTATTTTGTGATTTTACTGAAAGTGATGGCCTAGGTATCTGTACTCCCTGAGAGTCTCTGTAGCACCTTCTGGCTTGTGAAGCAGTTAGGGTTTTCCTGGTGCTGCAGCAGTCCTGGGAAGGTGGGATGCTAATGGGATCACAACGGGAAAAGCAGTTTACCACATTGCTGGAGGAAAACACTTTCCCTTCTGAAGTTATTCACCAAATGCTGCAGCAGAGATTGAGAGGACCCCACTCATCCAGCAGGGGCATGGGCAGCAGCTGCTGTGTTTTCCAGTGCTGTGTGGGTGCACGTGCACATAGAGGTCAGTTCCCAGTCTGTCAGGATGCAGGGAGGAGCACTGAGTCATCTGAAGAGACTTTCTCTGAGTTTCTTTAAAAATAGAAAGGGAGGGGAAAAAAAATATTGTTCCTGAGCGGTTGCTTGGAATTACTTCTGGTAGGGGCCAGATTGCAATTACAGATGTGCTGAACGCGGTGTCAGCTCTCTTGACAAATTCAGTATTTGTGCTGCTGTCCACAGTATCTATTTCAGACAGCTTGAGCCATAAAGTATTCTGGCTGTAGGACTGAGAGCGAGAGTAGAGCCTGCAGATGCTGACAGAGCCTCGGGTTCGTGTTCCTCACTTACGTTCACACTGATTGCTGTAATGAGGGTACCACGTGATTTTAAAATCAGGGCACCACCACTTTGCAGTTTTTCTGCAAGCCCTATGCCCTTCTGTAGAAGCAGTAAGAATTGAAACTTATAGCTTCACCTTACTTTGCCTCTTGCCTGCTCAGTCTTTATTTACATTCTGAAAGAGTAATTCTGATCTGAGGACATTATTATAATTTCACTATTTTCTATCATGTTTTCTAGGCATCCAATTGGTTGATTAGATTTTTTGACCATTGCTGTGCCTGGAGCAGAGAGTTTTATTGAGCTACTCTGGATGATGCTTTGTGAATTTAGAATTGTGCAGCATGTAGGGATAGCTCTTGCAGACTGTATCTCTTGAATTAGACATCATTGATTCTTATCACTTGGCCTGTGTGAATAAAAACGGTAGCTGAGAGCCTGAAACTTAGCTTCCAACAGCAACTGGTCTTAAGTGATATTCAGAAATAGTAGAGGAAAGGTAAGTTTCTACTTAGCAAAAGCCAGTTAGAGAATTTTAACTAAATTGCGTCAACAACATTTATTTGATGTCTTCACTTCTTGTGGGTTTATAAAAACCTTGTCTTGCAATTAAGGTTGATCCATCCGTAGGAAAAAAAAGTCTGGTTTCACGAAACTTTTCCTGTGACATGTTTTTTTCCTGAAAGCAGGTTTTAATTCTTAATATGCTTCTTAATATGCTTAGAGCAGGAATTCTTTCTGAAAGGCCCCTCAACATGCAATGGGCTTTTCAGGCCTCCAGAAAACAATCCCCTAAGACCAATTCTCCTGGCTGTGAACTGGTTTCTTAGAAGGAGCTGTGCACTGTCATGATCACTCTTTCATTTCCAAGCGTGGAGTAAGTGAGAGTGAAGCTCCTGTGCCATGCAGTAGCATCTTCTCTGCTCTCCTGTGTTACTCCTGAAGTGGTTTGTGCAGGCTGCACGACTGACAGAGGAGGATGAGGCTGTGTTTGGTATCAGCCAACAGCCAATAACTCACCCATTGTTAAACAAGTTGTTGTTGAGCAATAAATAACAACCTAGAGCAAATGCAGCTTTGGCTGAATTGCAATTGGAAAAACTGAATGATTAGAGGGGAAATATTCATCAGAGGTTGAACAGGCCTTTCACCAAAATACATATTTTTGAATACACTCCGAACCTCTAGATGGGCTGGTGCTGCTTCAGGTGTGATGGGAAGGATGTGAATAACAGAGGCGTGTTTTATATCCTAAGATATGGAAATGGATGAAAAATTAATCTTTACCTGATCTGGCTTTCATTGGTGCAAAATGGATGTTGAGTAGCCCAGTGCTGAGCTGAAATACACTGTGCCATGGGTGGGGGAAGGCCAACTGCTTGAGCCCAAGGATGTAGATTTAAGAGATGACTCCCCATGACCAGAATGGGAGGTTTAGGTTCTGGTTGTGTGATTTTTACCCCTGTATTGGGACCATAAATAGTTAAATGAATGTTTCCGCCTCTGAAACTTTCACCAAACCCTCTGTATGTGAGACTCAACAGGGCTGAATAACACGGAGGAGCAAGGAAAATGTTCTTATTTCCTTATTAACTCCAGTCAAATGTGGAAATTAAACTCATACTTGACAAAGAAACAAAAAACTATTCTAATTTAAAAATAAGTACCTGTGAAGCTTAAACCACTGAAACGCTGGTTTTTTTCCACCTTTTTTGTAATGGACCATTTGCAAGTTTCATTGCACTTTTATCCTCAGGTTTGTCATGGTTTACAGCCCAGATTGAGTTGAAATTTGTCATATGCTGGAGCTGAATTTCCCAAGTCCTTCCTTAAGGTGTCTTACCTAGTGAGATGTATCTTTATGTCATATACTAACATGTAGAGCATGACTGAAATGCAGAACATTGTTATTTGAGATATTTAGATATTTAGGTCGTAATTAGAAATATGTGCTAAAGTTTAGCAATGTCAATGGCTTGTTATAATGGTCTGTATGGGTAGGGATGTGAAATAAAACATGTACACCAAAAAGTTTGGTTGAAAACTGCCTGACAAACAGCAGTTAGTTATGAGCATTTTGCTAATGCCTCATTTTCCAATAAAATCACTTCATTTCATGGGAGCCTGTATGGTGCTGAGCTTTGAACTGGTGATGAAAACAGTGTTGGTAACACACCGATGTTTTAACTACTGCTAAACAGGGCTTACATCAAGGTCTTCTGTTTCTCACTGTAGTTTTTGGCGCCTGGCAACAAAGGGGCTTGAGGTAAAGATGCATTTTCATGAAAGTGCTCAGTAGCCTCTCTAGTTTCGACCCCTGATCAATGGGGGCCTGAGTTCAGGGATAAGAAGGTGGGAAAGCCCAGCAGCAGAGTTCTATCATGGGATTATATTAGGGTCACCTCTTGGAGTTGGGAGGAGGGATGGTCCCACAGCTGTTTGGGCTGGGATACCAAAAGCCCCAAAAGTAGGTGTAGCTTGTATTCGGCAAATTGGCGTAAACAACCTGTCCCCAGACACTACCACTAATACCTGGGGAACTCCTGGGTTGGGTGGGCAGGGCTTTGTTGTCCTGCAGCACTGATAGTGCCTTTTTCCTGATCTTTGCCCGGTCTTGGCCTTCCTTATGTGACTGAGAAACAGAGAGGAGATTTTCCCCAGAAGCTCTGTTAGACATGCCGTTACTCACTTGCCTCAAAGCATTCACCTGAATTGTGAATATTTGTTAAAGGTAAAATGCTTTTCTTCATATGGCACCTTCTAAATGATGGCACCTTTGTTAAGAAAGCATTGAAATAGGCTCACAAGGCTGCAGAGATGCACAATGAACATACCAAAGCTTTGTGTGAAGTGGATGGTTGTGAGAACAAAGTCTCACTGCTGGAAGTATAAAATTTTTAAATGCTTGTTATTTCCCTGAAGAAGCCTGATATGAATCATCTCTTTGATATTCTTATGGACTTATATGGTACAAATATTCTGATTAAATCAGAAAAAGCATAATGACTTCCTTATCAGATACATTTTTGTTCTATTTTAATTCATCCATCTATCAAAAACGCTCAGTGAAATACTAGAAGGGCACTCACTAGTTGGAAAACAGATTAATTTCAAATTCTAATGGACAGGAATTGATCTAATCATCACGTCAGGATTCTTGGAGAATGAAAAAAGCAACCAAAACCCACTAAGAAGTCAAATGTTTTACTTTTTGGACACTGATAGCTAAAAAATGTGGAGAAAAATCTTTTGCCTTGCTCCGATTTTAAGACATTTGTCTACACGTCAATTGTCTACATAAAAAAACCCCAATTTGTTCCTTGTAAGAAAACTGTGCTCTCCTTGCTCCAGCCTTTAGAACATTTTGTTCTAGTTAGAAAACCAAGCTTCACAGGAACCATGTTATTCCATGTGAAGCTAGAACAGACCTGGGATTGTGTGAGTGCAGCATTTCAGAGCATGAGGCCTGGTTTTTGATCTGAACCAGGGGTTCAGCAAGGAGGCCTTGGGACCTGGGTTTTGGTCTTTTGATATCTGACTGCTGCTGAAGCACTCTGTGAGTGGGAAGTGCCTGGCAGATGTCTGTGAAGGAAAAGTCAGGAGAAATGTCTGGCTGTGGAGAAGCACCCCACATGTGCAGAGAACCTCATGAAGGGTTGGGGTTCTGAGCACTGGTCCTCTGCTGGTGGCAACATTCCTCTTGGGTTTCTTACGTGTGATGCACCTGGGAAATCCTCTCCAGGAGGTTTGCCTTTGATCACGTGAACTTAAACCATATTGCTAAATTTTAAAGCTCTTCAGTAGTCTTCCCCCTGCATTCTACAGGGTGCCCTGATATTATACACAGTAGATGGGATTTTTGGAAACCTCCTCTCCTTCCTTCCCTGCTCTCTGGCCTATCTCAGCCTCAAGCCACCTCAGCATGTTTCCCCAACCAAAAATGCATTTTTTGCATTCCTGTGCAGTTAGTCTTGGCTCCCTCAGACCCTTTCCTCCCACCAACCAATTTCTGCTGGGGAGATTCCTGCAGGTTTTCAAATGTTGCCTACAGTGGGTCCTTCTCTCTGCTCTCCTAACCTGCCCAGGGTTGCTGGTGGACCTGCCTTGTCCTGCAGACAGGTTGCAGAGTGGCCTCCTGGTGAGCCAGCTCCTCTCTTGGGACACATTCAAGCTTGCCATCAACGAGCTGAGCTGGGGTGAAGGGAGACATCTCCAGCACGTGTGTCCATGAAAAGCAGTGGAAAGGGAAACAGGCAGGCAGCACTTGAAGTACATCAAACTCCTTGCAGTTCCCTTCTCGCATCTATGAATGTCTCAAAACATCACTGATCTTTATTCCCTCGTGGCAATATTGCAGAGCTGCTGACAAAATCTGTTTTCATTTTTCAAGCTGCTCTTTTAAATGTTGTGGAGAGCAGACAACTGCTGAATGGTTGGCATCATCCTTTCTGCTGCACTCTGGTAACTCTGCTTGGCCATGGTATGGCTACATGCCCACCAGAACTAATGAAAATTCCCATTCCTACCTTATCCATAAATGCATGGAGTTCACCTGTGTGGTTGCAGGCTTTTACCCTTGTTACTCTTATCTCCCACCCCTACTTCAATGCCTATTACACTCATTTGCAATTACATTGCATAGAACTAATGTAATTACTTTGCAAAACAGATTAGTATCTAACACCTGCTCTACTTCTAATTTAAATAACTGCCTTAAAATTATTCATGAGGACAGTAATTTGCTGATGCTTCTCTTGGGGCTAATCCTTGTTTGGCAGTACAGGCAACAGTGCCTGGTTATATGTTTGCTTTTCTCCTTAGGACAGTGCTTTCAGTTGCTCATAACTTTGTCCATCTTCTAATCCTTAGACATATTTTCCTTAGGAAAGTTTCAGCTGAAATTGTTGAATCAGAACGAAGTCTTAGGAAAAAATTCTATATTGTTGGTGCTAAAAATGTTCTTACAACAATTTTTAGCAGTGTTAGCAGGTTTCTTGGTCATTTGCAGGCAACAGAGCACTGAGAGGGTCAGCCTTTTATATTAAGAGATCTAACCTCAGTCAGTAGCAGGGGTGATGCTGAAGCAAATCCCATTTCAATCACAAACCTTCCCAGAATTTCAGTGAATTGATTTGTGCAGTGGGGTATCTGGCTACCCTTCTGCTGTCCCAGCTGTAGGATTTAGTTGACCAGATCTGAGCACGTATAAACTCATATTACAAAAGATTCCGGAGGTTTGCATGAATAGGGATACATTTTCACTAAATTAGCAACAAACGTGTCTGCAACACTATTCTGCTTCCTTAACCAATGTTCCTCTGCCCACCTGAAAACACGAAACCAGCAGAAGTTCTCAGCTAAGCACAGAAAAATATTGATAGCAGTAAAGAAGAAAGAGGTTTTTTCAGTCTTACTTTCGTCATGTCCACTTGGCATTGGTTCTGAAATATTAAATGTTCATGCTTTACAGATCTTGCATTACTGAAAAATTAAAGTGAAGACAAGAACAAACCAGATTAGAGCTCCTCCTTACTTATAGACTATAATTCTGGCACTGATGCTCTTGAAGAATATACATTTATAATAATTAAAACTCAGAAAAATCTTCATAGTGAGAGTTTTCATCTTCACACCAGATTTTGCAAGTTGCACCAATCATTTCTAGATATGCTTTTTGATATGGCTGTGTAAGATACAATTTTTCTTCTACTTGTAGCAATTTGGAGTAAAACAAAGTGCTGCCACTTAAAATTTTTCAGTGCCCTTTTACTGAGCTTAGGCCATTTCAAATGACATTTCCCAGGTAGCATGGGAACAAATCATCAGCAGGGCAGTCATGTTTAGCTGCTCATTAATGAAATCAGTGTTCTGAAGCATGGATTGGCAGAATGAACAAAGCTAAAGCAATTACTAAACTCTCTGCAGAAATGTGTAGAAAATTGAGGGTCTCATTTAAATTGTTAACATCTTACCAGTACTAGATATGAACCCAAGAAACAATTAATTTGATCATCTGCCATACATACTAATTATAATGACGATGAAACAGTTGAGAAGAGACTTCTCATTTGGTGGGAAAAGGAGATAGGAGCATAATGTAATATGCAGTTGGTAGTGTATTGAATCACTTTGCCTCTTGAGCATCACTTGCCCCTCTTGGTGGGAGGGAGAGCCCACAATGGAGCAGCAAGGGGAGGACACACAGGAGATGCCACTGGGCTGCATTTCACTGGCTGTGCCTCAATTTCTGTCACTGGTGGTGCTCTCAGAGCAGCAGGGCCATGAGCCTTTCCCACATTGGGGAGTTTCCTGCTCACCAGCTACCAGCCCGAAGTCCCTTCCAGGAGAGCAGGGTTGGCATTACTAATATCTCACACCACACCAGCCAAGTCATTAATTTTCTGATTAACAGCAGTTCTTACAAAAAGAGACTAAACTGTGCATTGCTCTAAACATAAATCCAGTGCAGTGGCACTAAATTGGGTAGGAGAGAGTAAAACAGCCCAACTGAAGCTCATACCTTGCTAACAGGCCATTTAGATAGGCAGGCCATAACTTTTGAGCAGCCTGAAATAAATCTGTGGTGTATATAGTTTCCAAAATGCCTGCATTATCTATTGCTTAATCAGTAGTTGTGTAAGAAATCACTGTGGTTATCGGAGCATAGGAAACAGCTTTACTGCCTCCATTAAGAAGCACCATTATGCTATAGCAACGCATTATCTTCATAAATCATTTGTACTGGGAATATATTTGTCAGGTTTCAAACAGATTGTGTAATTATCACATAATTTTATTTCAAGGGTTCATAACAGGGAATTAGATATGACATTTGGTAATATAAACAGTGCACTTGACTCGCATAGCAGTTAGCCATAAATGTTTAAAGAACTTGGCTCTAAAGGATTTTTATAATGCTTTGACAACAGGTTCTCAGAATTCAGATTGTACATACAACATATATAAGAGCGGCTTGTGAGACACTGGATCAGTGAGGGTATGTGACAAATGTTGTGAAGTGAGCACACGTGCTTTGCAGTGTGTCAGAGCTGCCAACATATTGTCAGCAATGCTTCTGGTGGAAAAAGTTATGAAGAAACAGAGAAACCTAGGAAAGGTAGAACTCTAATAAAACTTCCTATATTTGTTACAGAGAACCTCTTAAAAGTGGAAGATTCGGAAATACAAGAGGTAATGGACCGGTAGCACAGTGTCAGTGTTAATGATGTCTGTCAATGTGTTAATTTTCCTATGTGCCTGGAACGTGTTTTGAGAAATACATCACTGATATGGCAAAAGAACCAGTGATTTGTCATGTCTAGCTGTATGACACGTGCTGTGAAACTGAGCAGTGTCCAGAATCTTTTCTCCTGTGAGTATTAGGACCTCCAGTATCTCAGGAGCTCTAGTATGGCGTATGGGGTCTTGTAACTTCACTTACTTGCTGAAGTTTAGCAGGCTGATTTCATAATTACTCAAATTGCTCTTCTGCAAAATGAATGTGAAATCCTCTGCCTCCTGTGAGTGCCCAGAGAAGCCAAACTAAGTGAAGTCTTTTGGTAACTATAGCGTAAATGCAGTCTTGTTTTCACAGTGCAACAATGCTGTGTGGCAGGTTGACAAAGGAAAAGTTATGTCTGGAAACAATAATCACCTTCCCCGGCTCCCAGGCCGACTATAAGACTGGATATCCACACTTGTTACCAAATACATCCTGCTTTCTGATTATTGTATTTCATTGCTAAGTCAGAATGTACAATCTTTCCAAAGTAAATATCCTCATCTTATTCTCCTGGTAGTCCTTTAAATCTGTGATCCATAACCAGGGAGCTGCTATCTCTGAAATTGATATGTTTTTCTGAAATGTTGTGATGAATTTGGTACTTTCTTAATAATCCTAAAATAGGGATTGGTATCAAAACAGACATCTGTTATTGGACTGAACCCACTGGAGTGGCAGCAGGGTGCAAATAAAAATGACCATTATTAAGCCTTTTTCTAGATAAGTTTTGCTTGTAAATCCTGGCCTTCACACTTCTAAATTGTTTGTTCCTGCACTAATTGTTCCATACCCCTCAGCATTTACAATATAATGGTATTAACTTAAACTATTACCATAGTTTTATGTAGTGCAACTCCAGCAGAAAACGCTTTTCCTCCTTTAGATTTAGACAGATGTTTTAATACCTTCAGTTATGCTAAAAGAGTAGTGCATTGGATAGCTGAATATTCCAAACACAGACATTTGAGGAAAGGGTGCTTTGGCAGTGGTGTTCTGGACAACTTGCTTTTCACTCTGTCCCTACCTGATCTTACCTGGTCTCCACTTGTAGGACAGGATTCCTCCTGCTATACATTGCATGTGGCAGAGGATGCACATGGATCGGGAAATACTGGAAGTACACACATCTCTCACAGCCTCTGACTTCAGGCATTATTTGTGCAGTGTTTGTTATTCAGAAAGGCAGATCATAGCTGGCTTCTGCTGCGGCTTTTGCTAGTTCATTGTTTACTGAAGGCAGCTTGTTTTTACTTCTGTCACTGTCAATTACTGCAAAATCCATTATCCTCATGATTAACAAGTAGGCTTTATTTCCATCTAAAGGCTGTGGCAAGAAACTTGGGAGCTTAGCAAATTGGGTTGATTACAGGAGTGACACATGGGTGACGTCCTTGACACCAGCATACAGATTGTGATACTGCCAACTCTTTATGTCTGATTAACTGAGCAAAGGCCTTTTGAGAAACGGTGTATCCTGAAGGCACTACAACTCGCATTTATAATATACGGTTTCAATCACCTCTCGGAAAGACAGTTAGTAGTATATTTTTTAAAAGCAAGTAATAGACAACTTGATGACAGAAGTTTTAAGTGAAATTGCCACAGGCTAATGAGAAACAAGCTACGGCTGCATAACTGGTCATTCAAATTTTTCAAACTTATTTTGCATTTAATTTTACATAAAATTATATAGTAGTTGGTAACCCTTTGTCTTCCAGCAATAACCATGGGGCAAAAATAATTCACAAAACCAAGTGTTTAAAGGGAGTGAATTCAGAAAAAGCTTGACAGTCCTAATTAAGGGATACAACCAATAAAACTACTGTAATAAAAATGTGTAGTAACATACTTAGAAACAAGATCACAAACAGTATCTGTCCTGGGAATCTAAAATGTGAAGAAACACTAGTAGATGGCCAGTGTGATAGAGGTAAGCCTTTCCCAATCTCATGGAAAATCTTTATTCAGTACACTGCAGCTGAAGTGTAGTGTGGGGTCAGGGAAAAAGGTCTCAGTGTGGAACCCTTCCACTGTTACCTAACCAGGGAGGAAGCACTTGGGTTACACAACCGGTCCTGCCTAGGGCAGATCCACCTTAATCCTGCCCCTGTTTCCAGATGTGCCAGCTCTTGTGTCAGACTGCTCTTGCCACCCACCAAATGCCAGAACTGTGCTGATCCCATCCCTTGGGTGACACCAGCTCAGTCAGGTATGAGATGGTCCCTGTGTCTGAAGCTGCTTGAGTGTGAAAGGGGCTTTTCCTCAGCTCCTTCCTGTTCTTCTGCTGAAGGCTTTAGCCCACACTGACTCATGTTCTTACAAACATGGCTCTCAATTTGGAGAGCATCCAGCCCAATGGACCCAGATCCAGGGTAAGCCGTGCTGGAAAGGTCCCGTGTGCAGTGTTAACACGAGCAGCACTTCCCTGGTGAGGATGACTGAAGATAACCAGTTTTCATCTCAGCCTCGGCTACATCAGGTCACTAAAAGAGATTGGATCTCTTCTAGCTGAGATATGTGTGGAGCTATAATGCTCCATATTCTGCAGTGCTTCTCATCCTGCTTTATTTCCAGGTAAAGCAGGTATTTAGCAAACCATGGGTAGGATTTTGTAGTGTATAGGAGGCAAAGTACGGAAAGTGAAGTCCAGAGAGAGGGATTAAAATGCCTTTGAGTGCTCAGCCACACTGATTATTCACTGTGACAGGGCTGTGTGTCTCAGGCCACTGCTGCCCGCTGAGAGCAGAGCTTGTGAAGCTGCTCACTCCCAACATGACCTTTCCAGCAGCTGCATTCCCAGCACATCCCCGGGTTACAGAGTGTTAGAGAGTGGCCTGTGAAGAGCCTCTGCAGAGCTTGTGTTAGGGCTGCTCTGAGCAACCCAGCACTTTTATGTGTTATTCAGAGACTACCTGAGTATGGCAAAGAGCTTGCCTTTTCTAAGTATGCACAGTGCATAAATAATGCATGTCCCTGTGCAGCAGAGCTGGGGAAAGTGTTTGCAGGACTTCAGGACCTGAAGGATATTGGTATGAAAGACACAAACCTATACATTTAATGGTAGTGTTTTTAATTATTTTGATGTGCATTGAGAGTAGGGAACTTTAACATCTGCATTATTTTGGCCTTATTGGACAAGATCAATATTTTATATATTTATTTGGATTACTTTTTAAAAGATCTTACATCACACAAGCCTTGGAAAAATCTCTGAAATCCAATAAAGACGAGAACTTTATTAATTCTTCTTCAATCCTACCCTAAATCAAATAACTCTCTACAAACATATGCATCAAAATAGTTCCCAAAATTGCTGTTCAGTTTCCCACCACTCTAGTCTGTTTTAGGGCAGTGGTGTAAATCTACATTTGGCCTTAAAGTGCCAAGTGGCCAAGAGTGCCTTGAAGGTTTATTGGTCTCTGGTTCATAAGGGACTGAGTAAATATAAATTTCAAATGTCAAGGACTCTAAAGGAGAATGTTTGGCTTTTTTCATACTGATAATGCTCAGTTCATGGACTCAAGCCCCTGCAGTTGTGCTGCCAGGAAATAGGTGTGAGGGTAAGCTAGGGCTTTGATAAAACCAACATCTTGAGTAATTTGGGAACCTGCAGGGAACAGGTTTCTACTGCTTATCGTGTGGGCTACCAAGTTCTCCAAGGTCAGCCCTGAAGCATTTAATAAAGACTGGTTTTAAGATGCTAAAGGCCCATGCGCTTATTTTACTCAGTCATCCTCTGTGAGGTGCCAGGCCTTCAGGTGACCTCAGCTGGGAGCAGGTTGCCTTGGTTGTGGTAGCTGCTTTGTCTTCCAGCAGCAACTGAGAGCATATCAGAAGCCCAGGAGTCATGTTTTTAACTTGTCCTTTAGAAATGGGCAGGGTCTGATTTCTCTTATTACCAGGATAAGGTCGTCTAGCAGCCTGTCTGTGCCGTGGGAAAGCTATTAAGTGGATAAGCAAGGGTAAGGAAAGCACCGGACCTCACTACAACATGTACAATATTCTTAATTAAAACCAGAGAATACTCAGCCTAATCTTAACTCATATTTACTTTGGTGCTTTCATTTAGAGGGATAATGAGAGAGATGTGCAGGAATATTTAGTTTGCAAAGAAGACTGAGTGGTGTTATCACAGCAATGTCAGCACAGGACAACAGCAAGGGAATAAGAACCATACTGCCTGAGTGGCAGAGCATGCTCTGGAAGAACAAGGGGTTTTGTCTCTGATTGGGGGTAAATACTTGAGCCTAGATTTGCTAAGCATCCAAAATATTTTCAGCAAGTGCTGGAACAAAGAAAACTCGAAGTTGCCTTTGCACATTTGCAGCCTGCAGAAAGCTGTGTAGCTGTGCCTGCTGAGCCCCAGGCAGCTGCTGGGCCCTCCAAGACTCCTGGTGGGTAAAAAGGGCAGGTAACACTGGACTGGCAAGTTGGCCTGGGCTATTTCTCCTCTCACAATATGTGCTACAAGCAGGAAACCACTGTGGGATGAGCAAGTTCCTGCATTACCCATGTAGAAGGCACTGGGGATGGCTACAGAGCAAGCTTTGGTGTCCCTACTTCCTTGCCTCCACTCTACCAACAGCAGAGGTGTAAAATCCCATCTTTTCTCTTGACCTCCCTCTTACAGTAAGTGAAGTTATTGCAGGTAAGCGCCTATGAAAGCTCTGTCAACAATCATACAGGAATTTAAATGGGAAAATGTGGTGCAAAAAGGGTACTAAATAATTCCTTCCAAAAAAGATTTCTCCCTGGTAAATCACAAAGCTAATGTTAAAAAAACAAGTTTTTGTCAGATTGCAGAGGGTTATGCACTCAGAGAAGATATTTTGTACATCATTACAAACCATCATCTACCCCATTACTCTTATTTGTGTTTAAAGACACAGTTTGGACCTAGGACTTACTCAGGTGTTTGGGACATGGACTTTCTTTTAAAAAGAACATTTTTGGCAGATTTTACTCTCCTTTGATTGTGGGCCTGGTCATGGAGAAGGCTCCTCAGAGTGAGAAATTGGAGGAATATGTTCCCCCATTTCTTGCTGTGCCTTCACTCAAGCACGTGAAACTTTGTCACAGACCAAGGCAGGTTTTACAGAAGCACTTCGTAACACAGTAAAAGCTACTGCAATGCTTGGTCTGGATACCTCCCATGGGGCTTTAGGCATTGAAGGTGAATGTTGAAAATCTGCGAAGTCATTGCAGAGCTTAGGGAGGAGAGACTGGAGTGACTACACTGACATTGTGGGGGTCCTAACTGGCTCTCTAACATTACAAGAGCCTCTTCCACAAGGACAAGCAGTCTTCTCAATTACTGCAAGGCCAGTAATTGATATCAAAGCTATCTGCATCATTTTGTTGGTTTGGAAGGCAATACTGCTTTGCCACTATCTCTGGGAAAACGAAATGAGTTTATTGTAATTGCTAGTTCCGAACACCGGTGGATTTTTTTCAACAATTTAGAGAGAAAAGCATGTCACAAACTTCCAGGCTCTTTCTTTGAACTACAAACTAATTTTTGTTCAAGACAATGAACAATGTATGACTTGATCATTCTAATTTTTGTTCTATATTTCAAGTTAGTTGGAGGCATTTTACCTTGAAATTAGACTGCAGTATTTGCTGTCCCTGTAAAGGCATTATTTAATGATTTTCCAGGTGCTACAAGTGGAGCAACAAGGATACGCTTCATGATACACTAAGCGTATTTCAGTTCTTGTGTAACTTGCCAAAGTAGGAAAAAAATTAAATGTCCTAATTTGCTGTTGGAGCAGTCAGTTCTAGACTTGTTAGAAAACTGTTCTCAGTTTTGAAATTAGACCTTAAGTTCTCCTTGTTTGCATTCCCAGTGTCATGGGTCTCAGTCATGTTTAATTTACTGACATCATGTGTGTACAGCAGCTCCACACAGTGTCTCAGTGCCATTTTTTCCCTCCAGTGAGGATGGTGAGGAACAACTTTGCTTCGTGGGACCTGACACTGTTTTTAAAGGATGATTTTTGCAGGGACAATCTTGCACCATATATCCAAGGAATGCAATGTAAGCTGTCTCTTTGTAGGGTATTCATCCTGTTACATACTAATATGTATTTAGAAGCACTTGTGTTAGTGAAGGTAGAAGAATATTGTGCAAATATACTTATCAAAATAAATTAGATAGATAAAAATACCTAGAGTGTTGCTTATAACTACATTCACTCAAAAAATAAAAAACTTTTAAATGTATTTGTTTTGAAGTAGATAGGAATAAACAGACTAAAAGCTTTTATTAACTCAGTCTGTACAATGAGTTGGTAATTCAAAAATTAACTGAACAGATTACTCAGGGACATAATACAATAGAACAGTGTGCAAAACACATCTTGAAGAGAAACAGGAGCAAAGATATAAAATTACGGGTGAAGATGAAACTTTAAATGACAGCAGCTTTTTACAGGAAGCTGCTTATGCTGAATTTCTATTCTTCTGATGGAGTCTCTGGATATAGATATTCTCACGTTGGACTCTCTGTTTTGCGCTGCCTGCACTGTGGAGCAAGATTTGCTGTTGCTGGAAAACAAGCCCTTCCACATACACTGGGAGGGGGAAAAATATAATTATGAGATTCAGATGAATTATGACAAACAACCTATGCAAATACTTATTACATTTGGTAGGGAATCAGGTTTGTCAATGGTTGCATAAATTTAGAATTTATTTCCTAAAATCATCCATAGTTTATTGGCAAGATGGTATCGGACAGCATTTCCAGGATTGGAAGTTGCATGCTTGATGCTGGCAAAGTGACACAAACAGTGCATGTTTGCAACTGAGGAAAAAACATTAGAGTATTTATCCAGTCAAATGTTTCATCTGATTAGAGCTAATCAAGCCAGCAAGAAGGAATTAGTAAGATGTGGTTAAAAGGTCATAAAATTTCATTTAGAATGAAATGCAACCAGAAAATATATTAAAAGAAATACTGAGATTTAATTTGGAGAAAAGCTTTCAGCAAATAATTAATTTCTTATACACCTAATTTTCTCTTTCTTAAATCTCTCAAAATATCATTGTGGAACCTTGTCTCTGTCAGCGAACTGAATTAAGCTGTATTTTGCATCACTGAGGCAATTCTTCTGGGAAAGGAGTTCTTTTACATTTTGGGTCGTTGCTTTCTGTATCCAGGGATTTTGCAGCTTTGCAAAAGTTGTTGGAGCTCCTCCTGCACTCCTGTGCAAATTGACTCCCCTGCAAGCAGCTGCATCGCTGAATGACTCAATCTCTGAAAACAGTGGGTTTTTGTAAACATTTCTTAAATTACCTGGCGAAACACAAAGATGAATAAGAGGTGAGCGAGGCATATACCCTTTATTCCTGCAGTGAAAGCAGCTTGTTACAGATTTAAGAAAATGAGGAGTTGTGTTTTCCTTCTCAGTCCTTGTTACTACTGTGTAAATGACTCCATCCAATTAAACTATAATGTGGTGACTTTATTATGTGATGGCAGATTGTGCTTATGCTCTAACAACTGCTGTAGCTCACCAGAAAATAGGTGTGCTCAAAGCATGATAATGCTTTGTTCAAACCAACGGTGCAAGTAAAATTGCTTTCTCACTGTGCATATTATGGGGAACGTCTTAAAAGCCTCTTCCCTTCGGGTGCCTGCGCTCTCATTGCCTTCAGTAGGAGCTTTGCCATTGACTTTACGGGCAGCAGGCAGAGGTCAACAGCAAGCACTTCTCTCCAAAGGGAAATCTGTGTGACACCAAGGGGCACTTTGAGCCGGGACAGCGTTGCTACTGAGCCTTGGATGTGGCTTGAGAAGGAGCTGGCTCAGTTCCCTGCTCTGGGGAAGATTTCCTTTCTGCACCTTGCTTGGAGATTAAGTTCTCTGTCAAATGGGGTTAAGGCTTTTTCCTCTCATTTGTTTGTCTGTACTTAGATCATGCTCTGAAGTGGTGGTATTGTGTCTATGTGAGCTGCTGGATCCCTTTTCCCAGGTGTGACAGAGGCTTGGTTGTAACATACAATGCTTTTAAGCCCAACTAATCAAAGCATCCATCTTCAGAAATCTCTAAGGTTTTCCAGATATTAGTCTATGTCCCTGCAGTACACATTAAAATTTAAAAAGTCGTGAATGTTATTCACAAATACATGCTCAGTTACTGCGTGAGTGTGCCACTTCTTGAATTTGACAACATGCACTGTACTTCATCAGATAAAGAAGTTGCATCTGCAATTTATAAAAGTGAGTACGTGAAAGAAACTAATTTCTGCAGTTGTTTAAATACAAATTAATTTTGATCACATAATTGGCTTTAAAAAACAGCTCTTGGAAATAGCATGAGAGTCCAAGTGGGTACTCCCTCATCCAAGTGGATACCCACTCATCCAAATCTCTGCAGCAGTCAGTATAATCAGATCAGAAACTTCCATATATGTTAAGACTGTATCCTGCTACCTGAATGCTGTTGCAAATATTTCCCGAATTCATTGGATATTTACATGAAGTTGGAAGAAAATAACTTCAAAAGAGCGGTTTCAAAGCCAGATTTTCCCCTTTCTCTTGCTAATCAATACACAAGCTTGTTCTCAAATCAGAACTAAAGCCCCAGCAGAAGTTCAAAAGGAATAGTCATGGTGTGTAGAAGAAGGGTTCATTCCTGTGAGAGGTGCAGAGGCTTTGATGGGGACTGTGGGAGCACTCTGCTGCAAAATATTACCTTTTCTCATGTTTGTTTTAAACTTCTCATGTTTCCTCACAAAACAGTCCATCCCTCTGTCAGGCTGCAGGTGCTTTAACTCTGCCAGCAAGTGCTACAGCAGAATCTGAGTTTTAGGAAAACTAGGGGATGTGAAACCATTCCTTTAAGGTGCAGGTCGGGAGCATGGATTGTCACTAACGCTTGTCCCAGCACCGTCTCCAGAGCTTTCTGCTGCAGGAAAGTCCTGCCTGAGGGAGTTATTTTACTGACTGTATGGGCCAGTGAAGACTGAGGGAATATGCCAGCAGCTGATCTGGATGCTGGTTTAGCTCGGGCCCTGAACTCCTGTTTGCTGTAGGGCTGTGCCGGGAATTATTTGGGAATGGGAGCAGGGGCTGCAGGTGCCACTCAGGTCTGTGCCGTCACCTGGGACCTTGCAGGACAGATCTCTCTGCACCTCTGCATGGCTGCTCTGCACAAAGCCTTTTAGAAATCTGCGCTGCTTCCCCTAAAGGGGCTGACAAAGACAAATATTCAGCTTCTGTTTGAATCTCTTGCTTCCTGCAGACTGTTTTATGTGTATTGTCTTACAAAGAGATGCTTTTAAGACACTTTTAATAAATCTTCTTAGTAGTGTGACTGGTATTCACTAAGCTGGACAAATTTAGGAATCTAGTTTTTAATGTAGATTCATGCCACTAAAGTTGTTTCTTAAATTTTTTATTCAAGTGTTGTGTTTGAAAAAGAGCTAAGAGATACAAATTATCATAACTCCAATTCAAAAGCAAAGTCCAAAATTAATTTATTATATGTTCTGATCCTAGGTGGTTTAGTTAAGTAAACTTTCATTATTTCACCTGCTGTAATATTTGAATGGGACTTGTAAGGCATTACGTATTCATGACTTTGTTTTAAATATATGACCAGCAACTCATTAATATTTCTGAGTTCAAATGTACTTAATCACTTGTGTTGCATTATGAATCATCCTGTTCTTTCCTGTAAGTTTCCATGGCAGAGAAGGATGCTCAGGGACTACTAATGGTACTAAGAGATGCAAAAAATCAGAGTACAGAGCATTTCTTCAAATTTTGCACAGATTCAAATGAAATATTCTCTATTCCTTCCAGGTCATTAGTTTAAAAGGTCCTTAAGTTAGGATAACTGTGTTAGTCAAGAGAAGGCTGTATTAAGCAATTTGAAAATTGAATTTTTTATCAGTTTTATGAAGATTGCTTTGAGGGTGTGGAATTTTTAATAACTTTCTTTTATGTTGAACTGCCTGCTGCAGCCTTCTTGGGGAAATAGAAGGAGCTGGAGATGAAATGAATGCTAACATGTCGGCTTCCTGGCTTTACCTTAGCAATTTTATAACTGGCAAGAAACACAAAATCCCTTTTCTGCTGTAAATCAGCAACTTTGAAAAAAGCCCTGGGATGGTACAATGGGTTACAGTTATCCTGTACTGTACTAATGGAAAACAGAACACTAAGTTAATTGAAAGAGCAATCATGCCGTATTTCTGAAAAGTCAAGATAAAATCATTTTTCATAATGAAAGGGGAAATAAGGAACATTTCTGGCATTCAACACAGTCAAGCTTTTACCTGGGCTTCTGCTGACATTAATCTCCGTTCACAGGCTGCTAAGGTGGAAATGTCTGTCACAACTTACCCTGAGCCCTGTGTCTGCCATCGAGGGAGGCTTCCAAGCCCCCTCGGGTGGCTTTGCTGGGAGGGAGCGTGGGGGAGGCAGCAAAAAGCAGCAATTTTGCTCATCAGCCCAGTTCAATTGCAGGAGTCACTGGTCCAGGCTCAGTTGCAGGAATCACTGAGTCCATGTTGAAGCTTGAAGGGCAAAGGGAGGGTCTGCTGCCCCAGAGCTGCCCCTCAGCCAGGCTGAAACACACGGGCCACGGGCTTGGAGACTGAAAAACAGTTCTGAAAGCAGAATTTTACCCTCTATTGTTTCTCCTGTTACATAAAATTTTTTTTCCTGTTTCTCCCAAAACACATTGCTGGGTTTCAGTTATCGTGAGTTTTCTGTTTAATTCTTCCACCTGCTTTTCCTTTCTGGGCATGTTGGTTTCCTTCATGTGACCTTGGTTTATGCAAAGTCTGCGAAACCAATGCCCCAAGGAGCTACTGCTCCCCTCTGTGCTGGCTTCAGAGGGTTAGTTTGGGAACTGGCACTACAGAATTTGCAGGGGTAACGTAGCATGATATTTAATAATTTATTTAATAAGCAGATCTATTCTGGTGCATTTTGGACTATTTCTGCTTTAAACCCATAATATTAAGGTTTTGAAAAGCAAAGCCAGGCAGGATTCATATACAATCTAGAGAGCAGTGATGCTGGATGTTTTCTTGGACTCAGAACAACACAAGCTCTCTTCCTTTCATGGTGGGCTCTTGCTAATTCTTCACTCCTGACGGAGCATCAGATTCACTCTGAGAATGCTAAACACAGCTCAGACAAATGCTGTTTCTCAACTCTGACAGCTTTATATAGGAAGCACTTCTGTGTTGTACACGGGCATATGATGCCCGGCACATCTGAAGTGTGTTCAGAGTTTTCAGAGTCTGCTTAATTAAATGCGGTGGTATGAATTTTCAGGGAGAAACCAAGCAGAAATAAAACTATCTGTGCCTTAAAAAAAAAAAAACAAACAAAACAAAAAACCCAAAAAAACCCCACAAGGATTCAGTATGAGAGCAGCCAAAGAACTGAAAATATTTGCCTAGTAGCTATAAGTGTTAAGATTTTCAAGACCACTTGTGTTCTTTGAACATTTTAACCATTGTGCGAGCAGTCACAGCTGCAAACCTAAATCTTCTGTCTGGCTTTGAGGATGTCAGCCCTTTGGTTGTCACAGAAGTGTGACTCACCGAAGAGAAGTGACTAAAAATGTTGATTTTTTTTCTCTTTTTGATATTTAAATAAAGAAGTGGTTGCTTTTGCTACTGACACCTGATAAATATCTCAGTTTTCTTAATGAAAATATGGTTTTGGGAAAATCGTCCTGTATTTATGGGAGAGCTGCTTTCAATGCCAGGCAATGATGCATTCAGACACATTTCTTTGTGTGGAGAATAGATTTTTTAACTCTGTTTGTGCACCGAAGTTTTCCATCAGTGCCTTCCAGCTGCACCTGCTGCCATTTTGTTTTCCTCCTCCAAGAGAAGCATCAAGAGCTAATTCATGTTAACTTTTGAGGAAAGCCACAATGAAGCCCTTAATGGCATGTTTAGCTTAAATTTTAAAGGTTGTCTGTACTGGAATATCTGTAACAGGTTGAACAGCCAAACGACAAATTCCGAACATCACTATGAAAATTATTGTTAAATTGTTGTTAATGTTTCCTTGTGGCTTCTGGATGAATTTTCATTTGAGCTCATAAACAGTACTGCTTTCTTGGTATTGCTACCTGTGAATTTACTGATTTCAAAGGCTTTCCTACTTAACCCTGGGGAATTTTTCTTTCCTTCCCAAACAGGAGTTGCAAGAACAGAAACACTGGGTGTTTTCTTCAGAGAAAACAGATTGAGGCAGAACATAAAGCACAAGATCTGCACATATTTAGAAGGGGTTCTCTGTAATGGTCTTACAGATGACTGTACATGTAATATTTTTATGTGCAGAGTACATATATTTATATACTTGTATATCATTGTATACTAAATGGGGGCTTTGGAAGTAAAAATCTTTAAAAGTTGAGCTGCAGAAAAATAGTCTTGATGCACAGCTGTTCTATCTGTTTCTGACAAGGGAACCTCTCTTAGGTGCCAGAACAGCATGCAGGTTTGTATGGGCCCACTTTAACACTATATATAATACATATGCATGTGTATATAGAAATGTATATTATCATGCACAACGTGTGCTCACTCCTGCAGGTCAGTAGATGACAGTCCTTCCTTAGGATGGATTTCCACATCTGCCTCCGAGGTGCAGTTTCTGAAAGACAGAATTTTCTTGGAAAAGTACAATAAATAACACTGGTGACTGAAGATGAAATACAATTTCATAGCTTCAGAATTTTCTCAGATTTTGCACCCTCTTTGTTAGTGGGATCATGAGTTATCTATGACAGACATTTCTGATGTCTGTTTATTTCACAATCCAAAAAGTTTATTAAATGCTCTTACCTTTAAGATTCAGGCTGAAGAAAATACCCCAGTACAGAAATCTGATAAGAAACTGCTGATCCTTGAAGTTCACAATGCCAAAAGCAGCATTTGATCACAGGTTTTTCCTGGTGTTGGTTATTGGCTGACATTGAATAAATACTCTGCATGTGCCATTTGCAGCTCAATGGTAGATTAATGTGCAGAGCAATGAAAATTTTACTAGGAAAGAGAATTTGATTGCTCATCCTACAAGAGAGATCCCATTGCTAGAGCTCAATGCAGCCTGAACCACCACAGGCTTAGATTTGAAAACCATTATTCCTTTCCAAGAATCTCCTTTAGTTTTACCCCCTCTCCAGGTCAATTTAACCAGGCTTTCCCACTCTAAGGCTGGCAAACAGAAAAAGAGAAGGCAGAAGTCAGCTGTCTAGTTACTATCAGCAGAAAAAAGGAAAGATGGAAGTACTGAAGTTCATGTGAGAAACTTGATCTTGGAAGGTTTTCCCTTACTGCTTAAGTCTCAAAGGATTTGGATAACAAGAGAAACATAAGACTTAAAACTTTAATGCCTCTTTCATTTGGTTGACTGAGGAATCCAAATACATTTGAGTGCTCCTTGCTCAATGCTTATATTTAGGATACTAGCCAGGAAGAAAAGAGGTGGAAAATTTCAGATTAACTGAAAAAGATACAATATTAACAAACCATTGGAAGTTGTTATACAGGGTTTCTATCTCCTTGGAGAGGTCCTGCTACTTTTCTAGTTTAAGAAGCATTGAAGACATGGATTTACAGTTCCTTACTATCCCAAACTAGCTCACATTTTTAAGCCATTTGACACAAAATCAAAGGTTTTTAGGACTATTGAAGATAACTTTGTTGCCTACTTTGTAGTTTTGACTTTGATACCTTTTGGTAAGGCTGCTGGATCTTTCTTTTTCTTCTTGGCCTTCTCAGTCATAGAATCAGAAAGCACCGAGAATGTGAAATGGTCTTGAAATGTTTGCTCTTCCATCAAGAAACACAACATGTCCTTTCAAAGCTTAATCGAGCAGCACAAAGCTAATTAGCTGTCCGAAGACATGGCATTTAATTCACAATCCAGCATTAATTTGTTCTACAGACTGAGCTTATCTCATATATAAATGCCTTTGCCCTGTGGCTTTCCAAACAGCTGCAATATAAAAAAAAGACTGATAACTCTGTCATGTAAATGTTCCTTGGTTCCTTCACTTGTGCAGAAAATATTGAACTGCGTGTGAATTGTAACTGGAAAGTTTTCACGGTCACAAGGAAAAAATAATTTGTATTTTTATTCCCTTCTAGCTGGGAATAATGTTATCACTCCGGGATGCAAAAGCCATCATTTGAGGTTTGTGCTAGATTACCATTTGCAACCGGTTAACCTAATGTGTAATTTAGATGGTATATTGAATAAATAGTTTCAAAGCTTTTTGTGGGTAGTAAATAATTGCCTTATCACTTTCTCTTTATTGTAAAAATCCTAAGTATATTTGTTAAGCTATTAAAACACAGAGGAATTGCTGCAGTTAATATGAAAGAAGTTTTATGTTGTTAATCTTTGAAGCTTATAGCATCATTTTCAGAGACTATTTAACAAATTCTCTCCCTTCTCCATCTCCAGTAAGAAAGTCATGGTTTTGTTAGGATTTGCAATGAATGAGTCCATGAAGGATGACTTTTCATGCCCAAATGCTTAAGCCTATAATGTTACCCTGGGTGTCTTGCTGAATTCATTGTTCTACAAATGTTTGCAATCAATTTTCCCTCCTCTTAATACCAGTAGTTTCCTTTGAGCATTACACTATTTCTTGAAAGGCCCCTAAGGAAAGAAGTTTTGACCCTTTTTGCAGAGACCAAATGCACTTGGTCCTTGAAATATGTTTGAAGTAAGGTTATTTTTTCCCAAAATTTTTTCTTTGGCCCTCCATGACAAAGAATTTGGAGGTGTTCGTATGGGACCCTGGGCTTTCCCCAGGCTCTGATGAATTCTCAGAAATGAGCCTTCAGCATAACTTCCCTTTTAGGATGAGTGCTAAAGGGCAAAAGGACAGAGCTGATGCACACTTGGGCTGCCAGAGATGGGCATAAGGGAAGGAGAATGTGAAAGAGGGGAGGAATGAGAGAAAAAATTATTTAGAATGGGCTGGAAGAGACAACTGTTAGTAAGAGAACTCTTACCAGTGTAAGGGAACTTTTGCCAGTGAAGTGAGATGTGACTTCTCAAAATTTAACACTAATCTGTATCAAGTGATTAGGGATAGGAAATAAAGATCTCTCTCTTCTATTAAAACTTTGTCATGCAACTCTTTCTCACAGATGGCTTGTTCTAATGCTCTGTTCTGGCTGGTGACTGAAAATGAGTGGGTATTAATCCACCGCCTGTGAGCCTGCTACTCTGCTGTTGAATGTCCTTTGTATCTTCTCTGACATCCCCTCCGGCCCATGTGTGTTTATCCTCTACTCTGTGGAGTCCTTTGTCTGCATCTTTCTTAGCCTCGAGTTGGACTAGTGCGTGTGGAAATAAAAACTAAGGAAATCACATCGTTATTTGCTCATATAAATTGGTTTCTCAGTGTAGACTAATGGAGTGCCAGTGATTTATAAAGGTTATATATCAAGAAAAGAGATAATGGAAAGAAATTTTCCATTTTTAAACCTTAAGCGAAAAAAAAGGACAACCCCATGAATTTTATTGCTAGGTCATAATATATCTTCCTTGTAGTTAATGCATCTATATTTAAAGAAGCCAGTATTGAATTTCAGGATTTATAGGAGGCTGTGGGTACTGTCCTTCCAACCTCAGCTTGCAGCTGCACACCTGGATGAGGTTTCTGGGGCAGGCAGCATTCATCTGGTGAGTGCTCCTCAGCATCGTCTCATCCTGCGCTCTGCTTCCTCTGACGCCTGAAGTGGCTACCCGGAAACAGAGACTAGATAGGAATAAGGCAATAAAGGTGATATTTATTTGAAAGGCCTTCAAGGGTACACCCTGGGGAGACCAGAGGCTACTTCCAAAGTGGACCCCAAGATGGACGACAAGTCTCGAGTTCTTCGCACTTTTATAGGTTTGCCCCATTTTCATATCGGCATAAATTCGCCAATTAAAACTTTAGCTACTGATGTAAGTTCTCTAAGCTCAGCCCCCCTTCTCAAGATGTTGGTTTACACATTTTGGGCCCAGGACGGTCTGGGAGTCCTTGGAGAGCAAACCTAGAGACTTTGTTATGTCTATCTTAGCAAGAGAGATCAGCAGCAGCTATAAAACACTTCAGATTTTTACGCTAAGTAATATAGAATTTGAAAAATATGAAAGATAAAACTCAAGGCATCACCTCCATCTTCTTATGAACCCAAGGTGAAGGAGCTTCCTGTGGGGTTGTTCTTCCCTCTCTGCCCTCCTTCAACTGCGGAAGTGTTTCCCCCTCTCCTGAAGGACAGCAGTGATGATTCAGTCACCAGCTGGCCATTGTGCAAACGGAAAAGAGAATTTTCACCCAGCTGAAAGATGGAGGATGAAGGATTACCTTCCCAGGATAACGGGTGTGAAGACAATAGGTCTGTCCACAAATCAGTTTTCCTGGGAACATGATCTCCAGCTCATACATTGATATTGCTGACTTGTTGAGCTCCTGATCACCCTGTTCTGCTGAAGGCTCTGAGGATGAAACAGAGGGCAAGCACCTGGGAAAGGGCTCTGCAGCTGAGGGGCAAGAAGTGCTCTCCCAGATGTACACACTGTGCACTGTGTCTTGTGAACCGAGAGTAAGAGTGATGAGAGAACGGCAGATATTTATAGACTCACCATACATTGTAAAGAAATATGGCAAAAAAATATGGTGTTTGTCATTTTGAATATGTTAAAGTCTGAAAGCGGTCAAATAACGCACAGAAGTGCTTTAGCTGAGGGAAGCTGAGGGGTGTTCTGTGCCAGGGCAGAGCATTGAAAGGGGCAAACTGACTGGAGCAAGAGGAGAAACAGTGATTCTGGTTAACACATTTCACTGTTGTTCTGGCTATTCCTAGACACTCTGCACAGATTTTCTTGATCAAGCGTCTCTCATCATCATCATCTTTGCTCCATCTAAATGCAAACTGTGTCTTGCAAAGAGGTTCACATCCAATAGTGCTTGCCCACTGTGTTTGAAAACCTGGCTTTTCAGACTTGATTTTTTTCAGCTACCCAAGACAGTAACTTTTCACCTGGAATGCAGTTTTAAAAGCATGGCTGCAGCTGCAAGATCTGCAGATTTTCTGAAGCAGCCATCTCCATGTCGGTTGTTTAAAGCTGATATTTAATTCTAGAAAATCTAGAAAAAAACCACCAACTTTGGACTGATGGTCTGAGCTAGGCAGGTCAGCACTGAAAGAGGAACTTTTCTTTGGAGATCCTCAGGTGAACACCCTATAGATACTTTACAGGTGAAATATTTAGAACATTCTTCCTTGATTTTTGTTGTTGTTTTTAAATTAGTTTGGATTTCTGACCAATTTTTTGTCTTTGAAATACTTGGAGAACAAGTTGGGATTATTGCAATTTATGACTATTTATATTTCAGAAAAGTTTGGATTATTTATTTTATTACAACTGAATTAGTTCCTTTTGGTTGCCAGACTGTGTTATCTACATAAATCACTGCACATCCTCACTTGCAGCAATCCTTCATTTTGGCACCAACTTTAATATCATTGTTTATTCTTATCTATTATGTTCCGTGAGAGATTTAGGAAAGGTTTATTTTTTTATTAAATGGCAACAGTTATTGCTGATGGATGATAATTTATAACTCTGCTACCAGTAAGAAAGAAATATGCCTTTTGTTTTTATTATGCTCTTGGTATAAAAGAAATGGCTGATTGCTGGTATAAAAGAAATAAAACAACTCATACATCCAGGAAAGCTTATTGCATTGTCAGGCAATACACCTGCCTAACTGATGAATAGGACTCAGTCTTGCAGTTAATAAAAAACTAAAGTTATTTCAGGCTAAAATATTGTAGTATAAAAAACCGCAAATATTGTTCATGACGATTTCACCATCATAAAGAAATTGGAGGTCTTAGCTGTGAATTGAAGAAAATCAGTGTTTTTCTCTGAGTCCAGGCTTTTGGCTTTTCAGATTCATTTTTTGCATGATTTTCTAAATGTCAAAATGGCCATTTTATCTTTAAATTATGTTCAATTTGAAGATGAAAATGATTCTGTACTAATGTAAGTATTGCAAATGTATAAAATACTATGAACTTTCATTTAGCTTTTTCTTAAAACAATATAAAAATAATGTCATTTGGATAGCAGACTTCGGTCATCCTAATGATAGCTAATTAACAATTAGAAAATTTTTCCTCAGCAGTATTTTACTGTCTACCACTAGACTACTATCTTGTGAAAATAATAAACATCCCAGTAGAAGCAACTTGAACCATTTCCCTTCCAGATTTTTTTCCTTTTCCCACCACCACCAGAACTGTGAAATAAGCTACACAAGTTCCTGAGATGAGAAGAAAGGATACGACAGCAAAATGTAGGGAGCTCATAAAGAAAACACAAACCAAGAACCTCCCCCAAGCTCCAAAACCCCATTCCTGTAAGACAGAAATACTGCAGCTCCTTGTGATGCCCATTGACTTCACGGGGCTTTTGGCAGAATTTCTGAACTTCAAGTGTTCACAACTGAAACCCAGGGAAATTTTCATGCTTTAGATGCCAAAATACGTTTACTGAAGGTAGCACCAACTCTCTTACAAGGCTCTGTAAAAAACTGCCAATTGCAAAAGCTGCTAGTTTGCATCCCTGATGTCTGGATGGCATCTCAATTGTCTTTGTGTTGAAATCCCACTGCCATCGATGAGGCACATCAAAGGTGAGCACAAAGAGAAGTTAACTTCGTTTTATAATTCAATCCTGCAGAGTTCAGACACAATGTTGTGCATCATTTCAACACGCGGTTCCTCCCAATTTACATTGAATAGGACTCACTGGAGAGTCTGTCTATTCTGTCTCCTGTCATTCTTATAATGGACACTGAGTTTTCCCAAAGAAGCCTGATCTAATTCTCTTGGCAATTCTGATGCTATTTCGAAGACAGTCAAAAGAGTATAAACGAATATATCCCCTCTGATCATAAAAATCAAAGCAAACATCACACATTAATGGCAGACTGTGACCCCAAAGTTTCAATAATCTAAGAACAGTGTGCATCAGCCAGGCTTTTCATGTTCAAAGCCTTGGGCCAAGCCATAATATCTTGGGTAAGGTCTTATGCTGACATTTAGACATTTAGACTTTACAGGGTAGGACACTGGGAATTAGAAAAGTCCAGCTTTTTCTGGTTCAATACCACAATGAACAATGACAAAATATTTTTCACACTTTCACCTGTTTTTTGTGTTTCCTTTTAGGTCATTATAATACTGCATGTTGACATATTTATTTTTGAAAGGCTGTGATGAAGTTTTCTCTATGGAGAGAGATTTTCAGCATATTGAGATGGATCCAAAGAAAATATAACAGCTTCTGCCAAGGCTCAGGCTATCAAACAGAATAGAGGGGAACACACTTTCCCATAACACCCTCCTCCTGAAAAGATCAAAGCAGATGAAGTTTTATAACCACTAGACTCATGAGAAGTTTTCTCTTCCCTTGTTTAAGAATTGCAAATTTTCTTTGATTAGAACGAGATTTTCTGAAAAATGCCTCTTTTGTACAGTGATTAAAATGTACTAACCTCATGACATTTCTTAAAATAATAGTAGAAGCTTTAATAGTCACCATTTTGACCTTTCCTTATTGCTTTACGGAATATAAATACATATATAAAAGAAAATGCTAGAATTGATTGCATGTGTCAAACACCTCTTAGATAAGAGCACGTACAAGTTTTAAAATTGGCAGCATATTGAAAATTTTGAAATTGAAATCAGGTTATTTCATAAACTTGGGAAGAATCCTAAGCGTCAACCTGTACTTATGAGCAATCCTACAGTAATAAATCATTCACATGCACATAATAAAACTCTAAAAATGCTAGTATTTTTTTTTTAGGCTAGGGAAGCAGCTGACTTACAGTGAGTTTCAGAAGCAAAGCTGGGAGAAAAAGAAAATATATTTAAAAATGAGGAAACTTAACACCTAGACAGTGTAATTTAAAACCTGGCAGAAGAAAAGAAGTTGACTGTATCTGTTATCAATGAGTATTCCCCAATGTATTGTATTATTAAATACATTTCTGAAATGTTTTCTCATTTCAGAAAGCAGTCTGTAACATGGTAAAGCACTACAGCTTTTTTCAGATGTGATACCATGAGGTCCTTTTACTGTGTGTAGGAGTGAATGTTCCGAGAGTCAGAAATTCAAGTAATTAAATCAGAAGTCAATTTCAACGGCTTAATTGGCTGAATATTCTTTGCCAAGTGCAGAAGATGCCATGAGGTAGTTTTCTGCGAGATCTATTTATTTACACAATTCTTCCACAGAGTTGCATTTACTCACTCTTGTGGTCTTGTATCTGCAGTGAGCTCTTTTTGAAGTGCTAACATGCTCCAGACAAAGTGATGCAAGTTGCAGATTTCTTTTCCTCATGACTTATTATTCCTCTTCATATAAAGTTTCAGATTTCCTTAAAATTTTGCAGCTGCTAAATGAGAAAAACCTCCTCGGCACTCCCACTGGAGCCTCAAAGGACTTATACACACACTTAAATATTTGGTTAAATAAAATGAGCTGTGGATTTGTATCCTATATGTGCTTTTCCCTTCTAAAAATTGCTGTAAGTATTAACACCTACTCATGTTCGGAACTCACTGAACCAGGGCAAGCTTTACCCAGAGGTACTAAACCCACCAGCTGTGAGGGGGTAACTTTGCACTGCAGTGGCTCCTGCAAGGCAGCTCAGCTCAGCTCAGCTCAGTGCATAACACCCCTAGTAAAAGGCAAAATATTCTCCATATGTGCTAGAAGTGTGTTTGGTTTAGCAATTTTTGTGTGATTACTTGGATTCTTCCTGCCTTTTACACAATGGTACTGTTTTCAGCTGTTCAGTTTTTAGTTGTACATTTACAAAATGCATTCAAAATTAGGATTGTGCTAAGGGTTTTTATTTAATGTTTTTAAAGTGGGCCTGGCCTGAATGTCAGATTTTGTTGACTTTCCATGGAGTCTTAGCTGTGTAATCACTTTTAGCCCGTTGCAAGCATAAGGTAAAACATACCAATGTAAAATCATGCATGTGGACACCCAGACTGTGAAGGGCTGAACTCAGACTGCAAATTGCAGAGATCTAAGACAGTGTTAGAGCAGAGACAGCAATATAACCATGGCAGTGCAGGCAGGGGTCAGAAACCCATCCAGGATTTACTGCAAGTTCTCCCATTTGGCCCCTGTGCTGTGTCAGGAGTATCAGGATCATACCTTGCACAGTTATTTGGCGCCGAGTTGCCTATCTGAATTACAATCATATCTTTGACTGAAGTGAGGACAAGTTCTGAGCACTGAAGTCGCTTTTGAAAATGAGATTTAGCTGAGTTCAAATATTGGATTTCCCTGGTCTATTGGCAGGCTTCTAAAGGACCAGCCAAGTGGGACAGAAAACAGGTTTATAAATGAAATATGTTATTTACTGGTGGAACATTAGGGATGCCTCTGGTGAAGCGTTTTGAATAAGTTTTCCACTGAAATTATTACAGAAGAAAGTAATGGCTTCATTAGTTGCTATGATACAAAGTAAAGTAAAAATCCTCACGCTGTTATAACTGCTGGTGTAAAATAAAATGTTCTGCATCTTATGGATACTGCATGTTTAACCCACATTTCCAAAACTTCCCACAATATATAAACAAGTATTCTGTTTTTCCACATCAGGTGCCTGAAAAGCTTATTACAGCCTGTCTCTGCAGCTTAGCAGCTTCTTTATAGTACAGTGACTGGTGTTTGATATGTGAATAAAGCAGACAAGAGACATCACAGAATATAAAAGGATCAAAACCAGAATGCTCCTCATTACCCCTGGTTTGTGCTCTTAGAGATATAACAAACACCTGACTAGCACTGGAAATATATGCAAAATTTTTTGCATCAATAGGTTTCTGTGACTTTCACCAGTGAAGTGTTTACACAAAAGCGATTCTTTTGTACAAACATTTATATCCATGAAAGTGCTTACATCTTAATCTGAACAGAGAAATTATCACATTAGTGGAGAAAGGCTCAGTGTCCTATAAATGACACATCTGCATGAGGAAAATTAGCTTCTTAATTGCATGGCAAAGCACTCAAGGCCTCATTGGAGATCAGAGGCCCCGCTGTGCTAAGCTGTTTATAAGCAATACTGTAGACATTTCCTTCTTCCTGTATGTATTTTCCTCTAAAATATGTTTCCTAACTCAGCCAGAATTTCTAGCCAAGGTGCAAGAGCTATTTGGTGAAATTCTGCTTTGGATTTTGGATCCACTTTACCTTGAACAGGATGAAGAGGACCTGAGGGAGGAAAACAGTAAAAGTTAGTGGAGACATCACAGAAAAGTACTGTGTTCCTCTTTCAGAGGAAAAAAAGATTATTTACTGCATTAACATTCAATTTCCTCATTGTTTTCTTCCCTCTTGCAGTTGTCTAAGTTTAAGACACCCTCACATGAAAGAAAATGACGGCATAAACCCTATATTATTCTGTGGAAGACCTTAGTTGAATTTCCTGTATTTTCACGGTGTTTTGGAAACAAACGTTTAGGGGAGACTTCAGAGAACTGCAAAAGAAAAGGAAAAAAAAGGAGTTTTAGGACTATATTACACTATGAATCATACTTTCCACTGAATTTCAGAGTGCTAAACTTTATTGGGCTTTTTCTAAATACACTGGAAACAAGTATTTAGCTAACCTGAAAGGGAGAAAGGAAGGTAAAACCTCTTTAACACAGAGTGGTCAGATTTTGACCTTTCCTACCATGGTATGTCTGCACACCATCACCACTGGGGTGTGAAGTGAGTGATATTGTGATGCCGTGCACTGGAGTCAGGATCAACATATTAAGTTTGGTGCAACAAAATCTGCCAGTACTTGAAAGGAAGAAAATCTATTTGTGCACTCAGGACTTGGAAAACATCAGATCCAAGGTGAGTTTCTCTCCAGCATCTGAAATTCTTGCAGACATGGAGTGTGGTGAGAAAACAATGGGTGAGGTCTAGATCACTCTGCTTAATAGTATAGGAACCCAGCTTTATACTTTACAAAATGTAAGAGCAGAGAACAACTGTGGCACATGAAAAATAAAAGAAAAGGACCCCCTACTCCTTTTTCAGGAGGTCTCCTATTTCAGACCTTTCAGAAAAGTGGTCAAAAAGTCATCAGGCTCCAGCTGAATTCATGTTTCCCCAGTTCACAAGTTATTCACCTGCAGGTTTTGATGTGTACTGGAGATGGAACACTTTCAAACAGTCTCACAGACTCATATGCTGTGCCTGGGTGCTCACCACTGAAGCCAGGTTACTGCTGCCAGTTTGCTGGACCGTGTTTATCTCTCTTTTTAATAGTTCACTTGAAAAATGCTGATCCAGGGGTATATAGAGTGCTCAGAGGGGTCATTCCCCTCTGAAATGGGTGGAATTGGCAGCTTGGATGTCCTACACTGCTTCGCTGAAGGCAAGGATTTCTAATCTGTTGGTCAGCAAGTGATCCAGCCTTCATTTTCCCAGGATTTTCTGCAGCCAGAAAGTAATTTCTGAAAACTCCATCTTGTACCAGAGGATGCCTCGTCTCTCCCTTTCCAGGCTGGCCCCCACAGCATTTAGAGGTTGACCTGGGCAGGGTAGAAGAGGTTTTCTGGAAAACCTGTGGCTGGTAGCAGCAAATCCTCCTGTCCCCTAGAGGGTTCTTCCAAGGGGTCTGGGAATGGGAAATAGTGGAAAAGTGGTACAAATCATTTTGTATAGAAGCAGGGAAAATGTCCACTTAATTTTGTATGTGCGGATGATGATCTGCACAATATTTCACAGAGATGTCTCTGTATCTTGAAATGTGGATTCATCTTTCTATTATGAATTCTTTCAGAAATTACTCTTCAAAAATGTGTCAAGCCATGTAATAGATTTGTGTGTCTCTGACAAATTACAGGAAGGAACAAAAACATTTCTTTCTCCTTACTAAAAAAAAGGGCAAATTGAGACACTTTTCGACATGAGTAGTTCTAATTTAATGGCATCTCAGTAGTCAGATCATCTCAGTGTATTCAGTGACAAAACACACAACCATTTACAGTGGCCTATGTGTCATTAAAAGAAATTGAAGGTGTTGATGAATGCTCCTGAAATCATGTTCACTGTTCCCAAGACTGAGAGGATTTTCAAATCAGTTTCCAAGGATTTCATTTCAGAGAACACTGAAATGCTTCACTGTTACTTCACTGTGCCCAAAGATTTCAGCAGTTTATGGTATTCTTTGCAAGTCTGTGCTGGGAGATGTCCAAAGAAGTGCAAATATTATGGCCTGGGTGCAAAGAGATGTTCAAACACCTTAGATGGTACCATGCAGCAGAAAATGATATGATGCTCCTTTATCTTTGTAACCCTAAGCATGTCAGTGTCAAAGGCCTGTGAAGATTTTTTTTTCCTCTTTATTTTCAGTACATTCTTGAAGAAAAACAAAGCTAAAAGTAAAATCACTGAAGCAAGCTTTGACACATATATATTCTTACTAAAATTTCTCTTGAATACTGATTCGTTTGTACAGGTTTGGTTTGCATATAATCCTGTACTTGTCACTGAAATGCTTTCCTTATCAGAAATATGACAGAGAAAATGAGTCTTCTTTAAAAGAAAACACAAAAAAAATTGGTAAATGTTTGCATCATGGATTCTGAGAGCTTTCTTGTTAAGCTGTATTATTTTCTTTTGCCACTAAGCTCAAGTGAGAACTCTTATTTCACATCATTAGCTCATGAAATCTCTTTGGTAAGCCTGGCTTGTTATTGGTCCTGCCACTTATCCAGCTTGATTTACAAATGTTGTCAATGGCTTTAGCTCCCTGTGACTTAAATGGGACTTGCAGATGCTCAGCAGTTTTAAATATCAAGCCAATATTTTTTTCCAGCAATTTATTTTACCCTTTGATTTTTCTAGTCTTTTGTGAAATAGTATTTTGGCTGAAGTTCTCCATTGTGGGCTTGGATCCCCCTTCCTTCCCATGGGAAGGAACATGCTTTGTAGCCAAAAGTTATCACTTATCTCATACAAAAGCTATATTTTTTTGCTAAAAATAAATTAACTCAATTATCATGGTAAGTAAGAAATCTACCGGCAAGCTCTCCATTTGTTATTCTATGAGTGTTGCTCTTTTTTCCTTAATCTTTGTTCCTCTCCTTTAATACCAGTGGTTTCAGCTATTTTTTCCTTTTGGACTGGTTTTGCTGCCACACAAAAGTGTGATTGGAAGATATCTGAAAACCGTACAATGTCATAATCAGTGCTGTATTCAGTATGTGGCACTGGCAGATTTAGTATCAGGGCTGTAGCTTTTGATACACCTAAAAGGGCAGATGAGTCTCTAGCAGTTAACAATAATTATCTTTGCCCTTATATCCCTAAACATTTATAAAATTATGACCCTTGAGCTGTAGCTTTTTACAGAGAACTGAAATCACTGGCATGGTGTTCACCTTACGCCAGGCCAGGAGCTGCTTTGAAGCGCAGAGCTGTGCACGGTTAACAGCTCTCTCAGATTTTGTTTCTTGATAGAAACCATTATCAGCTCACCCACAGCCACTTCGCTGTTCTTTGGATTTTATCTTGACTTAGAGTTATTTTTTTATTTTGTATGCAGATTCTTAAATTCTCTCTTTGTACCCAAAATTATTCAGCCTCTCGAGTGTATTATTGAGTTTTTGCAAAATGCTTGGAGGTGCAGTTTCATAGAAAGGTATATTAAAGAGCTTTGTGAGATTGTTCAAGTAATGATCTCCCTGAAGTGATATTCAATTCACTCTGTGTCTGCTTTGCTAACGATGGCCTGAGATACTGGTAATTAGATCTGTATCTGTTTAGTTTTTCAGAGGAAGAGGAAACCAGGAGAAGCTGACATGAGAAAACAGAAAGGCTACATGATGGACCTAGATATGAGGTTTTTCAAAGTGTATTATAGAAAAAGTTCCCTGTCTTGCTGGTTTGTAATGCAGATGCAGGAGTGACAGGAAATCTTAAGAAAAACATTTAACATGATGTAAAAAAAGCCTCAGAGGTCATCAACATTGAGCTATTAATAAACACGCAATTTTCATTGCATATGCACTCATGCCAATAACAGATAATTTTATGCATGTATGTAGCAGAAGGAGAATGTGTGCAGTGTGTACTGAAAGGTCTCAGTGCAGAGATAATGGTGAAATGAAAAGTTGGAGGTGAGAGAAGCAGCGAGGGAAAGTGAGGAGAAATCCAGAAAGAAAGATTGACTCAGATACGGGTGTAAAGATATGGAACTGAGAATAGGATGGTTAAAGTACAAGAAAGGTAGACAGGGAAAATAACACTAGAGGAAATGAAAGAAAGAAAAATTGCAAAGAAAATTGAAAGAAAATAATGGGAAAGAAGAAAGATAGGAGAAAATAGGGCATATTTGTGTCACTCTCAAAAAGCTGTGCACTGGCACACTACAAAGACTAGAAAAACATAAAGAATTCCTTTTTCCTTCTGCAGGAAACAGATTTGTGAAATTGAGGCTGGAAAACATTGCTCCAAGCAGTGCTTTTGGGCACAGTGAAAATGATTATTTGTCTCCAAAAATTTCAATATGAGCAAGAACAGCACTAGGGAAGAGTCTGGTGGGAGAGCACGGTCCTAGCAATGCAGTGGTTGCTCTAAGCAGCAAAGCTACGTGCCAAATTATTTAATTTATGAACAGCTCCAACACCAAAGCCTTACTTAAGTGTTGAACTGGGATTGAATGATCAAACCTGACAATGCTTTTATATACCTGCTCAGGATTTAGCTTTGCTTAGGCATCAGCTCCCAAAACCTCCCCAGCACTTTTGTCAGTCCCAGCTGTGATTTGTGGAGCTCCAGGCTTTCAGCAGGAGGCTTTTGCATGAAGCAGGTCCCAGCTCCAGAGCCAAAGTACAGGAGATGCTGCTGGACCCCATCTCTGTGGGAGAGGAACTGGAGCCAGACTGCAAGTGGGATTTCCTATTTTGAGCTTCCAGGAACTGTATTTTGGGACACATCAGGAAGCTGCATTGTTTATATGTCAGGTGGGCATGGACCCGCACCTGTCTTTAGTGGTTGCTTTGATATTTGGGATCTTGTAAGCCATCGTGTTTTCAGGTGTAAGTTTAAACCTAATCCATCTTTCTGAGGTGCAGATAGCATTGTGGGCTAAAATGGGAGGCCACGTCCTGGAAGATGTTAAGGGTTTTCTAATTTTTGTCAGAATTTTTTTCTCTTGCATATGTTTTGAAACTCACTTATTCCTTCTAGAATTTATTTTTTACTCACTACAACATTCTAGAATTGGGAAGATCTGTTTCTTTTAACTTTATTAATAGAAACACATGAGCAGTCTGCCTAGAAAGGCATGTAGGAAATGAGCATATGAAGAGTTAACACACTTAAAAATCTCTTTGGTTGTCAGAATAATTAATGCTTCCAATAAACATGCTAATTAGTTGACATGGAGAATAATCTTCCTGCGTACATGTTGGACTTTTTCATATTATCCTGAATGCAAGCACCACCTTATCATATCCTTACCTTTGAACGCTACCTCTACATCATTTCCTGGGTTTAGACACTTGTTATTGACTATACAAAGAGCAGCAAAAAGACTTAATAAAATCTGACAGCAGGCAGCTTTTCCTGCCTGGAAAGATTAAGTGCTTAGCACTTTGCATTTCAATTACCTAAAACTAATGGAAAAAAATATTTTACATTTTAGCCCCTTATTTGGCAAATTGCTTGGAGGAAAAAATATTTCTGATCTAGAATTACATTATTCTTTTAAAACTGGTTGAAAAGTGGATTAATCTATTGGCTGTAATACATAACACTGTTTTTTTAAAATTAAGCAGATATTATGCAAAATTTTCATCAATACTATTGTGTGTCTTCTCTTTGCTAATTCAGCCACTGCTAGAATTTCAGCTCTTTCCTAATCTAAAAGTATATTTTAGAACTGCTTGTATAAATTGTTTCCTATAAGTCATGACTATTCTAATCCTCAAAAATTAGCTAAAATACTTTCTTATGCTTTCCAAGGCCCATAAATGAATGTAATCAGTAGAGATTTTTCTATTTGAATGGCCATTATATGGAAAAAAATACCAACTTGAATTCCAGTTCTTCGTTTATTCTGTTTGAACTTAGAGTTTTTCATGCAGAGGAATGGTTATTTAAAGCAGCACATACAAACGACTTGAATCACACTGTTTACTGAATACTCTCTCCATAAATTATAATTATACCCTTATCTTTCAGTATTACATATTTCAGTTTTAACAAGTGCAACAAATCTCTTGGCTTATGGATAAAGGACTCACCAATTTCAATATTTGAAGTGCTCTCTTGCAGAGCAATCATGTATTTCCCTGCAGGTACATCATAGTTTAAATATTGTTAGTAGGAGTAAAAAGATCATTTTCGATCATGAAGTGAATGATGCAGAACATGGCTGGAAATAATATATGAAATATAGCATAATTTTAAGGGTAGAGGCCTTGATGCTTCTGAGTTACTCAGTCAAATGTTCCCACTGTAGCTGTCGATGACATCTCTTGAGTGATATTGCCCTTTTAGCCTGGGCAGTTGCCAGCATTACCCTCATTTATTCTCATCCTTTGGGACTAGAAATGATAATATGGGTGAAGTATTCCTCTGGAGCAGCCATATTTATTAACAGATTGCACAAAATCCAGTTCCCTCTGAATGCAGTGGAGGAGAGCTGCTTTTAGTGATGCTTCAGCAGCAAGTCCTTCATGGGAAGGGACAAAATTCTGTTATTATAATCTGCTCCACACTTGCTCCTGTCACTTTATTTGGTTTTAGCACATCCTTCCTGCAGAGCTCTGGTTATGTCATCAGTGCTGAGCAAAGGCTGCTTGTGGGAACACCACACGGTTACCTAAAAAAACAGCTAGACAGAGATGGTGGGGTTTAAACTCGTTTGTTCACTGTAGTACAAGAAAATTCCTTTTTAAGATACAGAAATCTGAGAGAATCTAATAACTTTGGAAGCACTTCTGCATGAGGCTGAAACTCTCCTTTACACAAAAATGATTGAGACAAAAATCCAGTCCAAAGTTTCTGTTATCTTTGTGATTATGGAGCTTCCTGAGGGTGTGGGAAAAGGCTCAGGTAGCACAGGAACACAAACCAGTTTCTTCTGCTCCTTGGTTTACAAATGCAAGGCACATCCAGCTGCCAGCAATTCATGCATTAAAACAAGAGAAGAGTTTTCCTTTATGAATTCCTGGCCAGCTTTGTTTCAATTTTTCTGAGAAAAATGCATATGTAATTTTGTTGCAGATGTATTTTGGTTTCAAGTTAGTGATAAGTGGTATAAATAATGTCTGATGTCTCCACATTTCTTCATGAAGGAGAAAAGTGACTCCATAAGATTTTATAAACTGCCTCACAGGGACGTGAGCAGCACTCTGTCAGATGACAAGGTGCAGTGGCTCAGGAATAGCTCTGTGGCTGGGAAATGGGTGATGGATCATCCAGTCACCAACTCCCCTGAACTATCAGGGGACATATTTGACCGATTTTCACTTAAGGAGCATGTAATCTCAATGACTGTCTTGAAAAAAAATTAGCATAGCTCCAAGTGGGAGATCCATCCCAGGGAGAAAAATTTCCTCATGATGCAGTTGAATACAGGTTTGGAAAAATTACTGAGTGGACTTTTACTGTAGTGAGGAGTTAGTTAATGTGTTGTAGCACTGGCTGAAAAGAATGATGAGAAAATCATAAAAAGGCATTTTATGAATGGGGAACTTCTCATTTCAGGATTTCTTTTCTGTTTAAAAGGGAGGTATATTCTTGCAAATATTTATTTGATGTTGATGCAAACATTTTACACCAGTTGAACCTTTCTCTATCTCTCTTACTTTGCTGCAGTCTAACACAAAACATATGTTTTCAACCCTAAGATTTTAATCAGAGAGGTGAAGACATTTAATTAGTACTTCAGTAGATAAGTTACTCTGCAATGGAGAGGGCTGCATGGAAATTTGTTTGGCAGCATTTGCTATGCATTTTCCACTATCTGGAATGTATTTATTTCAGAGTCTCTATAATAATCAACAGTTAGCAATCTTCAGCATGGAAAAGATAATAGAGTAGTTTGAAATTGCTGCTTCTGACAAGATTCTATTCTCTTATCATTTTCGAATACCTCTGCTGAGGAAAGGGATGGCAAAATGGGAAAAAGGGGTGTTCCTCAGGCAGAAGAGCTGTGGGTAGAAGTTGACTCATAATCTCCAGTATCTCATAAAATGTTCTTATTACTGACAAAAAAAATGGGCAAAGAGTATTGTGAAAATGAATTATGGCTTCTGTCTCCCACTAGTCATGGCAGCAGAGAAGCATCACCTCTGAGACCACAGCCTGGAAGCGAATAGATAGTTTCAATTATCTAATTTTTACAATGAATGAGACCTGCTTATTGGAAATCTATATGTAGTTGGCAATGGCAAATGGTAACTGTGAATATATCCAGTGCAGTGATGGTTAATTTACAGCCTCTTCTGAACTATAGAGTAGCAATGTTATTTCTAGAAATGAACACAGGCAGTATAAGTAGCTGTGGCAAAATAAGCAAACTTTGTCTTTCTTCTTAATGGCTTTAAGTTGTTTGCATTTATATTTGTTTACAAGTGAGCCACCGCTGGAGATCCTCGTCTGGGGGTCAGGACATTTTATGCCACAGTGATTAACTGAAGATAATCACTGTTTTGCTGAAAGTTTGAACAAAGTTTATAACAAGATGCCACATATGAAAAACAAGCAAATAAGGGTCACATTTGCAGCAATAACAGATTAATAGATCAAACAGACAAGCTGACAGCAGCTCGTGACAGCTTTACCAGGAATTTTTCTCCATGATGCAGTGACATTTTACCATTAAACAACTCAGTGTTTTCTTACATTTTGCATGTGGTTCTGCTCTATAGTCCCTAAGTTATGTGCACAAAAAGGATGGTCAAAACCTTATTCTTGGCCTCTATTTGACACAGTGGCTTTTATGCAGTGAAAAATCTTGCTAAAGTCAGTGAGGAAGTGCTGGCCCTTGCCCAGGCAGCCCTTGTGACACAAGGTGTCTTGTCACCTGCAAAGCACATTTTGACCATTACCTTAATCCTGTTGCTGTGGGAAATATCTAGGATAAGCAAAGCCACTGATAACCTGGGGGTTAGGGTTAGGGAACTTTCTGAACAGATACTGGAGATTGAGGAATATCCAGAATGGCTCATTCCTTTGTGTCCTGCATTCCTGTCCTGGGTATCATTAGCTCCATGTCCAGATAAATTGTTGCACTGCTGTACAGACAGGAAGGTGCCTAACAAAGGCACACAGGTTGGTGTAAGACACTATCTGATAAATGGAATTCTAGTCTACAGGGGCTTATAGAAACTACAAGCTGCTGCTTCTGCTGTCTGACAGGAATGGGGACCATGCTGGGCATCAACCACAGGAGGGGTGAAGCCTGCAAACATTTTGCAATTCTTTTTCCTTCCCAGTGGTGTAACTCCCTCCTTGTGTGAATTCAGTTTTAACTGTTTGATTCTCACTGATGTGTTGAAACTCACGCAGGAATAGAGACTCTATCAATTGTGTCTCATTGGCAAGAGAAATCAAGTGCTGTTACATTTTCTTTCTGTGAAGATATTGAATAGGACACATAAACCAAGCAGGTGTGGCATAAGCACTGTTTCCCTTCATTACTCCTAGGAAGGCATCTTTCAGATTAGGAATCAATTAAAGAAATTAGCCTATTCCTTGGAATTGAGCTGAGGGAGACATGCAGTGTCTCCTGGCCAGCAGCACAGACAGGTAAAAGATAAGCCTTAATGTAATGTGGTCTGTCAAATGCTCTGGCTCTGGCTTTCTGCCTGCAGAAACAAACCATTAACTAGCAAGAAGGAGAAAGTTTTGGAACTGGGGCTGGATCTTGTGTATCCCTGTAAACCTAGGGACTTAAGAAATCTTAGGCAAAAGGCATTTTCTTAATTTCAGAGTAGTTCTTCTCTTTAATGGGAGATCTTGCCAATATAAGTGTGGAAATCTCCCAGAATGAGACTGGGATATTTCACCAGCATGGCTGACAGTGCACCCCTGAATGCTTCTTGTAGGTTTGTTCACCCTTTGGTCTATAAATGAACATCAAACGAGAGTAGTACTCGTGTACCAGACTCAACCTCCATCCCTTGAGTAGCTGTCATTAAAGCCTGTCAACTAACCTGTTTAAGCTTTGGTAAAAAAATACAAAGGTGGTCAAATCCTTTGGGAAAGTATTAGAAAGGCAGATGATTAAAACTCTGGGCAAGGTAGCAAAAGCAGTGTAGGGGCTACAAGAATGAGGAAAAGCTTTGCAGAGGCTGCACAGCTACCTGCATATTTGGGAGCAGCACACGGACCCAGTGAGCACAAACCACCTACACACGAATCATCGTCAGCATTTCTGGTGGCCTTTGCAGCGTAGCTCAAAGACTACTTCTGACCTTAGTGGGGCTTTTTCTCCCTGCCATCTGCACAACTTAGATATGGTAATTCATGGCTAAAGCAAGCAATCCCAGGCAATGTGCTCTGGGATGATCCTGCTTGAGCAGGGAGGTTGGACCAGATGACCCACTGTGGTCCCTTCCAACCTGACCCTTTCTGCAGTTCTGTCATTCTCTGAAATCCAAAACAGAGACAGAGATTACACACGAGCACTTCTGGTACATTGATGGCAGAAGGCAATTAGAAGGATAAGGATTGCATATTTTGTTGGACAGTTAAAAATGGGACCCTAGAAACTGCATTTCATCTCCAGTTTCAGTTATGGCACTCCATGTATTTGACCCCAGAACTATTGATCTAAAACTGATCATCTATTCTTAGATGGCTAATAATGACTGCTAGAGAACCATGAGGGAAGTCATGACTCTGCTGTTGGCCAACATGCTGCCCTGGAAAGAGGACCTTCCTGCATCTATGCTAAGATAGGAAGTTTCTTATTGATATCTTCTACCAATTTAGATACAAAGATAATCAGTCCTTCAATAAAATGGCAGTCTAACATCCAGATCAATAACTGTGTCCCTCTCTGGCAAATGGAACAGAGTCAACCTTTTGCTGATATTTTGTTTACAGATATAGAAAATGCCAATCAAAAATATCACATCTGCATGACTTTTACTGAATACTGATCAAGGAAGATCTAGTATTTATTAACCAGGGAAATGGGCTTGAAGGGAAAGAGAAATGCAAATGTTGTGTTCAAGGCAACAGAGGCTCAGAAGTGAACCAGTCAGCAGCAAGTGAATATCCCTCCTTTTCTGGGAGCACTGGTGCACAGGCCATTCCTGCTGCTTTTCCCTGGGTCCTGGTGCCTGCCCAGAGTGAGGGGTGTGATGGCACATGGATCCTTTCTGCACGAACGCACAACACCCCCTGTATAGCACTCAGCACCTCCTGTGGGCATGGAGATCATAGAACACTGTGTTCTCTCCTTGTGCTTCCAGAGAAGAAGAGAAGAGCTGCTGGGAATTATTTTTTGAATGGAAAATATGGGGAAATCCTTCTGTTCAACAGCAGCTTGTCCATGACAATGACCTCAGAAGGATATAACAGCTAATGTATTTTCACTAAGGATAAGCCCAAGATTTAATGTAATAGTTGAGCTGAAAACTTTGCAGTGTTTGATTCGGGTATTTCTAGCTGTGCTTTCTTTTTGCCTTATACAGGCCACAAGATTTATTAAAATTTGATGTAATTACAGCTTTGACCCATAAAATCTGCATGGATGATTTTAAAGTCAAGGATGATGAAGCCTTGAGATACAATCTTGAAGGGAAGCTGCGAATTATATCCTCAGTTATAAATCTTCACGGGATTGATACATGATGGAAGAGTGCAATCTGCCATAGCACAGGGTGAGATTTGCCACTCTTACTCCAATTTAGTGAGTACATTGCATTCCAAGTCTGCTCACTGAAATCAGAGAGAGATGATGAAACACGGTCCTTCCCAAAGAACATCCCAGAAAGGTGCATAAATAAGTACTAGAACCCACCGGAAAATAGATGGGTGTAGGTAATGCTTAAAGGTTTATTTTGTGTCCTGCCAAAAAAATGGATACTTTAAGATAATATGAGGGAAGATTTTCCCATGCTATTATGCATTTAATTTCATTTTTATGGCACAGTTTTTCATATTGTACATGGTAACTGAATGCAGCACCTGGATTAAAAACATTTATGTCTTGTTTCCTATGGAGGGTAATCAATCCTCTCCATTCCTTGATGTATTTCCTATGGAAGAAAATCAATTTAATGTATTTTCTTTTATGCGAGTTGGTTAGTGACTGTAGGAGGGGGGAAATTATAAGCTTTACGTGAGTGTAGTGAAAGAAAGTTCTTTTGGCTGGCAATTAAAATAATTAAATTTAGAATGAACACAATTATGCTTTCAAGAAGGATCCAGGAATGTAGTTTCTATGAGGTTTGAAATGGACTTTGTAGTGAGCCAGGACAGTCATGTGTCGGCCACCAGAATTAATTCAAGGAGACTGCAAGGAAATGAGTTTTAGTGAAACACAAATTTGATAGGTGCCCAAATGCCAGTTCAGCCTCCTGAGAACTTTCCTCTGGTTCTCGCTAAGGGATGAGAATAAAACCAGCCTCACTGAAAATCATCCAGAAGACCTTTATGAAAAAGATGCTCTTGTCCCTACTGTGTGATTGCCTTGTTTTCTTTTTCCCCAAAGAACTGATGATTGAAAACAGGGAGATAACTCATTGTGGTTTGGTTCAAAGCAAGAAAAGGAGATCATGCAGCAATGAAAAAATGTAATATAAAATAAAAATAGCCTGATCAAAGTTATCTTGATCTCTGATGGAAACAGAAACTCTGCACCGTGCTGAAGGAAATGAAATATGGAAATTCAAGCACCCCAATTGCAACCTCAGCCTCCCTCTGTCACCCTGTGCTGGAGGATGTCCAGCTCTGGGTGTGCACAGGAAAGCCAAGGAGAGGCAGCCAGGGCCCTCCATGAGGGGGACACGTGGCAGGGGAAATGCTCACAAGTGATACTGGTAATGGGTAGGAAACTGCAAAGAGAAATCCGCGCCCCAGCTCATTTAATAAACCTGTGGCAGAGGCCAGAGACAGACTGGATTTCTATGATCAACCATTTCTTTCATGGAAAGCTGTTTTGAAATGCAAACTTTCTGTTGAGAAACAGCGTCTCTTCAGGAGAAGCTTCCATGTACAAATTTTAGCATTCTGAAACAACCAAACAACAAAAAGGGGCTTAACTGGTATATTCCTCTAAAGCAAAAGCAGACACAGTCTCTTCATCAGTGGTGTTGATGTCAGTGATTTTTCAGGCATTTACAGCCACATTGCTGCTTTTGCCACTGGTAATTATTCAGTCTTAAACAGTAAACTCTTATTTACGTAATGAGGTAATATTTTTTAAATTAGTCCTCATAAAATGGCATTAAACTTTGCTAGGCTTTAATATCTTTTGATTTCTTTGTTGCAAATCTGCTGAGTTTAGGAGTAAACATTTTAAACACTTCTCTCTGCAAATCCACAAATCAAGATGCATTCTGCCTGACAGCACCTCATTTGTAAAGATGTTGTCAGTCAGATCTTGTCTTCAGCAACATCTTTCTTACAAAGCTGTCATTTTGGAGAGTTTTCAGTCAAGACAAGAAGAGGCATTAGAAATTAGAGCTTGGGATCTGTATGTAACATATGGATGGGGATAAAATGACTGCCTAGAGTGCTCAGCACCCACGACTGGGGCATTTTAGCACCTCCTGCTAGGATAGGGCAGAGTCACAAGTTTCCCTTTGCTTTCTCAGAGCTGCTTTCCTTCCTGCTTCCTCCCACCAGGGCTGGGGTGATGGATCCGGCCTTGGGTGGGCAGGGAGAGAGCAGGAGGGCGCCCAGAGAGGTCTCACTTCAGGACAGGTCACCTTCTCCCAGCGTGTCTCCAGGAGAAAGCGTCTCCCAGGCTCACGCCCTGTTACGGCTTCTTGCTGCTCCTCAGGGTGAAGCTTCCCTTTCCTCCTGTGCTGAGCTTCCCCAGCAGCTGGCAGCTGTGCTGGCTTTCAGTGCCTGCTGTGTGCTGCTTGCTCTGGGTGCGTTGATGATACAGTGCCCTCGTCAGCTGAAATCTGAAATACCAGCGTGACCGAGGTCAGGAAGGCTCAACAGGCTCTGGCTCAGAGTTCACAGGAGAAAACAGCACTTATAGTTCTTATAAATGCCTCCAGGCAGTGTTTAGCCAGGAAACCTCTGCCTTCTGGGTCCATCCATTCTCTCAGCTGGAAAAAAATGGCTGATGTTTGTGTTTAAACAAGAAGCTCTGAACATGCTTCAGAATTGAGGTCTGGCAGCTCATGAGGGGCATTTAGCAGGTGTGATGTCCTGGGCTGCATTTTGGTGCTGCTTTGGGCAGCATCTGTGGTGTTCCACCACTGTGAGACCCAGGTACATCCCTGGGAAGGAGGAGGCCTCCTCCCACTGTCAGTAGCCGGAGTTAAACCTGGGGACTGCAGTGATCTCTTTCCTCTCTGCCTAGTCAGAGTATGGACAACAGGTAAAGCCTGCCCGTGATTTGATTTATGAGAGAAAAGGTATTAGAAAAATGAGGAGATTGCATGATTCCCTTTATACTATTTTCCCTTGATGCTTGCACCTTCTGCACAGAGCAGCAGGCAGAGTGCAAAGTCCCCCAGAGTTTTATGGAGAGGAGGAGGAAATGAAGAAAATACTGCAATATCCATGAATTTAGTGGCAAAATTCCTGTCTCAGACCACAGGAATTTTTTTCAGTACTCAGACACTTTATTTAAGGAATTACACTAGAGCTGATTTGGCCCTCAGTTTTTCCACCATGAAGTCTTAATTTATCCGGACTAATGTTTTACATGGTGTATAGAAAATAATTTCAACTCTTCTCCAACTAAAGGAAAAAAGAAGCTAGCATTAAATAACTGTGTTGGGTCATACGGAAACTTTGGTTTATGTCAAGGTTATTGTTTCTCTACAGTGATAATAGAAATTAAATAACTTGAAGAATTTGTATTTTAGGGGAAAACTCATTCACACCTAACTTATTATTATTAATGACATAGTTCAGATCATTGATTTTACATCCCATATGGTTTAGCTAATGATTACAGAAAGGCCTTCAAAGACTGTATATTAATGACATCAATTATCACAAATGATAGTCTTTATGAATTGTCATGAATATCAGGTGACACTTAGGATATGAACAACAATAGCATGTGATGTTGGAAGTTATGTGAAGCAATTAAGGTCATGAAAACTTTTCTCAGTGCCTCTTTTTAAAAAAGGTTATTCAATTATAATAATGGTCAATTCTCAGCAGACAAAAAAAGTCCTTCATCTGGTTTCCTTCTGGACATTTAGTAGTGGAGCTTCCACCTGCTGTGTAACATTTTATCGTGTCATTTCCAGTGAAAACAATTTACACTGGCAGCACTAATTGAGTGGAAGCTTTCACACATTATTTATGTAGGAATAGGTAGCCGGAGTTTTGCATGCGACCACATTCTTTGCTATCGGATTCCTCACCTGTAATAGGAATTTTTAAAAGCCTAATTTTACTCATTTTTTAAAGGAAAAGACAAAAAATCCCAGAGAATAAGGGATGAGGGAGTGTGTGATGCTTCACTGTGCACCTGTTGTGCTGTGTGATTCATTTTGGTTGTGTTTGGTCCTGACCCTCTGACTTCGCCAACCTTTCACAACTTCTGTGTGCAGGAACAACACACTGCACTTCACAGCAGAGGCAGAGTGACAATTAGTGCTTGTGATTAATTATCCCATAACAAGTATTTGTGGAGAGCCCACAACCAGTCAAATCTCCCAGCTCCCAGTCCTGTGCCCAGGGAGCTGCCTCATGGCAGTGGGGTCAGCACGAGGTGGGGCTGCCTCGAGGTTCAGGGCTGAGTGACCCCCTGCCCTCTGTGCCAGGCACTGCTGAGCTTTGGGCTGTGGGAGGGCACTCGTGGGGGACACTGAGCTCAGCAAAGGGCTGGGGGGAGCCACCAGCTGTGGGGGACTGCTGCTCCTTTGGGCTGCCCTCACTGCTGGCCTGCACATGGGAGGGACCAAGATCCCTGAATTATCTTCACTGTGGGCTTTGAACAGCTCACAGATATTGCTGTATTTCACTGAAAAAAAAAAAAATAAAACTGAGCCTTTTTTTAGCTGAGAAGATGAACTGTAAGAGTTTTGCTTTTAGGAGGCTTATAAATGCTTATGAGCCCCATGGATCTGTTTAATGCTCTGTTCCACTGCAGTTTCCCTTTGAAGTGAGAGACGTCTGATAAAAGTGATGTACTTTATGCTTAGAGCAGGATTTATGTTGTGGTGAGATGTGAAAAGCTGTGGCCAAGGATATGGAGCTCGTTGCACAAGTTCCTGTGGACAGGCAGATAAAGGCTCTGTCCTGAGGAGCACCCAGGCTACACCAAATGTCATAAACCTTCTGCTTAACTGAAGAAAAGAAACTATGGTTAAGGGCTCGTTCTTCAAAAGAGCTCCTGAAAAATGGAATTCATCTATTCTGATGCCTTTTCTCCATGGCCTAATAAGAATCCCAGCAAATACATCAAAGAGGAGGTAAAGGGAACTGCTGTGATGAGAATAGGGCTTGCTCCAGCTGGGAAAGATGGACTGAAATCAAATCGATGTGGGGAGCACAGGATTCATGCTGCTTCACGTATGTGATATTAGATCATGTGCAAAGGTGAAGATCTGCCCTGCCTTTCTTGGAATTACGTTACAAAAACATTTGCCTACAGTTTCTGCCTTGGGCTGATCCGTTGCCTCCAGAGAACATTTTGCCTGAGTTGAGTATCTACGGAATTGCACAGGGCAAGCTCCTGCGGGCATGAGGATGTTTTTTCTCTTCTGCAGACTTTCAAAAGAGTGATTTAAAGTGTTTGCTGACTTAGTGCCCAGTGACACTCATCACAAAGGCACTGTCCCTGCCACCGTTTAGTTTAGAAAAGCACAGAAGTTTTTGATATTTCAGTTAAATCACATTTCAGGCTCTGGGATGGTTTCTCTGTGGTTTCAGGAAAGCTGCTTTGCTGCTGTCTGTCTCCTTTGAGGAATGGAGGGCAGTGATGCTTATCAGCTTCACAAAGACTTTGTGATAATTAACATTTGAAGATGAAAAGCTACTTGATTTTGTAACAGGATTTTGGCTTATGTGTCTGCTTATTGGAGACAAGAAGAGAAATTGATGAAATTGCTCAAAGACAAATCCAAATAACTCCAAACTCCACTGAGGTTTAAATAAACCCACTGTAGCACATTCATTTTTCTTAGGGATATGTAATAACTTAGGAAAAGTATTATAATGGGCGAATATAATTTTTAAGTCTCACCAGCTCAGCTCTGCCTCCTTTCTTGTGCAATGGTGCTACGAATTTTCTCTTTAGGCTGCCAGATACTGATTCAGCTTCACATCGTCTCTTGCCATTAAACTCTGGTTGAGCTGAGTTTTAGAGCAAAACTCTGAAGGGTGGTTATATAAAGGAAATGGACACTTTGAATTTTCTGTTTGAACTCTGGTTATCCCACTTGTCTTTTTAATGTTTATTTCAACACAAACTTTTTTTTTTGTGCCCTGTGGTCCCGTATATCATCTTGGATCCAAATTAACAAAAGTACCAAAGCCATCTCCAGCTTCCTGGCTTTGACATTTTGGCACTTCCTCGTTCCTCATTTGAACTGAGTTTGTGGCTAAAAATTGTAGCGTCATCCACAATGCTGAAAAGTAATTTGGTTCAAACAGATTTCAGTCTCTTCAAGGATCAAAAGCATCATAGATGAAAACACAGTACCTCAGAGGGTTTGAGTGTTGATTTGAGATGTCAGACCCAAATTACCTGCTTCTTCCTTAGAGTTAAGATGAAATGCTAAGGATACATTGGGCAGAATCGAAAGTAACATAAAGAGTCTTCCAACCACGCTGGTAGAAATCTTGTGTCCTCTGATCCCTTGCCCTGAGTTTCTGCTGATAGTGATTTAACACATTTCAGAATGCTTTCTTCTGTGTGCACACAGCTGGTGTGAACCAGCCTGTAAGAGAAACCTGAGCATTCAGTGCTCTGCCTTGGTACAGCATGAAAGACATGAAGCAATTTAATGTTATTAATTGCTAGCTGGCTGATTAGATTTACAAGAAATTCTCACACCTTAAACCCCCCCAAGTAATCATTTCTCACCCCAAAAAAGAATTTATTATTCCATTAACTTTTTTCCTAGCAGGTTTTCCAAAGTGAAATCACTAACTGCTATAAAATTTTTATTGCACATTTTAATTTATTTCTCCATCCAGTTAGGAAATGTCTCGAAGATGTATTTTGGTGTTCTCTACTGTCATTATTTGTCATTCATAAAGAAAACATTTGTACCTACTTATTGCATCCATTCTGAATTTGAAACCTTTTCCTTTCAGTTATGGAAGGTCAGAGATATCAATTAAGTGTTTAGTTTTTTGAGGACTGAATGGGAAGGACCAGTTGCCTTCTGCAGACGTGGCAACACAGGGGAAGGGGATGAAGGTGAAGGCAAAACAGCAGCAATTCAAGGCATTTTAGTGCTGAGACTACACAAAGGAGTATGGATTTACCTTGCCTGAGGCATCCAGGTTAGGAAGGTAATTGCGCTGGGATCTCTGCAGTCAGTAGAGAGTCAGAGATGCTTCCAGGGGGAATGATCTTTTTCTGTGTATTACATGGGGTCAGCTGCAACTACAATCCTACCCAAGTGCTCTAAAATGCCCCAAGCGAGGCAAAGCCTTGGTGCTTGTTAGTATTGCTTTGAGTGGTTTACACTATTCTTTCTGAAGCAGCTGAGGGTGCAGGTGCCTCTGCCCCAGCACCTGCTTGCAGAAGCTCCACAGTATAAATTTTCACCAGGGTAAAATTTCCCTGCATAGGGGGAAACTCTTCTGTGAGAAATACCTTGTGTGAAAATAAAGCACCATGCTTGCACCTTTACTTTATGTGGATAGCTATGCAAGGAAAGGACCTGGGACAGGCATTAAATATTTAGGAGTGACAACAACTGCTTTTCAACCTCAGCATAGATTTAATACTCAGTTCCAGTGCGGGGGTGGGGGGTTGCAAGCTACTGGAAGCCTAAATTTCAGGAAGGATGTGGAACTTCAGCATCAAAAAGGCGGGTCCTGATACTTGTAAGAGCAATATAGAAGTTTTTGACAGAGAACTACACAAACAGAGACCAGGACTGGGTGTTGATTGTATGAATAATGAATATTTCCCAAGTGTATAGTGAAAAGTTCTCATTTCCTCTAGTACGAGGGGCATCTCTGTGCATAAAACATCGCAGGTATTTTCAAACCATCAGTCGTTTCCAAAATTCCTGGAAGATTTCCACCCAGTTGCAAGTAGTAGTTGGTATAGGAGAATACAAAAAGAATCAATATTAAAACCATCCTCACAGCTCAGAAAATCTAGTCCAGGAGTCAGATTAATCAGAGCTTGAGAAACATTGAAACAGTGAAGTGCTTGTTGCCTCTCAGCAGATTCGGCAGATGGACATTTCCACTCTCTGTTATCCAGGCTGCCAAGCCCTTGGAGCTTTTTCCTGCTACATCTGAATTTACCATCTCTGGGCAGCCTCCCCAGGCCACCAGGGACTTCAGTGAGCGTGGCTGTGGGCAGCGTGGTGGCCATGCATGGGGCTGCTGTGCTCAGAGCAGTGGGGGGACCCAGTTATACAGCACTTTCTATTTCTGCCTGAAAGTTTCTGGTTTTCACTTCAGGCTCACCCCTAGCCCTAAAGCACAGGGATGTGTGGCCAGCCACGTGCTTGTCAGAGCTGTTAAAGCTCCTGTGTTCTTCTGATGTGGTTTAGTGGGAACTGCAGCCAGAGCCAGGGACTTCTGCAAAGGGATGAGCATTTCCAGCAGCTGGTGTTGTTAGGCTCCAGTGTTGCTGAAGAGAGTTTAGGGGATTGCCTTTGAAACTTACTGCACAGATGAAACTCAGCCTGTTTTCTCTTTCATTCCTGTCAAATACTGACTGACTGTGCTTTCCCAGCAGCTGATTGTCAGGATGAGATACTAAAATAGGAAGAGCACACTTTCATTATTTACATGTCAGACAGAGAGGTACAGAGCAAAAGGAGATGATGGGATGTATTAAATCCTTCAAGCAAAATGCTTAGGAAGGCATTAAGGCACTGCTAGAGGCAACTGAGGGCCACTTGGTGCAACTTGGTGCACCAGCTCTGCTGACACCCTCTGCAGCCACACTGCAGGCAGGAGGTGTTTGTAAGAGATGATAACACAAATGTGGGCATGGTGTTGAGAGGTCACACATCCCTTAACTGTCACCTCCTTCATGCCATCATAGATTGTCTATAAGACAAACAAAAGTAGCACTTCTCTGCATCACTGGTGTGTGCAGTCTGGGCCCACACACTCCACGGGTGGAGGAGAAGGAAAGGTGGGAATTACGGCTTTTATAGATGATGATCATTTAATACATCATCATTTTCCTTTATGTATGTTAGTGTAAGTGAAATTCAAGCAAAGTGATAATTTAGGAATTTTATAATACCCTTGTGGACAAAAAATTGACCAAAGCCACCTTCTGCACAGGTACATGTGCAGCTGCTGCACCTCTGTCTGGCATTTCAATGTCCCTCTGAGGGGACAAGCCCAAGTGTCACACAAACTGCACAGCAGGAGACGACTGTAAATGTGTTAAAGCCCTCAAACTGCTCTGCTTGCAGGTTTGGTTCCTGCCTTGGTAAACTTTCATTCTCCTGATCAGCAGAAATGGGCTATGTGGATGGGTGGGATGAGGATGGCACACGGTCCCCACGCTGCATGTGAGTTTATATGTGTGACTGGGGTTTTCTGAGGGGCCCCTCGGGTGCTGGAAACGGATCCCAGTCTGGCAGGACTGTAGGGTGGAGCGAGAGCAGTTCTGGAGCCCAAACCCAGATCTCACTTAATCACCCACGCCTGGTGGCAGAGTATGCTGGGGCAGAACTGAAATGCTGGCAGTGTTCAGCCCTTCCCTATAACCACTTTTAAGATTGTTTAGCAGCCACCAAAAGATGTGGGTTTTTTTATGGGGGCAGACTCAGACCACGCTGTTGATGCCTGTGCGCTCCAGCTGTGTCCCCTCCTCTGATGTGTTCTGCAGGTAGATTTTATAAGCAGATGAATTATGAATGGGTTTCAGTCGTCAAGAAAATCCCAAGAAAAACATGACACTGAGCATCATGCCACTCATGGCATCCAGAAGTTATTTGAAAATTAATGGAAGATTATTTCCCACTCAGCTCACACAGACATACGAATCTGGATACTGTCAGCTGCTGCAATGTTTTACATGAGAGCATGTGCAGAATGTTTTTAAAAGAAGAAATATCCTTCTGGCTTTGTAAAAAAGGAATCTTTATGCAGTTGCACAATTAGCAGTTTCAGCAGTGAATCTGTAGTTCATCAGTACAAATATTTAATGTGCAAACATGCAAATACTGTGAATTCACTGAAAGCTAATTTAATAACGTGATAGGAGAAATGCATATATTCTTTAGTGAGAATAAACACACATTTAATTTTAATTTTAATTTTTAACACACATTAATCATCATGAGAGCTGGTTTTAATGTTGTTAGTCCTTTCCTAAAGATTAAATGTTGACAACACATATTACTTGCTATAAGAATAAATTAATATTGATTAATGTGAGTGACTTAATTTAAACTGTATTGTCATGCCATTTAGATTTCTTCTGAATGATTTTAAAAGCAAGAGAAGCTTCAGTGTTACACAAATAGATGAGTAATTATATTTATTTTAAATTGTTTTTTTTTCATAGCTATCTTTTTCGAGGTTTTCTTCATCTGCATGCATGAAGCTTTGAACCTTGGTAAAATTCTCATGTAGTAGCTTCTATCCAACTAAAGTTGTCCTATCTTTCTATAGGTGTTTATATTTTAATAATTGCATTAACCTTGGCCAGACGCTACAGGGCTTTCTGAGGGTAGGGTAGTAGATGTTTAGTTGAATTCTAAAATCTTTATGGATTTGATGTGTCCAAGGAATTAAAAAATTTGCACTTTCAATGTCTGTGCTAGTTACTGTATTGTGATTCTCTCACTTGCTTCTTAATGTATGAATTAAGAAGTTCAAAGAAAGAAGGAAAAAGTTCCTAATCTATGTAATTTCTTAACATTTTCCATCTCTTCACAAATATATGAAATAAAATAGCATGCTATGTAATCTTAAAAATAAAATCTTGTAAGGTATAGAGACTGTGAGTGTGCTGTGAACCATCGGCGTGTTTGGGCTGTTTTAAATGAGTGCTTTAGTGACAGCAGCTAATACTTGAAAGAGAGTACAAAAATGGGACAGTGTTTATTAGGATTTTTAGAAAACTGTTATAAATATTACCATGGAAAAGAAGGTTCTGACTATCTCCAGGATATAGCAGAAAGATTAGAAGGGGTGCTGTAGGAAATGTTGTATAATTTCTCCATTTCCAGGGCAAAACTGGCAAGAATGGGAGTATTAGTTGGATAAGAAATCTTAGTGTTGCTGCGTGATTGGCACAGGCAGTGTTGTGGTGCTCTGTAAATCTGCCACGACAATACCTTTCTGCTTTATGGGTTGCATTTTCCAGATCCCAAATCGGCTACAGAGTGTAATCATTCGCTAAGTCTGTCTTTATTCAAGATGTTCCTGAGGATGCTTATCTTTCAGGGGCTTCAGCGGCACTGAGCCGATATTCAAAGAGGAGCTCGTATTCAAGCGCTTTTCCGAAGTGTGGTGCTCTCCTGAGTCAGAGCAGTGCCGTGGAAGCGTTTCAGAGAAGGGAACAACTCCCTGCTATCTGCTTCTGCTTGATCACAGCCTTTTTGATCTGCAGCTGCCTGTACTTTTTAATGGACTTCTTTCCAAGTACACCCATGAAATGTCACTTATCACCCCCGAGGAGTGGAATGCTTTGGCACTGCGGGGAGAGCGGTAATTCGGGAAACAGGAGGGTAGCTGGATAGCTGTGCCCAGGAGGCATCGTGTGGCTCCGTGTAACCCAGATCCCTGCTCCTCTGAATCCTTTCCAAGCACTGCAGTGCAAATAACTAATAATAACAGAGCTGTTGCTGGGGGAAAGAATCGTCCTTGTAAGTAAGTTCACATCAGATGGAGTGGGATGCCTGCAAACTTGAACATTATATTGGGGAGAACAAAGCAGGAACCATAAGCTTCTTAGATTTGCAGAGGCAGTTTTGTACAAATTTTCCCAGCTTCCTGCAAGGAGAAGTATTTTCAAAATGGGTTTGATTGCTAATCTGATTATGCCAGCTAGGAAGTTAAATTGAAACATGAAATAAATGAAGGCTTTTGGAGTTATGAATTAATTAAAAAACTAATTAGGACAGATAAAAGAAATGCAAGTCAGGGAATTGTTTTTCTTATCTTGGAATAAGAGCATTTAAATTGAAAAGATGACATTAAACAAAGCCTACAAACAACTGGAAACCGTGTTAGGAGGAAGATAAGTCCTAAAAGGGGATTTTTTGTTTTACATCATGATACAGCTTTCCAAAATGTATTTCTGAAGAGGGAGCAGCAGCTTAGAGGAAAGGATGTCTATAGGCTCAGGGACAGCTGGAAGAGAAATGCTGAATGGAGGAGATGGGAGAGATACAGGGCTGGTGAGTCTCGGCTTCACTGGTGTCTGTTAAAGGAGTGTCCATGGGCTGGCTGTGCTGCTGTGCATCGGGACTTTAGGGCAGGATCATTTGTGTGGCATTAACTCCCAGCTGAGTGGTGGGGAAAACCATGGCCCTGGGCCATCCCTGCCTGCACTAGGCACTGGTCCTGCACCATGGGTGGCTGCAGGCCCTTGGAGCTCCAAGAGGAAGAGGGGGATGTTTTCTAATTACAAGTATGGAAAAGTTCCCTTCAGACATTTTCTTTCAGAGCAAATTGTACAGGAATGTGTAATGATTGCCTGAACCATCTGTCCATAACACCTTTGGTATGAAAATGTTGCTGTGCTGGTTAATATATGCTAACAGTGAATATAAATTGCAATGAATGATGATATATCCATGCACTGACTGGAGGAGTCAGAGATTACTCTCAGAGATCAGATGGGAAGAAACTGGTTGCTCTCAAGCACAGGAAATGGACTGGAGGGGAACAGCCTGGACACAGGCACCTCGGTGAGACTCACAGTCACCGAATCTCCCATGCTGGGGTTCACACCAGGGGCATCTCTAGCAAATAATCAGTGAGGGCTCAGAAGATGACCACCACAGGGCTGGGGGGTCCTGACAGGCAGAGGGCTCCGGAGAGCATCCCTGGTGTGGTGCTGGGGCAGAGGGACAGTCATGCTGTGCCACCCCACCCTGCAGGGTCCTTTGGGTGCCCATTGTCTTGAAAAGTCCATGAACGTCTCACACACCAAGTTTATGCTGCTTTAGACAAGTCACTAAATCCATTACTACTGCTCCCTTGAAATGCAAAGACTGTCACTGTGATACATTTTAAAATCAGAAAGAGCTTTAAGCCCAAATGGTCTTACCAGTAAGAGAGAGTCCCTGCTCAGAAAAGCTGGAAGCAGCAGAAGTATTAAGGAAGTTAAAGCGATCATTAACATTAATATATTTCTTTCCTCACCTACATGAACATGAGAAAGAGAACCATAGAGGTGATGTATAATATTCATATTTCTTAATGCATTACAGGAAACTGTTCAGACACTGCAGAGGAAAGACAGATAAAAGGACTTGTACAGAGGAATAAATGTATATGTCCCTGAAATGTGCTGCAGTATTGGGTGATCACTCAGTCTGGAAGACAGAGACTGCATGGCAGCTACCTGGCTCTGACTTATTGAATTCTCTGGCTGGTAGCTTGGAATTGTCTGTTCTTGTTGAATTATCTATTAGCAAGCAGCTAAAACCAACCAAACAAAAAAACCAACGACTAACCAGCCAACCAAAAAAAACCAACCAAAAAAACCCTAAAAACCCCATCAAACCAAAAGACCAAAAACCAAAACCCCATCAAAAAAACCCCCCAAAAACAACCAAACCAACCAACCAACCAAAAACCCCAAAAAAATCTCAATCCCACCCCCTGCAAAAAAACTAACCAAAAAAAAAGTAAGAAAAATGATTTCCTGAAGTAGTTACTGTCCAAGACCACAGTGGACAGTTTAAAACCCATATCTCAGAAGGGCTAGCCTGGATACTGTAGCCTGGCTATGAAGTTCAGAGATAATTTAACTCCCTCTCTCACAAAGCAGCTAAATTTAACCTTAGCTTAAATCTCTCTCATCTACACTATAACTATGTGGTGTCACAGGAACTCCTGTGATGAAAGCAGGGGGTTAATATTATTTTCCTGGCTGGCTGTGCAAAAAAAGCATGAATGGACTTCTGTCAGGGAGGGAAAATGGAAAAGGAAAAAGGTCTATCTGAGGAAAATCCTATATATCCCTGAAGCAGAAGATCATGGAAAAAACTCCTTCTTGCAGAGTTTTTATAAAACTGTGTGACTGCCTTATGAAGCCGTCTACCTCTGTGGGCTAGAAGTTTAAAAATAACAGACAAACTTGAAGGAAAAAACCAAAAAGAAGAATTACTGTAATAAAATATACTCTATGAAGCCTGAGAAACTGAAGCTTGGCTTAACTGACAAAAAGTGTCAATGAAAAATGAATGTGGTTCAATAATGGATCTTCTCACATTTCAATATTTTTGTTCTAGTCATATAGTTCCAAAACTGAAGATAGTGAAATACTTTTTATAAACTCTCAGTTTCTTTGAAGTCTATGATGAGTTGATAGTTCAAAACATATTTTCCCATCATTGTAACCCACACAAAGTAGCACAGTTTCATTTGGTTCCAGGAGTTTAACGGGCACAGGAAGAATTTGGATAACTCCCAGAGTGATGAGGTATGTGTCATGTCTAAGTGAAGTAAACCCTATGACTCTACAAAGATATTGCAGGAAAATGTGATCAGAAACTCTCTGACTCAGTAGGAACAGTAATGACAGTCAATGTCAACTACTCAACAATAAAAGTTCTGTTCAAGTTAAGTTCACTTATGCTTTGTGGAAGAATTCAGATGGTATGCATATTGATTGGATCAAAGAAAATGGGGAAAAGCAGGATATAACTTCTGAGTTTATGCTTTTAGCTCATGCAAATCAGCCTTGTCTGATCATAATCTGCACAAGTTTGCCACTGCTGGGACTGCAAGTTTAAAAGCATACAGAAATGCAGTATGTGGATTGGTCAGATTTTAAAAAATCCCTACAGCTCCTGGAACTTTCACTAATGCTAATCTGCAAAAGGACTTTCTAGGTTGCAATCACTTCATCTTGATTTTTTGAAGTTAAAATACTGAAATAGCCAAAGAAAGGACATTTTTCTTATATTTAGAGCTTTTGCCTCTAAAATAGGTTTTAGGTTTGCATTGACTATGGGGTAGCCTATTTCATGTCCTCTTTAGAGTGTTTATACCTTTGGGTGATCGAGACATGTGACTGGAGCAGCTGTATGTGTTTTTTTAAAAAAGTATTGGCAAAAATATTTAGAAGACCTTTTTCTTCTTGGCCGAATTTGCGCCCAGCAAGGTTGAGTTCATCGTCTGGTAAGAGGGGGACTTTGTAAATAATAATCAGCTGGGACACTTGCCACCAGTTTACTGAGGAGATAAGAAAGGAGGTGGGAACTGGCTTTTGAACCACTAGGCTGTCACCTGCCATGTGCACATGTTTACCACATGGTAAGATGCAAACCTTGGACACAATTTTGTGAGGGCTGTGCTGCATAGAGGCAGGCATGCAATTTCAAATTGATTTTTTGAGACTTTAGAATTACCATACAGGAGATAGCTTTATTCCACCCTCACTTCACAGATCATTATGCCTTATGTGTGTGTATATAAGTATATATAAACCCAAACTGTGTTTGAATAAAGTAACATATGCTCAAAATCAATGCTAAATCTGCTTAGTGTCAAAATAGCCAGAGTGATGCTAAGCCATCAGCAATTTTCATTCATTAAACTGATTTAGCACAGTACCAAGGACAGAAACAAGCACTAATTGGATAACAAACAGGTTTCAATTATCTATGGTGAATTGGCACAAGCAGATAACAAGCACTAGGTGTTACCTTCATTTGTAAATGTTCCTGCTCCACACCCCGGCCTTTTAACTCTGAATCACTCCTGGCTCCTCAGAAGGTTTTCAGAAGGAGGTTTCTGATTACTGTGCAAGGATAAAATACAACAGATATGCACTGTTCTGGATTGATTTATTTGATGAGCCATATCATCTACCTCTCATAAAACTTGGAGAATTCAGTGATCTTTTTCTGAAGTGTAATTTAGCTAATTAGCACAAGGCAGCCTGGTAATCAATGGAATCACTTGTATTACAGATGGCACTAACAAAACCTGAACTAGTTAATAAAACAAAAGGGTTTGCTTACTCAGCTTTAAAAGGCAGAATGAGTGGTAGTTGCCAGCTGCTTTACTGAAAATGCTGTATAATCCTTATGAATAAAATAGCACCCAGTTTAGGAGACTCTTGCCAGGTTCAGAAGTGGTGATAGCAGAGATACAAATTAGCATCCTTGTGTTTCGTGTCTCCAAAGTGAAGAGCATTTTGAATGCTCACTTTTACTTTCCTTTCTAATGGCAGCAGAGCTCTGTGATTGCCGGTGACACGGAACCTTTTCTGCGTTTATGTTACGTGTGCTACATCCATTAGTTAATCTGAGAAAAGATGTCATACAACTAGGATTAAAAAGACACCAGCTAGCAGTATTTAGCCTGATATCATCCCCTTTGCAATTTACATCACGTGGGTGAATAAAGGATCAGGACTATTTCTGCCATCAGCTCCAAAGCAGTAACAAATCAATCAGTCAAAGTGTGCTGTCCGTGGTCCTAAGTCCAGAATCCTGTCCATGAAAATCCTTGCTCAACTGTTGCCTCGCAGTTGTAGCATCCAAACTGCATGCAGCCTTTCTCCTGGGTATCTACCCTGGATTCATCAGGAAATGTCATAACCAATAGATCATATTTAAATATTGAGAAAGTGCCTTAAAGATGAACGAGCTTGTAAAGTCTGTGCTCATTTTTCCAGGCGCTTTAAAAGGCACACAGACATGTGAGAAGTCCTGGGGTCTGCAATGGGCCAGAAGGGTGGTGCTTTATGAGCTCACTCGCCCACGGGGGCTCTGGGGTAAAATGTGCTGCGTGCTTTTTGTCAGAAATCCCACTGGAAAGCAAAATATTGCCCTTGGTAAATCAAAACTGACACTTCCTAAGACAGGAATTAATTTGTACAGACTGGCATTTTTTTGACGGATAGCTGTTTTGTTGGAAACTTTATGACCAGCTGCACCAGCAATTGTTTAGCCTGTTTGGATGAGGTGCAAGGGCACAAATGCTGAATGGGCACTCAGGGGGAAATACATCAGGCAAGCATGTGCCATCCCTGTAATTGGGTATTGTACAGATGGATCTGAGAGCACCTTCTTAAAAGGAGGCAATCCATGTTGCTGAGGTGTCTGGAAATCTGGCAACAACAGCACTTGTAGTTGGAGTCTTTGGAATAAAGAAGAAATAAAACTGATGTATTAAGCAGCCGGTCACGTTGCCAATCGCCATCTTTTTGTCATATAGTTTGGGTATGATATTTGATAATGGGCTGAGTGACTCATGCTTTACATTTTTTTTCAGAACAGGTACTGAAATTTGAGTTAGATCATCCCCAGCAGGACTGTGACAAAGAAACTGTTTTCTGAACATTCCACAGGCTCAGCCCAGCCGCAGTTCTTGTGAGTCCATCTTTAAGGATGCAGCCACCTAAGGAAAACTATAATGATAAAGGACTTTTTTTCTGCTGGCTTATTTTATATCCATCCTTCTGCTGGCCTTTTGAAATACAGTATTATGCCAGAACTTAATTGCAGTGCTGTTAATCGCATGCAGAGCCATAAACACTGAGTTAATATATTGCATATGATTGTGTGTGTGCAAATGTCAGTCACAGATTACTTGGCTACCTTTTTTAACCATTAAATTTTTGAATGTTTCTTAGGAAAGAAACCTTCACCATCATGAAGTCTTTTGAGCCACAGTGAGAGTTAAGCTGTTCAAGGAGCTGACTGCCCATCTGCAAACAAATGGCTTGGAAAAATTTGACTTGCCAGTCCCTGAAAGCTCATATCTGGGTAAGATTCAAATATATATAACTGTCAAAATCAATGAGGAATATTTCTTATGGGTTAACAGTAGTATTTTAGGAATGCTGGTAAAAAACAGTTTCACAGAAAAGGTGTGCTGAGCTACTCCACATCATGGCCAGATCTAAATACAGCATTTGTAGAAGTCGCTTCTCCTGCAATTCTTACTTCTGTCATCTTTGCAATGTGTTAGTGTCACTCATTCAGTGTGCTCATCTGATGCACTTTCAGATGTGATCACACTGCTGTGCATCTCACTGCCCAAATCCAGGTGAGTTTCTAGCAAGCTTCTGTTCATGTCCTGGGTACCAAAATGAAGGAGCTGTGTTTCGGGCAAAGGGAAGATTGTTTCACCCTCTAGGCATTGGGGGATTTTAAAAATCAATTTTCACTGTGCGTGAAGCAGCATGGGGTGGACCAACTTTTTCTGTCAGAAATCCTTTACTGGCAAATTACTAATTAAATGAACTGTGTGTATGAGAGAAAGAAGTTTCTGCTTTCTGCCAAAACCAAGAGTTTGTTGGTTTATTTTTCTCTTTCTTTTAAATCTAGAACTGAAATATAAAACATTGAAAATGAAAACTTGTAATTAAAGACCTCGAATATTTTTCTCTAGGAATGCTTCTTTTCAGAACAGCAGCATCACCAGTGACTGTCTGCTACTAAATCTTGTTCCTTTAGCAGGGATTTGTATTCAGTGGCTGCTGCTGTTCTCCTCAGCAGCTGCCCATCCCCATGCTGGCCTCTGGCCAGCTTCCAGGCTGCCTTTCTGGATTCCCCCAAACCCAACTGCCTTGCTGTGACAGGGGCTTTCCAGGGGATTCCCCTCCTTTTTGGACCAAAAAGGGACCAGGAGTATACTGGGCTCTGCTCAATCTTCCAGCAGTGCCATTTTAGGGAGGTGCCTTCTAAATTATACACGATACACAGCTTTAAGTATTTGTGTGCCCTCAGCTCAGCGGCATTCATGCATCTGGTTCTTCTCAAAACAAAATGTTATCTCTAGGGATGGAACCAAATACATTCCACTTCAAGTAATTTGTCAGAGAATTTTCATTTTCCATGCAAAGGAGAGATGAATTCTAATAGTCTTTATAATGCCTTCAGATCAATCCCATAGAAAGATGGAGCCAAAGCGAGGCAACTAAACCCTGCTTCCAAAGTTCTCAAACATTCTCAAATATTTGTTCACAGTTCACTTTGATAATTTTCCTGGCTCATTTTAGAGCAGTCAAATTTCGTCTGGGAAGTGAATTCTAAAGTTAAAACTCAGAAACAGGATTTGATATTTATGTGTGCACACATTATTACTGTGAATCCTTATGTTTGCTTAATATGGGAACAGAAATACAGAAAGGATTACCTCAAAATACACTCAGTTATAAATTTCTTGTTATTCAGGGGAGTTCATACTGTGGAAGCTGGACTAGAATATGTAGTGGATTTGGTAAAATACATAAGTAAAGTCAACATAATTATTAGAGAGGTTTTTATTCAGGTTCATCATGACAAACTTTATTTACCTACCTACATCATTTGTTAGTCAAAATCAGATGTAATGAGGCGTCTTTAAAGCAACCACTTGCTAAGTGTTGGCATCTTCTGTATGGCCAGGTTTGGCCTGGACAAAATGTCCTAGAGCAAAACCCACCATGCTGGGGCAGCAGCAGAGTGACAGCACAGCAGTGGTGCAGCTTGAAGTGTGGGAATAATTTAGCATATGGATCAGATGATTTTGTTGAAACAGAATGGCGGTGCCAAGAAAGCTGCTGCTTCTTGGAAGGCGCTGAGGACTCCTCTTCTGACTAGAATCCCACAGTATTTTGGTGCAGGAAATTATTATGGTGCTTGGAGGAAGGGAATTTGACAATCACATCAGTTATGCTTGGTTTTGTGAGCAATTCCAGGAGCATAATAGGGGGCAGAGAAGAAAAGTGTTGTTCCATGGTATGTTTACTGGGGTGTTGCAGAAACACTTTCCTCTTTCCCTGCCCTCCCCTCAGTTAAAATGAAAAAGCCTCATTAAAACCCAGTAAAAGACACTGAATTCTTTATGCATCCATAGATTTGCCACTGCTTTCTGTCTTGCTTGTGAGAATTCAGACACACTGTAATGATTAAAAACTGTCCTTTCTGTAACTCTATTTTCTTCAGTTAAATTAAACCAGGGGGGAATTAGCTCCTTTGATATTTCTCTTCCAAAGCTGGTTGAAAGTGTTGTACATGTGAAAAAATGAGGTTTTAAATGGAAGGAGGATGACTGACATTAATTTAAAACCCAAACTAAAGAGATAATTGCATACACTAAAACTTCTGTTACAATGAGGAGTTAGTCATAAGTGATTACATAAATTTTAGATATTAAATGATTTAAAAAAAATGTTTAGGATTAAATCCTGTCCTGACTGGAACAGAAAATGCAGAGGCATCCTCCCTCCTTGGCAGTGATACTGCTGCTGGCCAGACTAGAATTTATTGGGGTGCACCCAGAGATTTGCTGAGGAAACATTTTGCTGTTTACTCCAGGCCACTGACTTATCCAGCCAATCTTGCTGCTTTTTGGCCAGCATGGCATTTATTCCTTACTCCTTAGAGTTTCTTAGGCTTTGTTTCCAGATTTACCCTCTGAAAGCCAAAAACCGTTCCCTAATATTTCCCCCCTCCTCTCTATAGCATGAAAACTCATCTTTTAGTTTTTTAAAAAGGCAGTTGCTGATGTAGAATAGCAATATTCACTGTAAATATTTTTTTTTCTATATGAATTGTGGAAGAGAGGCCCAGTTCTGAGCAGATCCATTTCCTGATTTAATTAGATCAACTGAATTGATTTGAATTAGTGACAGGATTAGTTAGCAATAGCTGAGGGGAAAAAAAATCTATCCTTTGTATCAGCAAGCCTTTATTCCAAATGCTTTGGTAAAAACAGATAGGTGGCTAAACCATCTTATGGGGATGAATCATGCAGATGGCTGGCAAAATCACAGCAGTGCTGCATGCTGGTATTTATTTTGAAGTGTTATATGCTTTGGAGTCTCATTTCATCTTAACACCAATCAGTCTTGCCAGTACTCACGAACAAAGCCTCTTTTCAAATTTAGTGGTTTTTTGAATGCTTATACTTAGATCCTATCAAATTCCAAGTTCTTAAAATAAAACAACAAAGCAACATCTCTCCCCAGCCCAAAGCCTGATGTTTTCTCTGTACCAGAGTAATTTTATTTTAAAAGCAGAGATTAGATTTGGAATGTCTCAGTAGAGGGGCAGTTTCTTTTATTGTCTTTACAAAGCTTAGTGCAACAGCAGCTCTGATATTTTCTTAGGTCTTACTCATATTGTTAGAAGTATTTCAGTGTTCTTTACTAAGTTATCCCATCTTCAGTCTTGGATCTTCTTGTTTGTGGCAGATACCTCAGGGAAAGAAACAACTGAAAATGTTTCAGTAATTTAGAAGGGCATGTTCCCGTCATTTGGCTTTCAGACCTTCCACTGGCATAAAAAGGAATTTTGCTTTTAGAGAGATGTCAGTGTGACAGCTCTTACAAAGTAGAAGTGATGGGCTGCTGCTGCTGCATGGCTTTGTTTCCTGTAATAGAAAGATTTAGCTCAAATAAGTGTGTCCTGCATGAAATCACATTGCTCAGCTGGGTGTTAGGATGATGACTTGCTAGTTTTTCTAGTCAGGGACATTATGGGGCCACATGTGTCCTTCTCCTCCTGAAAAGGGTCATCCTCCTCCTGTGATACCATGGCAGGAGCCTTCAGCCTCCCTGCCCAGCGTGGTGCTGGGCTGAATGCCAGCTGCTGGCACCTGCTCTCGGGAGGGGCCCTCGGCAGGTCCTGTCTCTCTTTTCCAGCCTTTTCTTAGATTTGTAGCAAGGCTCCTCTGTTTCTGTGTTTCTGGATGTTGTTTTTAGGAGGTGGGATGGAAACAGTGATGTCCTGGGGTGTGATGGAAATACCGGTTCGTTTGGATGGGCTGTTTCTTGGAACCGATGAGTTGTGTCCCCATTGCCAGAAATTTGCAAACCCCTGAGCTCTGATAGGGATGCTCTTATCCAGTCGAACGGTAAACAGATACATATGTTCATCACTTTTCCGTTTTCTGTTGCAATTTGTTATACACTAAATTGATTTCTCTTCCTTCTTTTTCCTGCAAATTCTCTCATTAAATTAAATAGTCTGAGAGGAATAACCATTAAACCTTCATTTCTAATTAATTAAGTGGTTTAAAATCTAGGTCTTTGAACACTTCCCTAATTAATTGTGTAAAGCTAGATGCAAAGTTAACAGGGAATGAAAGGGTATTACTTTAGGGAAGTGCTTTACAATAAACTATCAAGCCATCTACCAAGTGGTGCAGAAGCTGTAAGACACTGGAGTTCTTACAGGCTAGAGGGGAAATCTCTTTCCAGCAGTAGCCATAGTGGAAGTGAAAACTCTCACAGGTACATCCTGATTATAAACCTGTGTGATACCAGGCGAGCTCTGAGTTATTCGGTGCTGATTATCCCTCTGTGTCTTGTCACACCACTCATGTGTCCTATCTGCCTTCAGCCTCTTCTTCTTCTCCTTTCTCCAGCATTTTCAACAGCTCTTTTAAAAAAAATGTGAAAAAAATCTCTCCTGAGCATTCTGGGTTCTGCTTCTCATGCAGCCAAACATTTGCTCTGCCCATTCTCTCTTGTGGATGTCACATTTTGTTGGGGACTTTCTATGACAAGTCCCTTTCATTGCCAGCATGTCCAGCTATTCTGTTTCCCACCTCTTAAGAAACTTTAATACTTGACATTTTGCAGTTTTAAAATATATGTTACTCTGTCAGTTGATTTACATAATCCAGCAATTCCCAGTATTATTGACTACCTCACTAGTTTTTAATGTTACTGTGAATTTTATTACTGATCACTTATATCTGCTTCTAAATGCAATGTACAGCAGCACAGAGCTAAGACAGACACTTAAATTAAAATTTATGCTGTAAGATCTATCAGTTCTGTAATTTAAATCCATTTAGTATGAACTTTGTTGTGTAGTGTCATAGTGCTTTTATCAGTTAGAGCATCATTTGGAACTAAATTAAATGAGATACAGAACTTTGTTCCATCAGCACAGTGACTTTTACAGCCAAGTTTGTACTTTAATGGGAAGACAACTTGAATTTCGTTTGATATGGCCTATTTTCCATACATGGTAAATAAGTATATTCCTAAGTCCTAATTCTTAGTTGATTGTGTGACATTGGATGTTTTTTGATCCTGACTTCCTTCTTTCCCTCCCTCCCTCCCTCCCATTCTCTCAATATCCCGAGACTGCAAAATACATTTCCATCAAGAGTGTGCCTGGCACTGACTGAAAGTTTCTGTAACTAGAAATAAAACTACATGACACGAAATGTCTTCTGACAGAACAAAGCAATCCATCAGGTTCCAAATGGGTTTTATTATTTGGTCACCTGCAATGGCAAGGGACTAGACTGAATACCCCAGGATGTCTTTCCAGCCCAGTGTACTGTGATTAGAAACAGAGGAAGCAGCAAATATGTACTCCCTGACACCAGGTCTCTGCAATGATTCTTTATTGAACTCCAAAGTCAGTGCAAGACCCATTGTGTGGATAATCAAAATCCTTGCTATTTCCAGACCAACTTCTCACAATAGTTGTGCTCCGTGAGAGCAGTGAAACCACAGATGAAGATTTGTGGGACCACTGGTGTCATCTAATACACTCCCTTACAGCTACAAGCTCCAAGTTACAAAGCCTTTTCTTAAATATATGAACACAGAAGATAAAACTGAACTATGGACTTAACTCCTGTCTGAAGTAAAGGCAGTGACAGAGCCTGTTTTACCCAGAATTTACTACAGAATCCTACTCCTTCAACCCTTTTTTTTCTTGCCCTTGCCTCCACTCACTTTCACAAATCCAGTTTTGATGTCAGTTCTGGCTTAGATGCTCTGGAGAGAATGGGAGAAAAAGAGACAGCGTTACTGGTGACACTTGAGTAATACATTTCCACATCCAGGCTAGTCCCTTGGCAGTTCTGTGTCAAGAAATGGGGATGGATGAAAGAGATTAGCACAGAGTGAGATTCCCAGGTGGTATAAATTGACATAGCTTCTTTGGGCAGCCTTTTTTACTAAATGAAATTGTTTTTCACCTCTTGAAGATGTGAACCACAAATTGAAACTATATGAAGATTGAAAAAGAAATAAACCCCATATCTTTGCTGTTTTAGTTTCAGAGTTTAGCCAAATCCAGTCTCATTATGAGGTCTGTTATTTCATCACTTTTTTTTTCTGTGGCATCTGTCTCTTAATCGACAACACTGAATACTTGCAATTTCTAAGGACATTTTAGTTGTAGATGTTCATTTTGTGACATCTTTGTCCCCTAAAAAGTAATAAGGAAAAGAAATCCAGTGCGAGGCAATGCAATCAACCATCTCCAGCATAAAATTATGAAAACTGTTTGAATAATTCACTTGTTTTGCGTGTTGTTAGTGGATCAGCTGTCAGCCCAGGCATCATCAGGAAGTGCAAGAAACTGCCCATCCAGTGGCTTCTCACTGCATTTTCATAGCAAAGTCCTCTCTCCCTGTTGAGAGATGCTGCAGCTGCCACTCAGGAGTGAAACAGAAGCATGGTACCACGCAGGCAGCAAAAATAATAAGATTTCCCCTGATGTTATCTTATTTTAAAACAAAAGAAACATTCTGCTCCCCAAAACACACTTAGCTTTTCCTCCTTCCTAAGCCAGCAGCACTCCTGATGGTGCAGTGAGGCCGATGCTCTCAGTGATCAGATTGACTGCAGATGCAGCAGCCATGCAGATGAGATGCTGCAGTCAATGTCGTGTGCACTGTTCTCACTCAAAACATTAAAAATCCTGTGGTTCCCTGACAGATCTATGCACATGTTTGGGTAGAGAAATATGTTACAGAGGGCTGAGCAAGGGAAAAGAGTTTCCTACCCTTAAGACCAAAGCATGCTATAGCAAGAAAGTGTTTTGATTCAATTTCCTAATTTCAAAATGTGGTAATAATATCTAGTTATCCCTTAAAATGCTGGGGTTTGCAGTGATCTCTCTGGATCTGAAGATTGCCGGGGAGCTCTGCTGTCGCTGGTGTCTATAACTCACCTTGCAAAAGAGATTTTTATATTCCCCAAATTTGCCTTTTGGGGATCCTAAAAAGTGTACAGTGAATGCTTTCAATATTTGCGTGTCTGCACTTTGAAGACTGAGGAAAGCCACCGCAAAATGTGTTTTTAATAATATAGAAAGAGCCAGTAGCCTTTTTCAGTAAGAAAACAGCTTTGAAAATGTAAATGGATTACCAGTTAATTGTTAGAAATACATATCCCTTTGGTTTCCCAAGCTTCCTCTCCCCCAGAGCCCCAGGGGCGTGGTTGGAGGATTAGGGAACCAGCAGCTATTTCACAGCTCTGCTTAAAGACCCATTTGTACCCGTGTGGCCTGCTGCTATTGAGAGTGCTGGGACTCCAGCAAGCACCTGTAGGCTGTCTGCTTTAATTTACTGAGCAGCTGGGAGGTAAATGATGATATTTCAGAGCTACCACAGAAGGAGTGAAGCTCTGCCTGTAGGCCAGTACTTAGCCACAGCCTGGATGGATCAGAATTAAATTTTATAAACGAAAAGGGAAGCAAGCATAGAAATTTCGACCTTTTTTCTTTCCAGAAGTGTGTGTTAGGCCTGGTTGTGCTTCAGATGAGCACCACCTGAAGCTGTGTAGGTCTACTGGGCAGTGTTGTTTCAAGTCTTTTAATTTCTTGATTTTTCAATATCATTGAATGAAATTAAAGAAAGGTTCAGAACATGCCTGTCAGTGCCCAGAATACTCCTAAATTTGAGATGGAAGGTTTTAATATATCTGGTTCAAACTGCTATCAGGATAATGAGTAAGTTTTAGACTGCAAAGATCCGCATGATTTAGACAATGCCTCAATTCCCAAGTAGTTCTTTGGCATTATTGTTTTCATATCAGCCACATCTATATTGTGTATAAATTGCTTTGGGATTCTTGGGGTGAAAGGCTTTAGATAAGTATAAATTACTGTGTGGCCTGTAATTATTTTGAAGTGGTGATTGCTGGGCTGTGCTTTTTATTTGTGTTGCAGGGGATTATGATCCTGGTATAGAGATATGGCAGCTTCGGAATTGGGGGAGAAATATGTTCTGAGACTTTGATTTATGTTTTTCTATTCTATTCTTTGAACACAGGTAGGAGGGCAAGAAGGAGAGCACGGACGTTTAGTGAACGTGCTCCTGCAGTGTAATTCATCTTTGAGGCTGAAACAGCAGGTTTATAAACTTGGTTAAGCAAGCTCCAAATTCTTTGCTGTTTTTCTTACACCTCCTGGAAGTGCTTTTGACAAGTCATGCACTTTAATGAAAACATATTTTCGAATCAATTTGGAAAACATACTGCAATCAAAATAATGGCTGGATTATGTGTTTGGAGCTGGTGTCCTTCCACTGTGTGGGCAGGATGGCTGTGTTACATTTGCCTCACAAGTTATGTGTAAATGCAATGAACAGTGTTTGCCTACAGGTACTATAGCTGCCAGCCTGCATTTGAGGCCTTCAGCATCCCAGCAAGCATAAATTGTGGCATTTTACTGAGAGCAGGATAATATAATTTCTGGATTTAGTTGTTAGAAGATTGCACAATTGCTAGAGAATATGTAACTGCATATGAGACTTGATTATTTGCGACAAATTCTTCCCAACATTGTGAGTCCCAGAGGTCTTCAACAGCTCTCTGGGATTTACTAAAAGGCTCACAGCCTAAAAGAAAGAAGAAAGCATTCTGATCTCACATCTTCCTCGGTTAGTTTAATGCTAGTGACATTGACTGTAATTTACATTGAAACTGTTCTTGGTTTGTTGCAAAGTACAGGAGTGGGATCCACACTGGTTTTCCTCACGTAATGTTCTACTTTTTTATAATCAGAACATAAAAAGGATGCTAAGGCATAAGGAAATGATTTCTATGCATGTTTAAGTGATATTGGAACGAGTAGCTGGCAGTAATGCTGTATCTCATTAACAAGGTAGTATTTCCTAACTGCTTGGATATGATACTTGATGTCACTAAAAGCCCCTGCTGTATGTGCGTGAAGGTACATTGGTACGTGCCAGGAAGAGGCAAACCCCATTCTAACAAAAGGAAGTAAGTATGTTCCCAAAGATTTTTGGGCAGCCAAAACTTTCACAGCTTGTCAGCTGAAGTGCAGCAGCAATCATGGTGGCTGAGCAGTGCAGGCTTGTGACGGACACACTTCTGACTGAACAGAAACACAGAGATAAGGGGGATTTCAGATACTTTCTTGTTGAAAAGGCATCAAAAATCTGAAGAGACTGGGAAATTTTACACATGGAGGAAGAGAATTGTCTTCCAGGGAAATGTTAACAGAAGCATTTATGGATGGGAACAATAGCAGTCACGGGCATGGTCAAGTCTGGTCCTGGACTGCAACCCTCTTGTTGTCTTCAGAGCCTGTTGGTAGGGATTATACCTAAAATGTGAGGTTTAGCTTCTCTTTCATTACTGGTGCTTTGGACAAGTTTTCCTTTCATATTCCTGTGGTTTGTCTTCTCCCATTTTCATTTAAGTTATTTAAGCTTTCCTCTTCACCAGCATTTTCCTTGCACGATCTTGCATTTTAATTTACTGAGGCAACAATTTGAGATTGTGCAGAACCCTTAGTTCACCAGGTAGGTTCACTTTCAGCGATCAGCACTGGCAGAACAACTCTGGCAGCTTGCCTGAGGCTCTGCTGCTCTCAGGATGCTCTCTCCTGCCCCAGAGCTGAGGAAACAAAGCAGTGACCTCCTAACAGCCACCTTGGAAATCTGAGCCGCAGTCCTTCTGACGTGATTGCTGGCTATCCCATCTTTCACTCTGATTGAAAGGGTGGGTTTTGCTACAACAAAGGAACATGTTATGATGGAATGACCTTTGCTTGGATAGGCTGGTTAAACCCTGCTATTGCTTCCCTGGTAGCCCAGGCCTGATGTCTTAGTGTTTTCAGATAAGGGAAAAGCCTGACCTCTTGCCCTGCCTCAGAGATGGGTCATAACACATGTACACATACTAAACCAAACCAATAAGTTCTGTGAGAAAAGAATACATGAGAATATTAATCACTCATCTGCATTTTTATACATGTGGCAATGAGTTAGGGCCTTCTTCAGTGCCCTGAAAGTCTTGTAAAAACATTTAAGTGGGGAGGCAGGAATACATGTCTTTTAGGGAAAAGAGATTTAGGGTTGGCTTCAGAGGTAGAGAAATCATCTTTTCAGTTCTGTTGGCAATTGTTCCTTGTTGCTCCTTGAGCAAACTGCTCTGCAGTGTTCCAGGGAAAGTACTCATTTAATGGTAGATTATCTTTCATTTGTGAAAAAAATTATCATGTCATGTGCTATAAGATTTACACAGAGTGAAGGGAGAGTTTTGGTCTGTTATTCAGTAGCATTGAAGCATAATGGAAATAATTATAGTTTAAGTTTTATTCTTCTCGTTTTTCTTCGTCTTAGTGATAGCATGCCTCTGAAATTTTGCTTAGGCTCTTAGGCTTGTATTAACCCAGACAGACAAAGGAAAAGGGTCTATGTAGCCAAGTAATTTTTTTTTTCTGTTTCTGTTGAATTTTTGTGATTTGTTCAATCTGGAAAGTATCTTTCCTGCAGCTGTTGAGACCTAACATAAAATCCCCTACTTCCCCACTTCAGCCTCCGTAGCTCCAAACTATTAATCTAAATTTCAAACCCTGTAAATAATGTAAAATTTCCTTTTTTTATTTTTCATTCTGGCTTTGCTGATTTCAGGATGATACCTCTACATACAAAGAGTTCAGGGCAAAATTTCTCATCCCAAAACAATGGCTCATGGTGAAATTTTCTTTCATGAGATACATAGTGCAAACACCCCCGATGCAGAGGGAATTGTGGGGTAACTTCATATTGAGGGGACAAAGAATTCAATCACATTAAGTTCTGCCATAGTAAATTTGGCAAAGCCTTGACACATTTTCAGGGCTACCTTTTAGGTACATGAATACTTGGAAACCTGGGCTGACTATTTTCAGTGTAGGAATTCTTATACTGTTTCAGAAGCTTAGCTGCTACCTGGGGTCTAATCTTCAAAAAAAGGGGGCTTGCCTCTAGATGATTTATTATATATATTGAAAATAAGGGAGATGGTCCTGCTTAGACAAAATACTCTCACTCTTGCTTGACGTTTCATACAAGCTTGTGTGTTAATCTTGAACCTTTGATCAATCCCCTCTGACTGGCTTTTGGGTATGGTCTCAACCCTGAAATCCAGCACTGAGGCTGCCTTCAGTGAGCAAGAACATCTCTGGAGAATCAGCACTGGACAGGGCTTTGATGTTTTTGCAAACCAGGTGCTCTGCATGGTGTTCAGTGTTTCCCATGACAACCAAGATCTTAGGGCCTAAAGAAGCGTAAACCTGTACAGAAATGTGACATTACTTGACATTAATTTTGGCATGTCTCCAGTACTTTGTGGCAGCTCCTGGGTGTGGTGCAATGCCCATGGGTAGGGAGATGGGTGGCTGTGCTCCTGTAAATCCTCACACATGCAGAAGCATTACTCATCCCGTAGCTCTCACATGGTAGAAATACTGAATCCTGTTAGCAGTGTGAGTAATAGTTATGCATGAAATTAAATCTACTTCTCAGATAGGTCAGGTTCACCTTCTTCTTTTTGTACTGCAATAGCTTGTGCAAATAGAAGGCTAAATGAATGCAGTGAGATGGAGCAGAGTGCTCCTGGGGTCTGCTGTGGAATTCATGTGAGACCAAAGAAAAAGGATTTGTTCTTTTTTCCTGAAGTTCCTCACCTGTTGAGTGTGTGTATCTGTCAATACACAGTGTGCTAAAGAAAATGACCGTAGTTTGGTGGCCATGTATGTTGGTTTTCTGCTCAATTTTGTTTTGTTTTCTTGGATAGTGTTGGCTATTCCTCTGAAGCCTCACTTGAAAATGCGAAGGACTCGAGGCTGGTCTTTTCTCATTCCCTGTTTGGGTCTGGTAACAGGCGTGCACAGGACTGGAGGTATCCTGAAGTAGATAATCTTTGCTTGTGGCACTGCCCGTGGTTCATCAGAATTCATTCAGCAGCCCACAGAGACCTGCTAAGAGGTGCCTTGCCAAGTGCTTCTTGTGAAGTCACCTCCCGTGTGTGCAGGTTTTGTGGGTGACACATTCAGTTCATCCAGGCACAGACCATTTTCTCTTGCCTCTGCTCACAGTTTTATGTCTCAAAAACCACTTGCTTCTCTTCCCTGGTCACAAGGCAGTTGTATGCAGGCTTTTTTTCCATCTCTTCTCACAACATACTCCCTGCATGAATCAATGACATGTAGATGTTACTGAATCTATTTTCATGATATCCCATGTTTGCAGGCAAAACCTAGTCGAAATAATTCATTATTATTGTAACAGGGAAGATTTTTTCATCTTCTGGCTGTAATTCAATACCATTCACCTTCAGCTTTACAGAAAATTAAGTGAAGGAATCATTGTGCACCAATGGTTCCTTTGAGCATCAGAATTTTTTAGTACACCTTTTGTTTCTAAAAAGAGTTACAAATACTTAATCTAAATATTTTCTAATGAAATCAATGTAGTACTGAGAACAGAAATTAATCATAACAACTGTACCCTTCTACTTCAGTGGATATTAACTTGTAGAAATGAGGAAGATCTATACCTGCTTCTTCATCAGTTCCATATATTGGACTGGATATTATAAGTTTTGAGCATGTTTTTCAGCAATGGAGTGGATTTGGTTTTGTTCAAAATTTCAATTACTGAACCACACTGAGCTGGTTAGAAATCATCCTGCAAAACATGAAGACAGTAAGCTGTGAGGGAATTTTGGAGTGCTAAAAGGAGTGGACGTATACACAGTTAATATGACAACACCTGGCAGGGATAACACAGTGCTTTCCCAGTGGGAGAGGTGTCCACTCAGAGAAATCCTTCACTGCAGTAACCAAACATTGTGGGTTAACACAGCAGCAACAGCTCCTGGCACTGCAGCCAGGCTGAAGCCTGGCATCCCACTGATTTATTGAGTCTGCCTGAAGTTGTGCTTTACTTGAGGGAATTTTCCTTCACATTCCCTTCAACAGCTGCAGCCAGATCGAAGGCTGCAGGGCATGTGGGATTGTGCACATATGAACACACGTGTTCCTCCTGGAACAGCTTTTCCAGGGATACCTTGAGCTGGGTGTGAGATTTCTGGCCATGACCAGCAGTGTACGATAGCTGCTGGCCTTTCCCTTGAGAGCTGCTCGGGGTAGTGGATTTTTGGGAAGCTGAATGGAGGCAGGCTCTGCCCGGTTCTGTTTCACACAATCCCAGCCCTGACACACAGCATGGCTCCTGGTGGTTAATAATTCTGAGGGAGCTGGCAGCCTTGCAGTGATCCCAAGTCAGCCTCCCCCACGGTATTAAAACTTCTTCATCCATAAACAGAGAAGTCTGTAATCTGATTATGAACTGGTGTGAATCAGAAATTGAGTTCACTCGTGTCAATAGCTGCCTACATGTGTGAGCACAGAATTAGGCCCTTGGTATGTAGAGCAGCAGTAAGAGTAAATTTTATGTACTTGCATAAAACAGAAAAGAGAGCAAATATTTTTCTATAGCTGTAGAAAAACATGTTGTCATGAAGTATCTATAATTACCAATATACACTTTAACTTTTTATTTCTGAGGATGTTGATTATACATTTCATGTAATGTGACAAAAAGAAAAAAAGAAAGGGTTATGGTTTTTTGTTTTTTTTTAAAGAACATAAGGCTTAGAAAATAAGAGGCAGGAAAATGTGTGGCTGGGGAACTGTATTGGGAGTTTCTAAGAGCAGGTTACTGCAGGACTTGAATAGTGATCAGGAGCCTCTGGGAAATGCAGCCTCCAGCAGCAGTTCTGCTGCCCACAGCCCCTCACTGCACTTGGACAGTGGGACAGGCAGGCTTTTCTGTCACAAGCAGGGATTTTCTTTTCTCTCAAACTTTCTGGATAGCTTAATCAATTTTCCTGTCTGATCACATTGATTTCTTACTCATTTTAAATATTTCAGGAAGGAGGTTTGTTCAGTGCACTGAGGGGCCACTCCAACATGGGCAAGTACCACCTGCTCTATTGCAATGTATAACAGAGGCATCTGCTCCCAGCTTTAATATTCTCCAGCATATTTTGGTAATCACTCAGTTATTTAATTGCACCCGAAAGGCACTAAAACATTTGAGAACCTCCTGGCAGGGCTAACGTGGATGCTTGCATTAGCAGTCAGCACCCAGGGTGAACTGCATTTTGCTAAGCAGCCAGTTCCAAAAGAAGATTACACCTCTGGAGGATTAACAGCCACATCAGGGAACAGGAGGGATGGCAGGGAATGACATTACTGGAGAAGCAAGCAGCAGAGAGGTGCTCGGGGGGATTTCAGCAGGCACTTTGTGGACTCCCACTCTATTGATCTGCCTTGTTTCCGGGATATTTTAAAATGACAAACCATGCACTTATAGAGATTTTACAGCTCCACCCCTTGTTAGGTTCATCCTCTAATTAGGTCCCACCTTGTGAGAGCAGGAGGTTAATCAGCAAACTTTGTACTTCTAGGAATAGATATCTCAAAATTTGTAGAAGTTCATTTAAAAACAATGCCAGAAAATTATTGATCTTACCTCTGGCAACTTTTTAACCCAAGATGCTTTGTTATTATAAGGAAGAGATTTCTCTGTTAGCTTGAAGCTGGTTTTGGGGCTCGCATGGAAAGTCAGCCACTGTGAAGCATAAAATCAAGCATTTACTTTTTGGGCACACTAAGTTCTCATAGGAGCTTACAAAAACCCACAGATACTTAGTCCAACTAAAAATGTCATGGACTTGTTCTTTTGTCTCAAGTAGTTCCCATGTGAGATTGCTGACCATAAGTATATTTCAAGATGAAGAAGAATGTCTTCAAATCTTCCAGGTTACCTCTGCTTGCTCGAGCTCCTGGTGACAACTTGAAGTCATCATTTTCTTTTCAGGATAAACATTTAAGCAGAGTATGGTGAAAGTTAGCCTGTTAGCCCTTTTTCCAAATAGCCATTTACTTGTTCTCTCCTCCTCAACACTAATCTTTGAGTTGAATCATGTCTCATTTTTATGTGAGGGTGGTTTTTTTTCCCATCTATATCCATTAAGTTTCATTCCTGTCTGCATATGATAGAGAGAGGTGAAAGAGCACTGCTGAGCCCCTGATATGCTTGCTAAATGTGGTTTTTATTGCTCAAAATCCAATAAATCTGCTAAGGTGAAGGAGGCTAATGTGAGCAGTCCTGCAGGCTAGAGGCCAGCCCGGATGCCTCGCTTGTGGTGCCCGGCAATGATCGTATCTGGGCCAGGAGGGACCTTTACTTTGTGCCTTTACTTTGCATTTGGCTTCCTTTGGAAACGACATTTTTCCCAGTATCACTGGAGTAAACACTGATGGCTCTCCCCTCTCTGGAGGGGATCTTTGTACCCAGGGTGGTTTCCTGTACAAGGCTGCCTCGGCAGCTTTCTGCAGACTGATCAGATCAGTCTTTTCCTCACCAGCTCCATCTCCATCAGCACCTGCCTTTGTGTCTGAGTTAAGGTGTGCAAAATGAATTTTGACTTTGGAATATCGTGTTTGAGATGATTTAAAGGCAACTAAAATTTTCTGATTTTCTTCCAGGAAATTAAAATCTTCTGAAAAGGAACCCCATTTAAAAGAACTCTGGCAGATGTCTGAAGTCTCTATGGGATTTACAAGCATAGCTGAAGGCCCCATAGACCTCTGGGAGGATGTGTTGAGCTGTGACCACAGCAAGCTCTCAGCTTTCTTTACAGAGTGGGATGGACCTTTGAGTAGCAAAGCACAGCTTGAAGTTTTTAGCAAAACTTTTGTTTCCTTTCATCACTACTTTTTGGGCACACACTTCTTTAAATTACTTAAAAAAAAAAAAAAAAGAGGAGATAGGAGTAGGGAGGAAAATGAGACAGAATCATAAAACAAGCTCAACCTGGGGCCTGAACTTTTAAAAGTCATTTTATTTTTGAGCAATAACTTCCTGCACTGGGAGCATAACTTTTGATACAGTAACAAATACTGCTCAACAACCTCCCTCTTGAAAGAACAGATGCTTCAGAGATGCCTGAAGCTGGAATCTCATGCAGTGAGAGATTCCAAATCAGCAGTTTCTTTAGGAGACTTGCGCCATGGCTTCTGGCTGTAGTCTGTCCTTTTTCTTCTTTGCTTCCTCTTGAACCAACTTTGCCTGCCCTGACTGCAGTTTCACCCCTCAAAGACACCCCAGCAATGCTTTGGTGTGTGGCACGCTGTGTCTTCTTGTACTGGGAGGTTTCTCTAAAGTAAGAGTCATTTGAGGATATTATGTATATACAAAATACTGCTTGTTCATTATCAGCCTGAGGTGTCACAATCTGCTCACAGAGCTTAACAACTTCCATTCCCAAATCCTGACTTTGGCACCAGCTCTGGGTTGGACCTGCAGAAAGAGAATTTTTGTGTTTCTGGCAAGTCCTTCTCAGGAGTCTGGAGGGTACAGATTCTTACTCTGTGCCACAACCAACCACGCTGAAAGTTATTTGAGCAAAAGTCTAATTAGAGATGCATTTCTTCTGCTCCACGGGGAAGAGTGGAGCTGGTGTGGAACTTAACAAAGCTCGGTGATTTCGGAAACCCCGTGTGCGCTGGCGGGGGACGTGAGGCTGGTGCTTGAGCCTCGCACCTGTGTTTCATAAGCACGCCCGTATCCCGGTACCGCAGTGGGCTGGAGTCCCTTTAGAACCGAGGGAACAGGCGGCAGGAGGGAACGGGGAAGGTAGAAAGGAAAAAAAACCCGCGGAGCACGAAGGAAAAAGCAGCTAGCATAAACTTTCTGCTGCAGTCTTACTCATTTCGGCTGAGAGCACTGCGGGGCTCGGCTTTCACAGAGCGGGGCTGATCTCGTTCAGCTGAACCCCGCGACCGGCTGGGCTCCACCCGTCCCTGCCCGCGGCTCCGCTCAGTCCCGGCTCGGTGCCGGTCCAGAGCAGGTCCGGAGCCGGTCGGG